>CM065396.1:30180983-30563483 GCA_033060915.1 Euryodendron excelsum
TAATGTTTGGATTGAAATAAGGCTGAGTCCGTGGGGCAGTGGTGACTGGTGGGGGAGTTTGCAGAGGACAACCGCCGTTTAAACGACGGCGGCTTTTGGACAAAAACAAAGTAAAAAAGGGCCGCACGCTATTAAGTGGATAGCAATAATCGTCAAAGACCTTAAACTTAACGGGACATGTGACGGTTATGTACAAACGTCATCAAAAGATTCAGATTCCGATGTTGGAATGTATTTTTATGCTAGGGGTAATTCGTGCTTATCACACTTCTAAATATATGTACAATTAGTTTGACTAAAAATTTTATTTTCAAATTTTTTGGATTAAAATTGCGTAAATACTTACGTAAATTATTCTAAAATCTTTTTTAAAGATAAACTTATTCAAAATCTCAATAAAATTTTTTTTTTAACATCACGCAACTAATTAATCATGTAAGAACATTTTTATTTAAAAAATTCTGAATTAAAACTGCGTGTGTCTATTTGTAAATTCTTCTAAAAGTATTTTAAAGATAGACCTGTTCAAAATTCCAACAAAATATACTTTTGAATATCAAGCAACCAATCAATCAATCATGTAATCGAACAACCAACACAAAAATAATGTACTCCCATCGTCCAACAACCAACACAAATAATTTTAAAACATGCACACGAAATATAGACTAAAGATCCACAATATTACATCATAATAAAGCAACAATCAATTGACATATAAAAATGAAACAATTGGTGCACAATGCATCTGGCTTGAGGAGAGTAATAAAATCACTTATTCAGTGAGTCAAAAAGTAAATCCCCGGACATGTACATAAGGCCACTTATATATTCCTTTGTGGTACATCCAGTTGAGACTTTTGTTCTTTCTCTTGTATATTGTAATAATCAAGACTTATTGCGAGGCTTCAGACAGAATTTTTCTAACATGTTGACATATAAGAATGAAACAATTCAACTTTTAATCCAATCAAATAAATGGTCATGACGCCTTACCAAAATTAAACTTAATAAGCCTTACAGCTACATCAATAATCAAACACTAATATATCAATTAAAAGGGTTGAACCACATGTAATATAATTCACACGATAGGATTTACTAGTTAATACACATGCAAAAAAAAAAAAAAAACTTAATTTTTCCAACCCAATCACATCAGCTACAGTTAATCTGAAAAAGAGAAAAAAAAATAGCTGAAATGCCCAAGAGAGACAGAGAGAGAGGACTAAGGAGTGCAAAATGCCAACACTTTGATCACTCAAACTTTCATCTCAGTCCAATATCTCATCAAAGTTTGGATCAGTGTTACCTTAGAAAAGGTTTTTTTTTTTTTTTTTTCAATTTCCTTTTATCTTTCAATTTCACTTTGTTTTAATGAGACAATTTCACTATGTGCTTAAGTAGTATTACAAACATATTAACAGAAAAAAAGTAATTCAAATTACATCTACAATAGGTTAAAAGAACTAAATAATATATATAAAAGTATGTTGTAGAATGAAGTAAAAAAGGTTTGCTATACAAACCTCAGGTTTTCTAAATACTGGTTCTCTTTTTCTTAGTGATATGTCTGCGACCTCTCTCTTGCTTTTTCACATTGGTTTGATTTTGTACAGTCTCTTCAGTTTTTGTCTTATCAACACACACAACCCATGGCGCACCACACCAATTCAATATAAAAAACAACTTATTTAACAACAATCTAAAACCTAAAGAAACAATGTATTCAAAGGCTTTAAAACACCAAACCTTTCTTTACAAATTTAGTGGATGGGGATACGGCAGGACTGCTTCAACAACCTATATCAGCATTAAGACAATAACGTATATTGCAATTGTGAAATACACCCAGTAATCAATAGTAAAAGGTGGGCACAAATTACCAAAACAGTAGCAAACACAAAATTAGATGTGCCTGAAAAAACTAAAAATGGAAAATAAAAACCAAATTTGAACTAAAAAGCAAAATGTGAAGCGAGAGGGGTGAAGAGCAATTCATTGAAAACCCACTCCATTTTATGATTGTTTGGGTTATCTTTGATGGGTCTATGGGGGAGATGGTTGTGCTTATGGTTGTGAAAGAAGGTAGCGAGGGAGAAAGAGATGTAAGAGGGGCTACGCATAGCTTTATTTTCTCTTTTTACTTTCCTTTTCAGTGAGGAAAAAGAATGAAAAGGAAAGCAAAAAGAGAAAAATGAAAAAGGAGAAGAAAAAAAAAGTAAAAGAAAGATATATTATACCGTTGCAAAAGTTAGCAGAGAGAGTGAGAATTTTTGTTGCGTTGAATTGAAAAAAATAAGTCTAAAACTGAAAATACGGGTCTAAGAAAATAAGCCTAAAAGTGAAAACAAAAACAAAAAGAAAATATAACAATGCAGAGATATATATGGGGAACTGTACCTTTGAAGGAAGTGAGTGATGGCTTTGAGAGAAAACAAAATAAAAAAGAAACTCAGAAGTTAGGAATCTGCAGACATGGTCTGTAAAAAATAAGGTGAGAGCCAATAGAAAGAGAAGTTACAGAAAAAAGAATAATCCATCTTGATTTTATATTCATGAAAGAGATAAGAAAAGACCTACATCTTATTTTTTGCAATATTTATTAGCCAATATCTATATAATAGAACACAAATCCAACCCAAATCCCTAAGTAGCATTTTTTTTTTATAGCTTGTTTATTACCCAGCAAAATGCAATTGATGGAAGATTGAAAAATATCCCCAAAAAAGAGCTATGATGGAAGATTACCGGAAAATACAATGGTCTTTATTGGAAAACTCAAGGACTGACCTTTAGGACTTGGAAATGGAAACCAACAGAATTGCAACCACTGAAAATGGATTGAACTTGATCTTCAAATCTCCCTCAAGAAATTGCAACCTAGAATTGTTTTCTCAAAAAATAAAAAAAATAAAAAAAAAACCACAGATCACGCTATATAGAGATGTTCTGTTTCATGTTAAATTGTTAGTTGGTCTATATAGTAATCTCCTAAACCTTTGACACTAAGATGCTCATTCAACCTTTTTCTATGCAAAAAGAAAAAAAGTTGAGGGAAAAGAGAAAAAAATTGGAGATCATTATAGTATTCTCTTTGCCAAAAAAAAAAAATTTAAATAGAGGGCAGCAACAAAAAAAAAAAAGAAGCAAAAATGAGGACTACAAAACTTTACATATGTTCAATGAAGATTTTATTTTAGCACTATTCAATTTGCAAGCAATGGAAGTGCAACCAATATCCACAGCCAAGTCTCAATTAATAAAAAACGTGTTTTGCCTCTAACAAAAATGATATTTAAACAACTCTGATACAATTTCACCAAATAATTCAAGAAGGCTAGAACCCATATACAGAAACACCACAGAAGCCACATTGCCATTGCTTAACCCAATTGAACTGGCCATTGCATTTGCATAATAACCAAAAATAGAATTGAGTTTCTATGTCTTTGTCACTTTTAATGCATCAGAAAGTTTGGGCAAGTAGTAAAAATTAGTGATCAAGTAAAAAAGCCTTAAAATCTGAAGCAATTAATCACGCACTCAAAAATAAATAAATAAATAAATAAGAAAAAGGGAAAAGGTGATGAAGAACTGTGCTAACAGTGAGAAGATATTGGTGGTAAAGACCTCACCTCATTGTTGCGCGTAAGAGGACTGTTGCCAGATAACTCATAGCTGTGAAGAGAACTGTCGCCGGAGAAAAAAAAAAAACTCATAGTTGTGAAGAAAACTGTCGCCGGAGAAAAAAAAAAAAAAGAAAGAAAAATGGAAACAGCGAGAAAATCTTATAGAAGGGAGAAAAAAAGGTGATAAAAACTTTAAGGACCATTTATACATCATATCTGACAGTGGCAAAAATGAGGACTACAATGGCAAGAGTTATCAAAAAATATGACTACAAACAATTAAAAAGTGAGCAAATCCACATAAAACAAAAAGGTGAATGTTTTGGCTGTGAAAAAAATGAAGAAAGAAAGAACCTGAATTTCGATAGTGAATGTTTTGATCGAACTCATGAACTCTAATTCAGTGCAGAGAAGCCGAAATAGCCCTGGCCATCAAATATGGGGGACAGAATGGTAAAAAGGAAGAGAATAAGATAGCGAAAAAAAGATATAGAAAACAAAGTAAAGATCGAACCTGGAATAGAGTAAAAAACCTGGATTTCGGTCTTCTTCTTCTCTGCAAAAGTGAATCTCAGCTGTACAAAAATGAGGACTACAAAAATGAGGATTGCATTCAATGATTGAGATCAAATTGTTAAAGTTGGTAATTGAGATTCATCTCAACCCTTGGATCAAAAGTTTCTTCCATATCAACCGTTAGTTCAAATTGTTAAAGTTTGCTGGCAGGTGTGGCGTGGAAAATGATAATGTACAGTAAATGCTACTTCGAGATACAATTTAATCGAATGGTTTGGGATTGATTTTGGTTTCAATCGTATGGCTGAGATGATATAATGTTGGTTTCATGTCAGTGAGATATAGTTTATCCAACAATAGAGACTTTTTTTTTTTTCTTTTGAATATGTGGCTAAGATGAATTTTCATTATCTGCTTTTGGCAGCTCCAAGGCTCCAATGTCTCTTCAATCAAAGTATTAAAGGTTGTTTGCTCTCTGTTTTCTCCCTCTTTCTTTTATTCTTCCCCTCCATTCTTCTTCCTCTCTCTTCCTTCCTTCGTTCCTCTACCTCTCTAGCTGCGGATGCCAGCGACCAAGCAAGCTCTTTCCCCTTTATCTTTTTATCATTTTTTCTTTTCCTTCAACTTCAGCAACTCCGATCACGTGTCTCACCACAAACTCACAGTTCAATATACCTCCAGCCATAGCCATAACAACTTGGCTGAGCACCAATCGCCCAAGTGTACAGTGGTCTTTTTGGAAAGAGAAAGGGAGAAATGGAGGATGTCTTAGTGAGAGTGGCAGAGGCATTGGGTTGTCTATGGTGATAGAAATATCTGGTTTTAGCAAAAAAAATTTAATATAGATAGATTTGAAAGGTAAGTTTTTTTTATGAAAAGTGAGTTTTGTGAAAATTTTAAAAAGATTTTTGAAGAATCATAGCAGGATGTGGAGCGATGGAGGTGGAGGAGCTATATACACCCCGTCACCCAAAGATAGATGCTGGACATTTCTTACTACATTATACCAAATTGCTTGGAGTGAGTTCCCCCCTCTCTACTTTTCGTTTTATATCTTCAGGTGGGAGGAAATATCTTTGATTCACTGTCTCTATAACCTTGATTTTTAACTCATTAACTGTTACTATAAGCGGAAAGGCCTGCTGAGAAAGTTGGTGGTGCATGGGCTAATGCAGCAAGCGGTGCTAGAGGTTGGTCTTTTAGGAGGCAGAGATACTACAGTGAAGAAGTTTTGGTAGGATGGATGAGAAGGTGAAGCATGGGGGTAGAGGTGGGCTAAAGGGCATAAGTTCTGGTCTGAGAAGAGACCGGGGCTTATGATCAAGAAAACTACTTAAGAGTTTTGTTTTGTTCAATTTTTCTTTTTTTTGATTTTGTATGTGGCAGTTGATTGTTGTCTATTGGTTAATTTAATAAGGATAGAAATAGGAGTTAATAATTGTAACTGCTGAAAGCTTTGAAATCATTAGGTGTTTAATTTGATGAAGTGAAGAAATCACAGGTTAGCATTTATACCAATCAAATTTAAGTTGTTTCGCAAATCTTGCAAGGAAGTAATGCACATATGGAATTATCCTAAAAAAAATAAAAGGAATTCTTTTTTTGATATGGCAAGGAAAGCAGCACGCTTATATTTGTTGGATTGTACAAATTATTGCTAATTGAAAATTTGTGAAGCTGAAAATTGAGTATTTTTTTGATGGTTTGCTTATTTTTTTCGTCTCATCTCATCTCTTTCATTTTTTTTTTCCAGATTTCAAGACAAGATTTTCTTATTTCAATTAATGTGCAACATTAATAAGGTGTTTAACAGAGTAAAAAATGATAGCAAAGAATTGACAAACAGATTTCAATCTCGGACGTCTTTTAACTACAAATTGTTAAAACTATTAATTGGTATTGCTTTTAATCCTATGGTCATAGTAGATATTTAATATTTCATTATCTACTCAAAGTTGTTAAAGTCAAATTGCACTCAATACCAATTATGTTGAGAGTGTCGTAGGCACGGGATATATCTGGTAAATATATAATGTGAAGCTACAACAGAACACTTAAAGCTACCAGCATTTTTCAGAGCATGTAATAAAGTCATGCCAGGCAACCGAACAACTAAGATACATAAAGCAAAGAACATGAGCAAAAGTTAAACAAAAATAATGGAAAGGAAAAAAAACAAACCTTTATGGATGTGAGATGGTTAATAAATAGGTGAGACACAGAGAACAACTGAGATGTATAAAGGTGCAAACCTGAAAAAAAAAAAAAAAAAAAAGAAGAAAAAGGTGCAAAATGTTACCTTCATGGCTGTGAAATGATTGATAAACAGGTGAAACACAAATGTTAAAAAAATATAATGAAGAAAAGTTATGGGGTGAAGAGATGTTATTACAGGAGAAAATGTCTTCAAGGCACATGTGGAACCATCAGTATTGAGCTCAGCCGTAAAGGAGGCGGAGAAGAGAGGAGTAGTTCTCCGGTGGTGGTTCATACATTCAAAGCAACAAAATCAAAAAAGTGAAATAATAAGTGAAATGAATAATATAATGGATTAGGAAAACCTAAATCGAAGCACAAATTGAAAGAAATAGAGAATCATAGAGAAAGCTAAAAAACTTACCAGTGATATTGTATTTTGGGAATAATTGTATATTTCATAGATTGGCCATAAGAAATGAAAATGGAAATGAAGACAAATGTGAAGACTCCATAGAAAAGATTTATCATAGATATCTTCAAATATACAAAACACTTACAAAATGCTATAGAAAAAGTGAGTGATAGCTACTATGCCTTACAAAATGTGTCTGCTTCACCAAAAAATGACTAATAAAAAGTGAGTGATAGCTAGTATGCCTTACAAAATATGTCTGCTTTACCAAAAATTGACTAATAATGTGCATTCAAGCTTGAAGCCCTCGGACGCCTATAGCCATGGATTTGTCATCACTTTCCGAAATGTCCAGGTATCATTTTCTACGTACTTTGGCTAATACGGAGCATGTACGATAACCTAGTTATTTATGCAAATACAAAAGTTAGTACCAAATATACCAGCTCTCTACAATGTAGCTATGAAGTCACCTTATTTCTGCGTTGCCATTTAAGTAGTCTAGTCGTGTTGATTCTTTTAAGCTCTTTAAATTTGTCATCCCAGTCCTGCAAAAGTTGTTTTGGACTATAAAGTTAATTTATATTACACATCTATATTATAAATTGAAATACAACAATAAAGAGACTATACCAGTTGTATAGTAGTGGGGTAAAAAAACTGGAACACTATATTGAAACTTCAGGATAAACAATGTTTGTTGTGTCAACTAATCCATCTCATGGGAGGAGGACATATATGTGATCAAATGATCTACATCTAGACAGTGCCACATATAATTGCCCACGACTAAACTCTGGTGTACGCAAATCAACCCCCACAAATTTCACAGATTGTCCTTGGGATTTATTAATGGTTAGTGCATATGCTAATCGAACTAGAAATTGACGTCTTGTCATTCTGAACGGCAATTCTGCAGACGATGGTGTAAAGGATATTCTCAGAATGAAAGCCAAATTCCTAGCCTTGTCTCCACTTAAGATTTGAGCTTCAATTACAAAGGTGGCGCATTTAACAACCATCAATCTTGTGCCATTGCAAAGACCCTCTTTTGGTGCAATGTTCCTTAACAACATTATGGGACAACCCACTTTCAACTGTAGCTTAAAAGGTGGCATCCCTGGAGGATCCAATGAGTTTAAATACTCATTAGGATATCGATTTGTAATTGTAGAATCGATTGCATCACATTCAGATATTTTATCAGCAGCTAAATAAGTATACGTGTCTCCTGAAAAAATATTCAATGCAGAAAGGTTGATAACATGAACATCCTCATTCTGCACAGAAAGAATTATGCAATCAGTTAAAAAAGTTGGGGTTATTGTACTCGCCACATCCAGACATGGATAAACTATAGAGAGCAATTCCTTCAAATCTAGGTATTTGCATATTGTTGATGGAAGTTGTACAACTTCTCGAGGAATTGTCCTAATCTAAAACATAAAAAATAAAATTACTAAAAAAAATATGGGATATAAAAGAATCCTATCAATTAAAAACATATTGACAAAGAAAGAAGTGAAGAAATAATATCTCCATTAAAAATGTGGCAAAATTTGAATTTTCAAGATCTGTAGAATTTAGACACATGTTCAAATTCAAAGTCAAAACATGTATATCCTTCCATAGAAAAGAATGTCTCAACGATGCATTAACAATTTGCTTACGGACTCCTTTAGGTACTACTAGTAGGATTTTTCAGAAGTCTCTACCTAGTACAACTGTGATACCCCCAAAAGGCTTTTCACTGTCATAAATATCTCGAAGTGTGCGATCAACAGCTTCAATACAATGCCTATGCTGCATAGGAACTTCATCCCAAATTATGAGCTTTGTTTTCCTAAACAACTCTGCCTGCAATGATTGTTTGCTAAACCCACAAACTAAATTTTCCAACACATCTAATGGAATGCAAAATGTTGAATGTGCAGTGCAACCTCCTACCAACAACAACGATGCAATACCAGATGCAGCCACAGTAACAACAATTTGCCCAAGGCTAGGACATTTCAATGCTATCGTATTATACAAAAAAAATTTTCCTATTTCGACACCTCCATTTAAAAAGAAAATCATTCCTTTACTTTCAAAGACCAAAGAAGTGATAGCCTCATAAGCTGAGCGTTGTGTATCGTTAACACGATTGACATTGGTTTGTGCATCTATGTGTTGAGCATCATTCTGGAATTCTTTATGTTCTAATATTAGTCTGTTACCAGATATTGTACTCTAATTTTTGGTTGATTGTGGCATAGGTGGAAAGTCAATTAAACTTTTGCCTGATTCCTGTAGAAGTTTGTTCAAAAGATACAAACCATAATCTTCAACTTGAGCCTCAGTTGGTTCCGAGATGGAAAATAAAGTACGGATCTTTTGTGTCAAATCATCACATATGTGCATCCAGAATTGTTTCCATAACACATATGGTTGTAGCGGAGAGTATTGCGTTAGAATAATACTAAACAATCTCCTTAATTGATGTCCAGTTTTCATAATTACAGCATCTTCAAGGCATTGTACCCATGCTCTGTCATCTTCCAAGAGTCCTCTTGCAACGCATGCAAACTTAAATGTATCAAGCAATATATTGTTCACCGTACGTAAAGATTCAAATGATTGTGGTCCTTTGACAAAAGTTAATAGCAAACGTAGATAAAATATCTCCCCACAATTAGGGCTAGCAAAGTACATTCTACCAATTGCATATCCTCTTTTTCTTGGCGTCCACATCTTAGTTGACTTATTCCAAACAAAATGTTGTGGGAATTCCTGGTAAGTAAAGGCATGTGCAGCTTCATTGGATGAACAATATGCAAAGAAACCAGTTAAAGTTGACATTTGTTGGCCAGCTCTAGCAACGATAGTGTGAAATGATTCAACAGGATCAAAAATAGCATGATGCATTCCAGGTAAATGAAGTGCCAAGCGCACAACTGCAGGCATTTCTTCATGCATGGGATGGCCAAATATTCGTCAAGCAGCTTCTGGCGGTCCAATGTACTTCGCCTCGAGATATTGTTAGATCTCGTTTATCATTCCCAGCACCATTGTTGTACGATCATAACCCTTGTAAATGTATTTATGAATATATTTGACACATCTCATACCTGCACAAACTTCTACATTTATATGATATTAAAGCGTTTAGAAAGATATGCATTATATGGTACAACATCTCTATTATTGTTGTCCCCTGACAATGTATACTCGATCATTATTGCGACGATGATAAATAGAATAACCATCTTGGTCCATAGTTGTTGCTTCTGCAAATGGTCGGGGATATCTTTTAGTGCATTTATCATTTTCCATACACGGTGCTTGTGGATTTCAAGCACCACATGGTCCATGTACCATACAACACTTGACAGTTTCAAAAAGTGTAAGATCGTCTTCTGGATTCGGAAATTCTGCACATACTATTTTATCTACTTGAGCACAGGTATGAAATTTATCAAGGCTGTCAAGAAATAGAAGTACATGCATATATGGTAAGCCCCACTTTTGAAATTCAATAGTAAAAACATGTGCGACTTTATTACCAAACATCTTCGTTGTTTCTATCTCCTTCATCAAACATTTTTTCTTCATCTAAAAAACGCATGCAACTAAATCAGGACGATCAATAGGTTTTTGATATGGCAACAAAGCGGAAGTAATATCTGACAAATTGGGATTTGCAATCATGGTGAGAAATATATCTAGGTGTTGGTTATAACGCGTGACAGCCATCGAACCTTGAAATATTTCAAACATATGTTTAGGACTACCAGTAAATGAAGAAGGTAAAATAAATCTTTGACCAATTTGGTTAGGGGCCAGCTCATCTAAACTAGTATTTGTCAAATCATGGTAAAGTTCAGCACGAAGTTTTCCTTGATTAAGTTTATAGTATGTCAATCGATTTGGCTCAGTGGCAGCCCAAGCATCTACCAGAAACTCTTGAAAAAGTTTACCTGATCTCAACATGGTTGAATACTCAGTGGGTCGTTCAAACAAACGATAACTATAATACTGCAACTGAGTAAGTCGATCAGTAGAAGGCCAATCATGTAGAACATCCCATTGTTTAAGACCAGGTTCCCATCCAAGCTCACCATATGGGAATAATAAAACATAATGTAATCCCAAATAAGCTGGGTGGTATTCATTGATTTGCATCAACTCGTTATTTCCTCTCAAGTGCAAGATAATGTCTTTCATCCCACTAACCTCAGTTCCATCACCTGGAATCACAACCGCAATCTCTTCTGCTGTTGGTAGATTATATCGTCGTCGATCTGTAGCTGAACTATAATGAAGATGAGCAGTTACATTTTGTCCTCGCAAGGCTAACTGATTTAAAATTACATGAGCCTGACGATATTTATCCACGAATCCATTGACTTCCAACAAAGTATTTTGAATTGTTTCAAGAACATCCCTTCTTAAATTAGGGTTTCTACGATTTCGAACTTCTAAAGTTGAATCAAGGTAAAAAAATATAAAGTTGAGCATAAGTACCATCCTGACCTGGTTGTGGTATTAGCGATCCTGTTCGATGACGCAATTCCCCATGGATAGTGAATGATGTAGGGCCCCTTCCACTAAGTACTCTGGGATTTAATGTAGCACCAAGGCTTGTAAAAGTATTGGCTGCATTGTATATTCGAGTATGCTGTCGAAACGATTTTGATTGATCATCATCCCCGTCATATAATGCTTGAAGTACTGGAGGGGGTGTAATAAGCCCAAGTAGCTTAATCTTCCCTTGGAGGCAGCAAGTACCAAAAAGGGGATGTGTTTCAGAAGATTTTGTCAACTTCTCATTCATCTAATGTAAGGCCGAACAATGAGGACATAATATATCCATTTTGCCCATAAAATGTCAACCAAGATCTATGTTTAACCGAGGATGAGCCCTTGTACTTGTAGGCATATCTTCTAATTTATCGTCACTACACGAATTGTCTAAAGTGAATCGACTTGTAAGAGCAGGCCTACAATAATTAATCATACATAAATTCATGTTTATGTATAATCAGATATTAAAAAATAAGAGTATTTGTTCTAATAAACAAACACATTCATTTACCGATTTCTTTGTGAAACTGAAGATGTACTTGGCGTAGATAATAAACTTGTGAAAGGATGTGCAATTACAGATTGAATAATGTCAACTATGTTCGAACCTTTTTCCATGCAAGCATGGTCGCAACGACTTGGTGTCAAAGGAAGAATACAACCACCTAATGTACCAACTGATTGTGCTGATCTATCTCATTCTGAGTTCTCTCTTTCTCGGCGCAAGCATTGTCCCATCTGATGAGCAAAATATATCCTTCTATTTTTTTCTCGTTCTCGTTGAGTGCGTTGGGCCAATGCAACTTTGGATATAACGTTATGATTTGGTGCCTAAAAATGTAAGTAGCATATCATTGGGTACATACATGAATTGTATCATTTATATGTTTATCTCTTTATTTTTCTTATGAGCAACAAATTGTCTAATCTATATAATAAAACACAACTTTTTTTAAAAATGTTTCCCTCACATTAGCATCTGATGGCTCAAATTCAGTTTTGGATTGCATTTAATGGTTTAGATTTATTTGGAATTTAATTCAACGACCAAGTCAGCCATTCACCACTTCTTTCCACCCATAAATTTTGCTAAAAAACGAATTGTTCACAACATAAAGACGTTGGTATCACTACAAAGGCTAATCTAGCTACTAAAAGAGACACCAGTGACCAGTTCTGACCATTATTTCTCACAACCTACCATGGCTGACCACCTTTTAGTTCTCTCCCTCCTCTTCTATTTCCACCACAATCATACATTGATAGACTCATGGCCAATGCCATCTCTTTGTCTCTCTAAAAACCACCATGGCAGCCATCATCTCTAAAAAATTGAATTAGTTATAGTGATGTTATCTTAGGGTGAAAGAATTGGGCTGGGGGAGTTAAAGAGATGGGTTTGGTGGTTGTGTCGCTTGTAAAGGAAGAGGAAGAAGAATGCAATAGAGAGTGGGTGGTCTATGTACAATGTACATCACTGTTTATGTCTTTGGTATACATAAACAACTATTGTATAGTGTCGCCTGTAAAAGGTTTCCCCTTTTACAATGAACTATTGATTCATTGAATTTTATTCTTTTTCTTGGCTCTCTTAACCTCATTGCTGGTGGTCTATGTTTTTTTTTTTTTCTTCTTTACGTTGTTGGCCAATAGGTGCTGGCCTATGGGACTCACAAAAAAACCAAATCAGATGGGACTCAAAAAAAAAAAGAGGTCAAAATCAAAAACCAAATAGATTGTCTTATAGCACATTGGAAAGAGAGAAGTGGGTCTGGTTTGTTTTTAAAGATTAAAAAAAAATAGGTATATAGAATTTGGGAATTAAAAATTTCAATTTGAGTTTGCTGAAATGAAAAGCTTTGGACTAATGTGTTATTTCTTGAATAGGTCAGATTTTGAATGTTTGAATAGGTGAAATTTATAAAGGTTCACTGAGATGTTGGGTTTTGGTTTTGACAATGGTGAGATAGGGCTGGCCAACTTTCATTCTAAGAGAGAAGAAGAGAAAGGAGGAAAAAGAAGAAAAAAGAAAGAGTGCATCTGTAGGGCTGACCAACGAAAAAAAAACATTGACCCAACTCGAACAAAAGTAAGAGAGAGAAAGTTCGTAGATGTACAACAAAGTTTTAACGCCTTTACCAACCCAACAAAAGTAAGGAAGGGATTGAGAGAGACATGTACTTGCATTACACCATCGTCTCTTATTTTGTTGGGAGTTACAAAAGTATGACTGACATTTTTGAACTAAAGGGGCAAGAGGAGTTAAGAAATGATCTCAACCACTTGGCTAAAAAATAAATAATATCAACCGTTGGATGAAACATGTACTTTTTATAAAAAAAATTGATGGATTTTATTATATAAATGGGTATATAGTTGAGAATCTTTAAAAAATGGTACATTTAACTTTCATTTTAAGAAATATTTTCTCTGTGGTAATTTGTAGATTATGATTTTAAGGGGCTTGAAGTAAAAAAAAAAATGAGCTCATTGTTTTAATTTTTTTTGACAATTGGATATTTGGGAGTGGGTTTGTGGGATATTTGGATTCAAGTAAATTTATTTTTTTGGGTGTTCTATTTACGGACTTTATGTTGTTAATCATATTGTTGATTAAATCTTCTTATTTTGTATAAAACTATTCACTTGTCTCTCTTACTTTTATTTGTTTGTCATTGTAACAATAGAAATTACTAAGAAAGAAAACAAAAATTTCATTTAACTTCATATGTATTCAATTTGCTAAATTGGATAACATATGTTACTTGTGGAATACTTGGCATTAATTTGCTAAATTGTTTCTCTTTCTTTAACTTAGTTTATGGGTTCATGCTAATCAAATTCTAAACTTACATGGGATACATAACTATGTTTAGATTTTGTAGGGAGTGCCGTAGGCACCATTTTATCCCTAACACATTGAAACACATTAAAAAGTAGTATGAAAGTCTTCACAAACTTTATATTAAACAACTACACCCATTAAAACACTAAAATAATAATAATACTTAAAGAACTATACCACTTGACGTGCATTTTCCTTTCCCTTGGAAGTAAAGCTTGCCTTTTCTTTTTCCTTAAATATCGCCATTGCCTTTGCCTTTGCCTTAAAAAAATATGTAAAAGAAAAAATCTATGTGATAGGGTGTTTAACATAGAGTAAATGAAGATACCAAAGTTTAAAGAAAATCAAGAGTTATGTAATGAAAGAAAAACTACCCATGCATAGTAACCTACCCTTGCCAACACAATAGCATCATTAACATATGATACAGTTCAAAGAAAAAATAGAAACAACTTACACTAAACAAATTTTGCACAATTTTGTAAGCCTATAGATTTGAATGGTAGGCTTACCTCATGAATGCAAATAGTATTGAAGTCTTGCTCATCATGGATCACAACACCTATATTTTTTTCACGAAGAAATTGCACCTACATACAAAGGCATTTGAAAAGAGAAAAATAAATACATAAAGAAAATGTAGATTAAATCAAAATTTGAGTAAATGAAGCTCATCTCACTGTTTCATTCAAGTCTACATCCAACTGTAATTAGAGCAATATATAATTAGTAATTAAAAAGTAGGCATTATAAGTAGTTGAATTGCTATAAGGTAGGAGTATATTAAAAAAAAAAAAATCCCACTTACATGACCGAAAATATTGATGTTATCCATGATTACAGATTGATGCTGGTTGGTTCTGCGTCAACCTAAAATAACTAACATTTAGCTCTACCATATCACAAAATATTATGGGGCCAAAAAAATAATAATGAAAAACTGACAGAAATAAAAGAAAGGAAGAGCAAATGAACCGAGCTCAAGGGAATTGGGTGATTCATAACAACTGAGCACCCTGACTAGGTAAAACCACCATATTCATCAACTATACATCGAATAAAATTATGAAAATCACATCAGAACAAAAGGAAAACAAAAACAAAAACGTTTCTCATTAATTTCCTCTCTCTCTCTCTCTCTCTCTCTCTAATAGATTTTGATTTTGATTTTAACCTACATGCATTCATTGAGTTATGACTCATGCCCACGACACTCCCCACAAAATCATAACCTACATGTATAGATCAAAATTAATTAATTGACTTAAAATCAAAATTCTATCTATATAAAAATAAATAACTAAATAAAAATAAATCATGAAGAAACAGAAGGAAACTTGAGAGATGTAAATATAGGAACATTCGTTCCAAGGTTAAAGAAACAGAGAGTTCATTGTTCAAAATTTGATTTTAATAACCCAATCAAAAGGCACTAAAGACAACTTCACCAAAATCCAACAGCAACACCTTGAAAAATCTAAACAAAATCTATTACGTGAGGGCATTGCTTTCTCTTTTTTTTTTTTTTTTTTTGAGAAACCTAACACAACACAACCCGTTAAAAAGGGAAAGTAAGGGCTTTGCTTTCTAAGGTACATAAATAAATAAATAAAAACTATTATATATAAAGAAAACTCCCAAACAGCATGAAAATTTTGTTTTTTCAACTACCCAAAGAGCACAATGACTTGGTTGGGATATATTTAACTTGGGTAGATATATTTAAATACTCCAGTTTTGCTATTTAACTTGGGTAGATAGCAAAACTGGGGATGCCGTGGCCCGGCCGCCCCCTCTACTATAAACTTATACTATGGGTTTATCTGTAACTATTTCATATGAATTAAAGAAAAAATCATTTGGCAAACAATATTTCAATGATTTAATCATTTATCCCAACCAACAATTATTCAACTTGGGTACAAAGCCCCATCTCAATATGTGGGTTGCTCCAATTCCATCAAAGCCCATCCCATTTCATACAAAACCCCATCTCAATATATATTGAAGGATACATACAGTAGTCATATATACAGCAGTCATATTGATGGCCATGAATAGGTGTTCTTGGTTTTTTGCAAGTGAAGAGCGGAAATGGGTTCTTGCTTTTCCGCACCACACCCGCTAATCCATTAGCCACGAAGTGAAGAGGTGTTCTTGGTTTTTCGCAAGCGAAGAGCGAAAATGGGTTTGAGTTCGAACCCTGAATTTCACAAACCCATTTCTGCTTACAAATTCATAAAATTTTGTGAATTTGTTGAATTTTGTGAAACCCCTTGTCGGTGGTTGGGGTTTTGTGGGTGTGGTGAGGGTTTGGGGTGAAGGAGTGGTGTGGGTGTGCACTGGGTTGGTCGGTGTGATGTGGGTGTGCGACCAGTGGTGGTTGTGTGGTAGTCATTGGGTCAGTGGTCAAGAAGAAGAAGAAGAGAAGAAGAAGAAGAAGAAGAAGAAGAAGAGAGAGAGAGAGAGAGAGAGAGAGATGCTTACCTGTAGCGGGCTGACCACCAGAGCTTGAAGGATGGAGATTCGAGCTTAGATCACCATCAAAGGTTGGATGAAAACAGAGAAAAGTTTGAGCAGAGCAGGTGACGTGTTTGAGAGAGTAGGTATGTCTGGGCAGGATGTATATTTGAAGTAAAAGTTTGAATCAATCTCAACCACTGATTGGAATCTAAAACCAAATTTGAGCCCTTAGATACAAATTGTGATAGGGACATTTTCAAAATAAGTCCTATTTTATTATATAGATTATTGCTGGGTAGGCAAGACAACATTCACTCAAGGTCTCACGGAACGTCTAGGAAACCTGCTAGCTTTTACGAACGTCTAGGAAACTAGTTTTGTGCTTTTAAATTTGAAATGTTCCGTAATTCATTTGAAGAAAACTGAAGTGTGAAGTTTTGAGGGAAAAGGCTTGTTACAAAAGAGGCATCTTAACCTGTTCACAATGTTGTGAAACATTTCCATAATGCAATGCGTTTCACTATTTGTACTCTTTGTTTGGGCAATTAGTTTGGGTTACTGTAGTGCTAACTTTGGGTGTGTTTTCAGGAAACATGAGAAGGTCACATCAAAGCGCCTAGAAGAAGCTCGCAAATCATTCGGAACTGATGAGGATCTTCTCTTGGTAATTTACTACCTCTTCATAAATTATTCACTCTATAGGATACGATCAAAGGATGGGAGCATCTTTTTACGGTTAAAATTATTTGGAATGTCTTGCTTGTTATATTTCTGTAAGCATTTAGCCGTTGCCCTGAATGAATGCGAGCTATATCCATGTGAAAAGATACAGGATGATACTGCAGATTTAGTTTACTCAATTCTAGTTTGGCTGTCTAGAAAAGGAGAAAATGGATGAGAAATGAAGTAGTAGTAAACGAGCAGTCTGAAGTTAGCTTTCCTTTCCTATCCATCCTACTGCAGTCGCCCCATTCATGCCCTTCCCCTTCGGAATTCTACTTCTAATTATTCATTTTTTTTTCTTTTCCTTTCCCTTTTTTCTGTTCTTTTCTTTTTTCAAAAATTACCAAAAGAAAGAGGATAAAAAAATAGAAACAAAAACTAAAAGAGTGCCAAGAAGAGGGCTGTTTTGCTGAAAATGAAAATGCACAGACAGCTCTACTAAAGATTGCATTTTGCATTTAAATTTGTCGATGCAGATATCTCTGGAGAAGGGAGAGGATCAAAGCAGCCCTTCGGTTCAACTCTTTACTCTCTCCTCATGTCACTGTCGATACATAACATTCTTTCTTAGTTTTAATTGGCTCGTTCATCCATTTGTTACATATATTATTGTTTGTTGCTGTATAATTTTTGCTTGCAGCCAATTCTAGTGTGAGATATAGAATACTTCCTGTATTTAGGCGCCCATGTATGGCTGAGTTCAAATTTAATTAACTTATAATATAATTGTAATAATAGTGTCCTGTATACTCTTAAATGCTTGTTAGCGTATAGTTGCTTCAGTTGCACTTGAAAGGTTACTGTGAAGACATGTTCGGAAAGCTCTAATGAATTTCTTCACATTTATTAAATTGAGATAGGCCATTTTGTTCCTTTGATTGGATTGGTATCCCTTTCTTGTATGATTGTTTTGTTTATGATGTGCTAATCTTATTATTATGAGTTTGTTTGATACAGTTTTTTGGTTAAGTTTTTTTTAAGCTTATAAGCAAAAAAAGTCAGGGTTTTTTTTTGCTTTTTTGCTTTTCTAGATTTGAGCTAAAGATAAGCAAAAAAACAAAAGTCAAAAAAATAAAAAAGTCAAAAAAACATGACTTTTTTTGCTTATAAGCTTAAAAAAAAAGTTACACGAAAAAATTGTACCAAACGAGCCTTATGTATTAGTGGGCATGGGCAGGGTCTGGTTCTACCAGGCTTACAAAATATAGTATGGCCCAAGCCTAAACCAGCCCAATCATGGGCATAAATTAATCGGCCAATGCATACTCTGTCCCAAGGCCTATAAATTTGGGCTGCGATAGGTTAAATTCATAGACCCGCTACCTGGCCGATGTTTTGCTACAGACATATACAATTGGTCCAAGCCCCATAAACTTGAGGCTGGGATGGGCATCGTTCTTAGCCCACAAGGCCGGTGTTTGGCCCAAAGAGCTGAAACAGTAACTTCAGAAATTGGCATACAAAGCAAAGTTATTAATCTCGTATTGGCCGGTATGTACTGTACCAGCTATGAAATGGTACCAATATATGTGAGTTTTGTATCGGTCAAGGTATTGAATAATACCAGTTGATACCCATAGTATTGACCAATACCGGATTTATTAGATGGTATCGCATTTTGTATAATTTATTTTATATTAATTTAATTTAATTGTATTTTGATGATAAATATATGTTAGAACTTGTGTTGACGCATATTAGAAATAATATGTCTTTTAAGATTTTTAAATATATATTTGGGTTGACTAACACGTTTTTATTATGCTAAAATTATTTTTATTATTGAATAGTATTTGTTATGACTTATGGGTAATGCCAAATTTTGTAAAATATTTTTTTAATAAATATATAATATTTGTAATAATAAATCTGAGATGATACCTGATATTGTACCAGTACTTATACCTATCATATCAATAGTAAAATTGATATGCCGGTAGTATTGACAACTGTAAGACAAAGTGGTATGTTTGTTGGGCTTGGGCCTCTAGTTGCATTCCAATGCGGAACACTATTGCAAGGCAACCCGTTGTGAGAGAGAGAGAGAGAGAGAGAGAGATGTAAGGCAGAGCTATTGCCTATCGGGGAGGAACGGAGTAGACACTTGACAGAGTTATGTAGAACACACTTTTATACTTTTATTGGACATGAAAAAATATTCGTGTTTTGAGCATTGTTAAGTGACGCTCCACTTTTTACATGAGTGGAGCCTACTTGTTTTAATATGTGGTGGGCATCACTCTTATGTGAGAGGTAGATCACTGCTTGATAATACTCCAAGAACATTGAATAATCTCTATTGGACAAAAAAAAAGGTTTGTCCTACCAATTTTTATTATTTTTTTGCTAGCATGTAGCATTCATTATTGAATTGTACCAAGTGTGACCTTTCTCACAATTTTTCACACTATATAGCTCTCTTTATGCTTTTTGCTAGCATGTAGCATTCATTATTAAATTGTACCAAGTGTGACTTTTCTCACAATTTTTCACACTATATAGCTCTCTTTAGGTATATTTTACATATACTCTAAGGACATAGATTAGCATTTGTCTTTTATTATAGCTCGATCACTTGACAAAAATTATTGCACAATAATTATTGCAATCTTAGGATAATTATTAGAGTAATAATATAAATACAAAAAACAAACCATATAGAATGATGGTTGAGTTTTAGACCCATCACTTTAAAAGAAACAACTTACTAAGATGCATTTGAATTGCAAGCTGCCACCACATCATTTTGCAGGCTAGCTTAAGACAATTTCATGCCTAAGGTAAGCAACTTTAAATTAAGGTTTTTATCTTTTTGAGTTTAATAATTTTTTTAGTTAAATCAATATTTTTCTTCTGAAATTCATTAGTGTGCTAATTTTGGGCCTAAGATTTAAAAACTTTAGGCCTTCAATTTTTTTTTGTATAATTTATTTTCTTGGGTTGAGCCAATTTTTTTGCTTATATATATATATATATATATATATTAATTAGTGTAGTGGATTTTGAGATTACTTTTTGTAAGACGTTTTTTCTCATTTGGATTAAGACTTCTTTTTTAAAAGAAAAGATCATAGAATCAATATGAGGCCTTAATTATACCATGCAAGGTTTGAAAAAAATTTGAAACCTTCAATTTATTGGTTAAACTAGTATTTTTTTTCTTCGATTTACTAGTGTAGTTGATTTTGAGTTTTCTTTCCTTGCAAGTACTTTTTTCTCATCCAAAACAGGGTCTTTTTATAAAAGAGGATGAAAAAATTATATATGACATATATTATAATACATAGAGTTTAAAAAATTAGAGGGTTTCAAAAATTGATAGCATAAGGCTAGTGGCTTGCTCGCCTAGGGCTAGAGTTGGCCCTGTCATTTTAGTTCAAGATTTTGTATTATAAAAACAACTAAAAGAACAGCATTCTTCTAATTATAATATACAAATGCTAAGTCTTGCTCTTAAATATAAATTAAGCATGCATGAACAAAAATATAAACTCACACTTTATACAGCCCTATAACAGATATTTAATTTTTGTTATAATGACCCATGTTAGCACGACCATTCTTAGTATATGTTGGGTGGGTGATGGGTTGTGACATGAAGGAAAACATGGAAGATGAAAATGAGTCAAATGAACGCCGTACTAGTAATAGTAGTAGTGGAAGACAGATTTTCCCAAAGAATCTCCGCCGTCGAGAAAGCTCCCGACATGTTATGCTTTGTTTCCCTTAGATGAATGCGACATATCTCTCTCTCTCTACACAGATCATAACTTGATAGGTACTATTATTATTGCTTTAACTGCACTTCCAATTTGTCTTTTCTCCATGTTTCAAGAACAGCGACTCCCATTCGCTCGTCAAAGCCGCCATTACGAATCCACAATGCTAAGCTTGCCGACCACTTCAAAGGAGCCTAGCATGCCTCGCGACTATCTCTTGTTTTAAGAGTAATGCATACAAATAAAATTTTTGTACCTTTTTTTTATATATAATAATGTGCAGAGCGACTTCACTTATTGTTAATCGGTGTCAATTGAATCCACTAAAGAGTAAAAAAATATTTTACTATGTATCAATTGTAAGTAATATTGAACCTAGTGATAGAATATGTTTTATATGAGTTGCCTCAATGAATATGGTAAAACAAATCTAATAAATACATAGCATCTATGTTTTATTGGATAGAATCTTCATTATTCTTTTTACCATCAATGTGTCGGATAGGATAACTAATTGGTCGCACTATGTTAGTCATTTTACAATGCAATGGCAAATTGATGATCAGGAAGATAATAAATAATTTTTTCTGGGTATAAGAGACTTTCTCTTTACTCAAACTCTTGGCGCAATTATATTGAGATAATGAAAACTTTTTAGTGCTCGTAGGTGAGGGACTCACTCCCAAACATGATAGGGAGGTGGAGTGTTATTATATCACGTTTTAGGAGCAATAAATAACGTTTTCATGGCATCCATTTTTCCCAAATCAGACACTGTTCTTGCCCATGCGATCTTGCTTGTGCTTCGCTGTGATTTCTTTTACATTTTTCTATTGCAAAGCTTTAATGATTAGTACTATAAATTATGTAGATAACAAACCAACTAATCTAATCCCATTAATATCCAAATGCCTGTGAAGGTGGGACCTACACGAAACTTCAATATTTTTGAAATTTTTGGGATCAAAATCTCGAAAGGACAGAAGAATCATAAGGAGAGGGATGGGGAAAAGTGACGTGTCGCTTGCCCTTGCAAGCCGGGTTTGGGTTGGAGTTTGGGTCGTGTGGGCCATGATCTACTTTTGCATGTGGATCCCGAAAATGAAACTAAACAGATATATAGCGACCTACCTATAGGCCTTGTGGCCCATTTAGGCTGACCCTTGCTTACTTAGTAAATGCTAGCCAGAGGAGTGCTTACGGTCGCGATTATCCAGCACCCACTGAATGATTATCACATCATGTAGACTCTACTTGTAGCAGGTAAAATTTATCTGATGCGACGATCATTCGGTAGTGAATGTCGGACATGTGAGGTTTACCTAATATGATAATCATTTGGTGATGAATGTCGGACAATCACGACTGCAATTAACATTTTTTATGCTAACAAAGATAGAGCAGAAAGGTAAGGACTAAGGAGAAGATATAAATTAAATTTGAGGTAATTATATTTTTTTCTCCTGTAGTTTAGACCAAAATTAGATAACTTCTCATCGTTTAAAAGTGAACACATAACTCCTTTAATTTTAGACTAATCTGTAAATGGATTAAACCGTTATATTTAACAAAAATTCTATTATAGGGGTATTTTTATTATTTTATATTTTAAAATTAAAACATTAAATAGATGATTTGATCCTTTTATGCCAAAAAGATTATCAAAATCAAAGATTATGTCTTCAAAAGATGATTTGGTCATTTTATATCTTCAAATTAATATATCAAAAAGACAACTTGATAAAATAGCAAAAGAAATTTGATAGACAACACTTTGTTTTGATATAAAAGGGTCACAATTTTTTTTTATAATCTTTTTAACATCAAAATGCCAAATTATCTTTTTAATGTTCTAATTTAGGCATATAAAATAATATCTATTGGACATAAAAGTTTGTCCTTCCAATTTTTATTATGATTTTTGCTAGCATGTAGCATTCATTATTGAATTGTACCAAGTGTGACTTTTCTCACACTAAATAGCTCTCTTTAGGTATGCTTTACATATACTCTAAGAACATAGATTAGCATTTGCCTTTTATTATAGCTCGATTACTTGACAAAAATTATTGCACTATAATTATTGCAATCTTAGGATAATTATTAGAGTAATAATATAAATACAAAAAAAAACTATATAGAATGATGGTTGAGTTTTAGGCTTATTACTTTAAAACAAACAACTCGCTAAGATGCCTCTGAATTGCAAGTCGCCACCACATCATTTTGCAAGGCTAACTCAAAGACAATTTCAGGTCTAAGATAAGCCACTTTAAATTAAGCTTTTTACCTTTTTTAGTTTAGTAATTTTTTTTTTAGTTAAATCAGTATTTTTCTTTTGAAATTCATTAGTGTGCTAATTTTGGACCTAAGATTTAAAAACTTTAGGCCTTTAATTTTTTTTTTTTTGTACAATTTATTTTCTTGGGTTGAACCAATTTTTTTGTTTTGGCTTTTGAGATTTTTTTTTGTAGGACCTTTTTTCTCATTTGGATTAG
Organism: Euryodendron excelsum; assembly: GCA_033060915.1. Lineage (NCBI taxonomy): Eukaryota > Viridiplantae > Streptophyta > Magnoliopsida > Ericales > Pentaphylacaceae > Euryodendron > Euryodendron excelsum. Next base: position 30,204,557 of record CM065396.1, read on the forward strand.
GACTTCTATTTTAAAAGAAAAGATCATAGAATCAATGTGAGGCCTTAATTATACCATGCAAGGTTTGAAAAAAATATGAAACCTTCAGTTTATTGGTGAAACTAATATTTTTTTCCCTTAGATTTACTAGTGTAGTTAATTTTGAGTCTTTTTTTTCTAACAAGCACATCGAAAAGGGGGTCTTTTATAAAAAAAGATGAAAAAATTATATATGACATATATTATAATACATAGAATTTAAAAAATTGAGAGTGCATTGTAGAACTTGAGCCATACGGGTAATTTACTCGGCTCCTCATTTTGAAAATTGAAGAACTTAGGCATAATTTTCAAGAGCAACTGTCTGCTAAAGATCAAGTAAGGTCCTCCTTGAAGGACTTGAATTTGGCTTTCCTCGTCTTCAAACTGAAAAATGATCCACCCACTAGTATGGTGATGAATCGTTACCTCAGCTTTCCATGAAGATACAATCTGTTGAAGGGCAATTTTGCCTGGAAATCTGCCACCAAAGTAGCCCACAAGACAGAATTTCCAACGTTCCAGATCACCTTCCAAATCCTCCTCCAAGATTTTGACGGGACCGTCCCCTACTTCGAGTTTCTCTAGCAAGCTTCCATTACTTTGTTGCCTGTTGCCCGCAAATAGGCTAGCAAAAGAAGGCCTATTACGAGGAGAAACCTCCCCATTAACTTCGGTTGCTGCAGCATAGCTCCCCGAGGCACCATCCTTCACTGGGGAAATTTGCCGAACAATTGGTATGCACTGTGCATAATCTTCATCCCGCCAAGTGCGTGAATTCGATTCAGACTCTGTCTCTGAGTCAATATCTGCTGACCCTGTTTCGGAGCTAATGCTTTCAGGTTGCTCGTTCTCCCTAGGCGTTTGAATCTTCAAAGGTGCCTAGCAGGTGCCACATTTGATCCATTACGAACCAGGTCGTTTGTATTTGGTTGCCCAGATGTCCAATCAGATTCCATAATCTGATCTACCCTAGGTTGATACAGCTTGACAGCTGTTCCAGTTTGCATAGCAGACCCAGAACATGGCCAATTGTGCTTCAATGAGCAAATTCCAGGACTTGTTTTTTCCTTTTGAACATAGATACGAACAAGGGTTTTGAATCAGGAAAAACGCAGCAGAAAAATCTTACCAGTGCAGCAGCAGAATCGAACAGTAAAACAACAGCCGAAAACGAGGTTAAACGAGCGGCCAGATCGCTAGGCATCTGAACCACCAGCCAAGAGGAAGGGGTTCAGCTGAGAGCTTATCTCTGTAACCCACCGTGACTGACTGAGAGCTCTTACTTAGAGCTCTTTCTTGATTCTTAGCACGACCATTCTTAGTATATGTTGGGTGGGTGATGGGTTGTGACATGGAAGATGAAAATGAGTCAAATGAATGCCGTACTAGTAATAGTAGTAGTGAAAGACAGATTTTCCCAAAGAATCTCCGCCGTGGAGAAACCTCCCGACATGCTATGCTTTGTTTCCCTTGGATCAACGCGACATATCTCTCTCTCTCGCTCTCTACACAGATCCCATAACTTGATGGCTACTATTATTATTGTTTTAATTGCACTTCCAATTTGCCTTTTCTCCATGTTTCATGAATAGCGATTCCCATTCGCTCGTCAAAGCCGCCATTATGAATCCACAATGCTAAGCATGCCGGCCACTTCAAAGGAGCCTACCATGCCTCGCGACTATCTCTTGTTTTAAGAGCAATGCGTACGAATAAAATTTTTGTATGTTTTTTTATATTGTACAGAGTGACTCCACTTATTGTTAATTGGTGTCAACTGAACCCTTTAAAAGGTAAAAAAAAAATTTTACTATGTGATAATGCAAACGACAAGTACGGTCGGTCAGCCCATCCTTGGACAGACCAGACCAGCCCGGCTCGCATATCCAGCTCAGGTCACCTCACTCCTAGGTCAGGTCCGTTAACAGAAAGAGCGGCAGAACTCAAGCGACACACTGGGCGGCGGCACGAAGGCACCCCGAGATTCTCGCCTGGTAAATAGCTCCCACGATCCCATGATTCGAGCGTTTCCCCCATGAACGGGAGCATGATCCATGGGGGCGAAAATCAAGGCACGATATACCCCCACGAAGTGGGAGGCATGACGAGGGGGGAGTGCAATTAACTGACCCACGAAGGTGCCCACAATCAAGGCCAACACTCCTATAAAGGGAACAGTTCTCACCTCCAAGAAGGTACGATTCTGCACCACCTTAGATACTAATTCTGTCCATGTTTCCCTAAGCCTAACTTTGGCATCGGAGTGTCTTTGGCAGGCACCATACCGGTGTCCCATAGAGGGGGGAAACTTATCGCACCCGCAAGCTGCACCCGGGATTGGGAAAGACGTACCAGTTTATCGCATTATCAGTTGGCGCCGTCTGTGGGAACGACACTTCGATCTTTTCATGGTCTTGACCCGATCCGGTGCCGCGTCGACTAGGGAAGGTGGAGAGATGGAGGAACAAAGCACCGCCAGAATCGCTGCTTTGGAGCAGCAGATCATGGAAATGATGGCAACTATGAACCAACTCCAGTCCCGGAATCAAGAGTTGGAGAGGAGATTGCCTCCCCCGCCGGCAGCCCCAGGAATGGTGGACCCGCCGCCGCTAGGAGACCCACCATTACATGCGAACCAGCCAGCGGCAAGGAACCAAGGAGGCGACGCCGGCGAAGGAGTGGAAGACCCAGCGCCTCCGGGAGAGAACCCCCTCCCGAGAGGGGCCGGATTTCACGCTGACGAAGCCCAGAGTCACGCCGATCGGTCCAAAGCACCAACCGTGGTCCTCCCAGAACACACTGCCGAAACTCAGCCGATATGGGACGAACAGCTGAAGGAAATGCAGGCTAAATTGGCAGGAGTGATAGCGGCGGTAAAAGAAAAGGGCCCCAGCACGGTGGAGGAGCTGGTAAGCCGGACAGACACGCCATTTACACCAACAGTGATGAGGGTGCCCCTGCCCCCGAAGTTCAAAATGCCCACAATAGAGTCCTTTGACGGCACCAAGGATCCCCTGGATCATCTCGAGACGTACAAGGCTCTCTGATGGACCTTCAAGCGGTCCCCGACGAAATCATGTGCAGGGCATTCCCTACCACCCTTAAGGGTCCAGCAAGGATTTGGTTCCACAGGCTCTCCCCAGGGACAATTAATAAATTCGTGGATCTGAGCAGGCTGTTCGTTAGCCATTATATCGGGGGACAGAGACAGAGGAGGCCTTCCACCTCCCTGTTCAACATTAAGCAGCGCGAGAAGGAGACCCTGCGAGAATTTGTCACCCGTTTTAACCAGGAGACCCTTTATGTAGATGACCTGGACCAGAAAGTGGCGGTGGCAGCTTTCATCGCAGGGGTCAGGACCCCCAAGTTCCTGTTCTCGCTGGCCAAGGAGGTGCCCAAAACCATGGCTGCGCTAATGCTCCGAGCGCAGAAGTACATGAATGCGGAGGACACACTAAGAGCTCGGGAAGACCAGGAGGGCGTTGCAACCAGCCAGGACAAGAAAAGGATGGCGGAAGAAAAGAAAGACGACAGAACAGTAAAGGCCCCACGAGTGGCAGAGCAGAAGCCAAGGGGAGAGAGCGATAAGACCAAGCAGGCCAGGTATAACCAGTACTTCACCCCATTAAACACTTCTCTGGATCAAGTGCTCTACGAAATCAAAGGAGATGCGGCGCTGAGGTGGCCCGGGAGGATGAGAACTCCACCAGAGAAAAGGCCGACCAACAAGTGGTGCCGCTTCCACCAAGACCACGGGCATGACACAGAGGACTGTTACGACCTTAAGCAACAGATCGAACACTTAATCAAGCAAGGGAAGCTGGGAAGGTACATAGCGGGGGGCAGACGTGATGAAAGGCGAGAGCCGGCACCAAGACAGGCCGAACAGAAAAGCCCAGAAAGGGGAAGGCCAAACCAGCAGCCTATGGGCGAGATTAGGGTCATTTCTGGTGGTTTCGCAGGTGGGGGAGAATCCTCATCGGCAAGGAAACGGCATGCAAGGGATGCGCGGAACCAGAGAGAAGTTATGTCCGTAGACTGGTCATCCAAAAAATCCCGGGCTGAGCATGACCCCATCACGTTCACAGACGATGAAGCTGGAGCCATATGCCAACCTCATGACGACCCTTTAGTCATATCAGCTGTTGTGTCAAATTTTCTAATCCGTCGGGTCCTGGTAGACAGCGGCAGCTCGGCGGATATCCTCTTCCTGAAAGCCTTTAAGCAACTCAAGGTCGGCGGGAAGCAACTACAACCGGTTCACTCCCCCCTTGTTGGTTTCACTGGAGACCGAGTCACACCTCTAGGCTCCATCGCTCTGCCGGTAACGCTAGGAACAGCGCCCAAACAGGCTACCAAGATGGTGACGTTTTTAGTAGTGGATTGCCCATCAGCTTATAACATCATTATTGGCAGAACAGCCCTCAATGAATTCAAGGCCGTACCGTCAACTTACCACTTGAAAGTCAAATTCCCCACATCCCAAGGAGTTGGGGAAGCTAGAGGCGACCAGCAAACCGCCAGAGAATGTTATATGGCGTCCCTTAAAGGGGAAACCCAGGAGGCTATGTTAATTGAAGAGCTGGAAGTTCGAGATGAAGAGGAGATCAAGAGAGGGGAACCAGTGGAAGAGCTCGAGGAGGTAGTAGTCGGAAAGCATGACCAGATCCAGACAGTGAAAATCGGAACAGCAGCTCCCGAAGAATTCAAGGAGAAGTTGAGGTCCTTCCTCAAGCATCACGCCGATGTTTTCGCCTGGTCTCATGAGGATATGCCGGGAATTGACACCCGGATTATTGCCCATCACCTAAACATAGACCCAAAGGCAAAACCGGTCAAACAAAAAAGGAGGTCTTTCGCCCCGGAACGCAACGAGGCAGTAGCAGACGAAGTCGAGAAACTGACCACCGCAGGCTTCATAAAAGAAGCCCAATACCCGACCTGGCTATCTAATGTAGTGATGGTCAAAAAGGCCAACGGAAAGTGAAGAATGTGCGTGGATTTCACCGATCTGAACAAAGCGTGCCCCAAAGACAGTTTCCCCCTCCCCATGATAGATCAACTGGTGGATTCAACAGCAGGGTACGAAATGTTAACCTTCATGGATGCTTTCTCAGGATACAACCAAATAAGAATGGCCGAGCACGATCAGGAAAACACAGCGTTTGTGACAGACAGAGGGCTGTATTGTTATAAGGTAATGCCATTCAGCCTCAAAAACGCCGGGGCAACTTATCAAAGGCTTGTGAACCGAATGTTCAGCAGCCAGATCAGGAAGAACATGGAAGTCTATGTCGACGATATGCTAGTAAAAAGCAGGCAAGCCATCGACCACCTAGCAGACTTGGAAGAAACATTCAAAAACCTACGAGCCTACAAAATGAAATTAAACCCCGCCAAATGTGCCTTCGGAGTAGCGTCAGGCAAGTTCCTAGGGTTCATGGTGTCCAACCGAGGGATAGAGGCTAACCCCGAGAAAATTAGGGCAGTGTTAGACATGCAGTCCCCAATATCCACCAAGGAAGTCCAAAGGCTGGCGGGCAGAGTGGCAGCGCTGAACAGATTCATTTCCAGATCAACAGATAAGTGCCTACCTTTCTTTAAAGTTCTGCGTAAAGCTTTTGAGTGGACTCCCCAATGTGAACAGGCTTTCCAGCAGCTCAAAGGATATCTGAGTTCAGTACCACTACTGAGCAGAACCACAGAAGGAGAAGAGCTCTATCTCTACCTCGCCGTATCAGAAACAGCGGTGAGTTCTGCACTGGTCAGGCAAGAGGAAGGTGTCCAAAAACCTGTCTACTTCACCAGCAGGGCTTTGAGGGGCGCGGAAGAACGATACCCCATGATGGAGCTGCTGGCCCTAGCCCTCGTGACCTCAGCAAGAAGATTGAGGCCATACTTTCAGGCGCACACCATAGTTGTCCTGACCGATCAACCATTGAAAATGGTCCTCCACAAACCAGAGACGTCGGGCAGACTCGTCAAATGGTCCATAGAGCTCAACCAATTCGACATTCAGTACAGACCAAGACAGGCAATCAAGGGGCAAGCTGTAGCAGATTTCATCGCTGAGTTCACCTCTCCCACAATCGGCCCCAGTGCCGACGCCCTACAGCCACAATGGATACTCAATGTCGACGGTTCCTCAACGGATAAAGCAGGAGGTGCGGGGATAGTGCTCGTCACCCCTGAAGGTCACAAGCTCGAGTATGCCGTCAAGTTCAAATTCCCAGCGTCCAACAATGAGGCTGAATACGAGGCCTTGATTGCTGGTCTCCAAATGGCTTGGCGAATGGGGGCAGAACATGTCTTGGTACGCAGCGATTCCCAACTTGTGGTAGAACAGGTCAAAGGAGAATATGAGGCCAGGGGAGACAAGATGCAAGAGTATTGCGAGATGGCCAGAAATTTGACGAAAAAATTTCCCAAAATACTTCTCGAAAGAGTACCAAGGGTACAGAACGTGGAGGCAGATCGGCTGGCAAGGATCGCGTCATCCCAGGAAGACGACCCCGGAGTGCCAATGGAAGTACTGGATTCGCCAAGCATTCGGGAACCCAAAATATTACAAACAGAGCAAGAGGTGGAATGGGCAACGCCAATCAGGAACTACTTGGAAAAGGGGTCCCTACCAGCAGATAAAGTTGAGGCAAGAAGGATTCAATACAGGGCCAGCAGATACGCCCTGATAAACAGTGTCCTGTACAAAAGAGGACACACCATGCCTTGGTTGAGGTGCGCCGGAAAAGCAGAAGCGGACTATATCATGAGGGAGGTACACGAAGGGGTCTGCGGCAACCACTCAGGAGGGAGATCTTTGGCTAAGAAGATTCTCAGAGCAGCCTACTACTGGCCCACAATGGAAAAAGACGCCCAAGAGTTTGTAAGAAGATGCGATAAATGCCAAAGGTTCTCTAACATCCCAAAGCAGCCAGCCCAGGAATTAACACCGATTCAGAGCCCGTGGCCTTTTGCCCAATGGGGCATAGATATAGTAGGTGCTCTACCCCTGGGGAAAGGCCAAACTAGGTTCGCGGTAATAGCAGTTGACTACTTCACAAAATGGGCGGAGGCGGAGGCTGTCGCCGCAATCACAGAGCAGAAAATGAAAAATTTCCTATGGAAAAATATCATATGCAGGTTCGGCATCCCAAAGGTGGTTATCACAGACAATGGAAAACAATTCAGAGGCGGTCAGTTCGGTCAGATGTGTTCGGACCTACAGATCAGCCACCACTATTCTTCTCCAGAGCATCCCCAAGCCAACGGCCAGGTTGAAGTCACCAACCGGACCTTATTTAAAAACATCAAGACAAGGCTGGAGCAGGCAAAGGGTTTATGGGCAGAAGAGCTTCCCAATATCTTATGGGCCTACAGAACGACAGAAAGGGTCGCAACAGGGCATACCCCCTTCTCTCTGACTTTCGGATCGGAGGCGGTAATCCCGGTGGAGATAGGCCTCCATAGCCCCAGGATTGAACGTTTCGAAGTAGAGGCCAACAATGAGGCCCTAGAAGTAAGCCTGGACCTACTTGAAGAGAGAAGGATGCAAGCAGCTGTGAGGGTGGCTGCTTATCAGCAAAGGATGCGCAGATATCATGATGCCAGAGTAAGACCTAGAACGTTCAAAGCAGGTGATTTGGTTCTCAAGAGGGTTAATCAGTCTACTAGAAAGCCTAGAGATGGCAAACTCGGGCCTAATTGGGAGGGCCCATATACAGTTAAAGGGTTTTCCAAGAAAGGGACCTACTGGCTAATTGGGGTCGACGGCAAGGAGCTTCCCAACCCCTGGCACGCCGAGCACCTTAGAAAATACTATGTGTAATGTAACCAGCAACCTTCAATGAAAAGTCTTTTTATGACCTTCAAAACCGATGTCTAGCAAAGCCGAAAGGCCAACAAGGCTACTAAGCCCAACTGGTCAGTCCTCAGGGCTGACCAGCAAAGCCGAAAGGCCAACAAGGCTACTAAGCCCAACTGGCCAGTATTCAGGGCTGACCAGCAAAGCCGAAAGGCCAACAAGGCTACTAAGCCCAACTGGTCAGTCCTCAGGGCTGACCAGCAAAGCCGAAAGGCCAACAAGGCTACTAAGCCCAACTGGTCAGTCCTCAGGGGACCAGCAAAGCCGAAAGGCCAACAAGGCTACTAAGCCTAACTGGTCAGTAAGGCTGACCAGCAAAGCCGAAAGGCCAACAAGGCTACTAAGCCCAACTGGTCAGTCCTCAGGGCTGACCAGCAAAGCCGAAAGGCCAACAAGGCTACTAAGCCCAACTGGTCAGTCCTCAGGGCTGACCAGCAAAGCCGAAAGGCCAACAAGGCTACTAAGCCCAACTGGTCAGTCCTCAGGGCTAACCAGCAAAGCCGAAAGGCCAACAAGGCTACTAGGCCCAACTGGTCAGTCCTCAGGGCTGACCAGCAAAGCCGAAAGGCCAACAAGGCTACTAAGCCCAACTGGTCAGTCCTCAGGGCTGACCAGCAAAGCCGAAAGGCCAACAAGGCTACTAAGCCCAACTGGTCAGTCCTCAGGGCTGACCAGCAGAGCCGGAAGGCCAACAAGGCTACTAAGCCCAACTGGTCAGTCCTCAAGGCTGACCAGCAAAGCCTAAAGTCCGACTGGTCAGTCCTCAAGGCCGCACAGGCCGAGAGCCCGTAAAAGTTACGAAGTCCAGCTGGACAATAGTCAGACTTTACAAAGCTACCAAGGAGCCTAATTAATCAGGTGTTCAACATGGAAACACAGTGCATCAAAATAACCGTTCATTGATTAAAGACAGGTTACAAAAAAAAAAAAACAAACAAGACGTCGCTGGGTGTTTTTACAAAGTACTCAGGACTGGGCCTCGTCTCCCTCTTCTGTCGCCACGGTCTGGTCTTCCACGCCAGGCGCATTGGAGGTCGTGTCGTCAGAAGGTTTTAAGGCAGAAAAATCGAGGTCAGAGAAGAGCTTCCTGGCCGCAACCTTGGCGTCAACGAAGCCTTCCATGTAGGCCTCGCTAAGTTCATCTTGAAAGGCCGCCCCAGCCCTGAACTCCTCCACCGCATTGTCCTGAGCACTTTTCAGCTGCCCCTCCAGCTCAGTGACCTTCGAAGTAAGGGACTCCTTGATGGCCCCAAAAGCCTGGGCATCAAACTCCAGAGCTTCCACCTTTTTCCTGAGCTCGAATACTTCGTCCAGTACAGCTGTTTTCTCTGCCTCTGCAACTGCCTGGGCTTCCTCAGCATCCTTGACCCTCTTCTCCAGGCCACTAACGGATGTGGTCAAGGTCTCAATGACCTGCCCTTTCTTGGCGCACTCGGTTGTCCTCGCCTTCAGACGGGTGGACAGGCAGAACGCCTTCACATGGAGCTGCAGAAAAATTGCAGGGTCACACACAAATAAATAAAGGAAAAGGGAGAGAGTGGAAGGGAAAGATAACTAGAGCCCTCACCTTTACAGCGTCGAGGTTCATGCTCCTTGTCAGTTGGGCGTTGGTCCAGTCAGCAAATGGCCCCACGTCCTCCATGCTGATGAATTGCTTCATCCTCTCCCAAGCGGCCTGGACATCCTCCACAATGAGGGGCTCGCTTTGTGGAGTCTGGGTCTGAGCAGCAGCTGTCGCTTCGGCAGGAGGCGGGGGCATCACAGTCCCAGCCCTGGAGGACTGACCAGCGTTGGAAGCTTTGGGTACTGCGGGAGTACTGACCACAGCAGGACCCTTGTCATGGGACTGCTCGAGAGCCCTCCCCCCAGAGCCAGGCCTGTGGCGTTTGCTTGGCCTCTCTCCAGCAGCCTTTGCCCTTTCCATCTCTTCAAACTTCTTCTTTGCAGAGGACCCCATGCTCCTCTTATCAAAGCCCATGTATGATCCCTGTCCTGCAAAACATACGGGGCAAGAGTCAGTGCACTAGCGTTAGAAAGCGGCCCCAAAAGACAGACCAGACTCACTCCTCTCAGCGCGAAGGGCTTCGATGGAAGGGTCTGGACCTAAGAGATAGTCTGCCAAACTCTCACCAGCCACAAGAGGGGCCCAGCTCTTGACCGGGTACTCCCTCACCCTCGCTAAACGGCTTTCCCTCGACTCGTCCTCCAGCATAGGAAGGCGTGCTGAGTAAAAGAAAAGAGGATGATTGTTAGACCACTACCCTCAGAAGGAGTCAGGCATAAAAGCACAATAGGCGCTTACCCTTCCTACCTGGTCTACCCCATTGCCTGGGTATGCGGGGGGCCTGGTCAGTAACGTCTTCCCAGTGAGCGATCTCCATACCCTCGCCGTACACAAAGAAATACTTCTCCTTCCAGCGCTTGTGGGAGACCGGGAGATTGGTAATCAGAGCTGGCTGACTTTCCCTAGCTGAGAAGTAGTACCAGCCTAGGCTCTCGCTCTCGGTTATCTTATAGCAGAAGAAGAAATCTTCTGGGGTCAGGGTTTCTTCCTTATCGGTGGCGGCCTGCCACAGAGCGGCACAACCTACCAGTATGCGCCAAGAATTGGGCATTAGCTGCCCAGGGGCTAGTCTGGCCCAACTCAGGACCCCTCTAATAGGTGGAGCGATGGGGAACCTCAGTCCCCCAGACAACGCGCTCTCATATACAGCAATTTTGCCTGGGCGAGGGAAGCACGCTCTGTCTTCACTCCCTGGCACTCGGTAACTCATGGAGGAAGGAAATTGATAGACAGACCACAACTTTTGCACTTTCGCTCCATCTAGGATGGAGGCAAAGTGCCGAGCCTCGTACCTACTTTCTGGAGCGGGGGACACTGCCCCTACCTCAGCCATGGCCATGGGGGCACTCTCAAAGGCGTCCACAATGGCCACGGGACTCCTTGCCCTCCTAGGCCTCACCTCTTGAGTAATCTCCTCGAGGTCTGCCCCAGAATAGTTCACCGAGGCATTGGATGCCTCGTCTGGTCTTACCCTATCTAGGTCCATAGAGGCAGTACGTTCAGAGCCGCTCGACAGATCAATTGGCAGTGGGTTCATGACCCTAGGATCCTCAATTTCTAGGAGGGTGTCAAAAACGGCTCTGGATGCTTCAAGAACACCCCAGTATACCGACTCAACGAAGGGGGAATTACCTATAAACCCTAAGGGGTATGAGGCCCTAATCCTCCACTCGTAGTACCAAATAGCCTTCTGTAGGAGCCAAAACATAAACACTAACACTACATACCTTGTTGGGAATGGATTTAGGAAGTGATTTCGGAACCCCTCCGAACGAACAACAACAGTGAGAAGGACGGAGGGAGAGAAACAACGAACACAGTTGAATGCTTGGGAAGAAATGTGTAGAATAAGGAGCTCCTTTCGACGAACCGCCAAGGTTTTATAAGCCCCCTCTATTCGAAATCAACGGTGTAGATCGGCCCGAAGCTCTCAAGATCGGACGGGCAGTGTAATTGATGTCTAATCGACATACGGAACCAACCGCGTGAGGCCACGTGGCAGAAAGGCCAACAGTCGCGTCAATCCACCTGGCATAGTAATCATGACGGTTATACAGCGCCATAAATGCGCCGGTTCGACGGCGCTCGATGACTCTTCGAAATTCCCGTAGGCATACCTTTGGAATTCCCATAGGCCGACCTGGGCTACCCAGGGAATTGGGGGCATCTGATAACGCAAACGACAAGTACGGTCGGTCAGCCCATCCTTGGACAAACCAGACCAGCCCGGCTCGCATATCCAGCTCAGGTCACCTCACTCCTAGGTCAGGTCCGTTAACAGAAAGAGCGGCAGAACTCAAGCGACACACTGGGCGGCGGCACGAAGGCACCCCGAGATTCTCGCCTGGTAAATAGCTCCCACGATCCCATGATTCGAGCGTTTCCCCCATGAACGGGAGCATGATCCATGGGGGCGAAAATCAAGGCACGATATACCCCCACGAAGTGGGAGGCATGACGAGGGGGGAGTGCAATTAACTGACCCACGAAGGTGCCCACGATCAAGGCCAACACTCCTATAAAGGGAACAGTTCTCACCTCCAAGAAGGTACGATTCTGCACCACCTTAGATACTAATTCTGTCCATGTTTCCCTAAGCCTAACTTTGGCATCGGAGTGTCTTTGGCAGGCACCATACCGGTGTCCCATAGAGGGGGAAAACTCATCGCACCCGCAAGCTGCACCCGGGATTGGGAAAGACGTACCAGTTTATCGCATTATCACTATGTATCAATTGTAAGCAATATTGAACCTAGTGATAGAATATGTTTTATATGAGTTGCTTCAATGAATATTGCAAAACCAATCTTATAAATGCACAGCATCTATGTTTTATTGGATAGTACCTTCATCACTCTTTTAACCCTAAATGTATTGGATAGGATAACTAATTGGTCGCACCATGTTAGTCGTTTCACAATGCAATGGCAAATTGATGATGAGGAAGACAAGAAATATTTTTTTCTGAGTATAAGGGACTTTGTCTTTACTCAAACTTTTGGTGCAACTATATCGAGGTAACAAAAACTTTTTGTGCTCGTAGGTGACGGACTCATTCTCTGGATGTGATAGGGAGGTGGAGTATTATCATGTGTTTTTTAACGAGCGCTAAATAATTTTTTCAATTTATTTAATTTTGCCAAATCACACACTGTTCTTGCCCATGTGAGCTCACTTGTGCTTTGCTGTGTCTTCTTTTACATTCTTCGATTGCAAAGCTTTAATGATTAGTACTATAAATTATGTAGATACCAACTAATCTAATCCCATTAATATCCAAATGCATGTGAAGGTGGGACCTACACGAAACTTCAATATTTTTTGAAATTTTTGGGATCAAAATCTTCAAAGGACAGAAGAATCATAAGGAGAGGGATGGGGGGGGGGAAAGTGAGGTGTCGCTTGCCGTTGCAATCCGTATTAGGATCAGCTGGGTTTGGGCGGGAGTTTAGATCGTGTGGGCCATGATCGATTTTTGCATGTGGGTCCCGAAAATGAAAGTGAACTGATATGTAGCGACCTACCTATAGGCCTTGTGGCCCATTTAAGCTTACCCTTATTTACTTTGTAAATGCTAGCGAAGATAGGGCAGAAGGGTAAGGACTAAGGGGAAGGTAGAGATTAAATTATTATGACAACAAAGCTTACGGATCCGTTTGATAGAAGAAAATAAAAAGAAAAAAGAGAAAGGAATAAAAAAAAAAATTGTGTGAGGTAGATATTTAATTTTATTTAAAAAAATTTAAAAAATAAATAGACTTCTCACACGCCGAAAAAATTCTTCTTAACACACTTTAAAAGTCAACTCTATGCATTATGTTAGGTGCCCTTAATAATTACGACAGTATACCTCATCATCTCTCTCTCTCTCTCTCTCTCTCTCTCAAACTGCACTCGCATAAATACAGTTTTCAGTGGGTCCTCTACTCATTTGTCACCATTGTTCTGAAACCATTAGTACTTACATGATGTAAAGTTATAAAAATATTGATAAAGACATATTATTATGGACTCGCCCTCACAAGATTGGGGCTACTAATATGTGAGAGCTACTATGAATACAGCATTTTTTCTTGTGAATTTAAAAATTTATTAGATTTTGGTTTTTCAACTTGTGTTTTTGGTAAAATGCAAAAACCGCCCCCTCAAAACTTATAAAATAAAATAAAATTTCTTTGGTCCACAAAAGCTAGGTAAGACCAGCCAAAAAAAAAAGTAAAGAACCTGATCCGAAAAATACCTTCGAAGGGAGAAAAAAAAGGTGATTACTTATTATTTAAGTAGAGTTTAGCTGCTTTACTCATTTTTTTGTGTTTTTAATAAAAAAGAGAAAAAAAAACTCCTTAAAGCCTATATCAAATAAAATTAAAAGCTTATTTTTATTATTTAAGTAGAGTTTAGCTTCTTTACTTATTTTTTGGTGTTTTTAATAAAAGAGTGAAAAATACCTCTTAAAGCCTATAAAAATAAATAAAATTTCTTTGGTATAGAAAAGCTAAGTAAAACGAAAAAGTAAATAAATAATGAAGCTGATACGAAAAATACTCCCAATGAAAGAAAAAAGAAAGAAGAAAAGTTATACGGGTCGGGTCAAAGTTTTTGTCAGGACTCCGGAATTAGCGAAGCTGTTGGCTTACTTCGATTTTGGCTCTGAGTGGGAAACAGCTGCCGCACCGTTCAGTTCAAATTTCGAACGACGAGAAAACGCGAAAAAGAAAAAAAAAAAAGTAAAATGCGTTGATATTTTATAATGACGGTTGAGGTTTGAGTTGTGAGTTGGTGGACTCTGCTTTCGGCGCGAAGTTCAAAAAATTTTGCGGGAAAACAGAGAAAAAATCGTGTCTTGCATATAAGTATAATTAAATAAATCTTAAAACGAAGCCAAAAATGGAAAACAGGCCGGCACGGCGGCCCCACCGGTTGTGTCTATGTCGCCGTACTGCTGCACTTTTTTGTTTTTCGCTCTCTCGTCCATGACCATGAACACACCATTTCACGCGCCCAACAGTGGGAGAGATTCACAAACAATGATCGGGTTTTTCCTCAAAATAATCATATATCAAAAATTTTTTATTAAATAACAAAAATTAAAATTTTATTTTCAATCTATGGTAAAATATAATTTTGAATTATATTTTTAAAGAAAAAAAACTCAAAATTATATTTTTTGGCCCGATAAAAAACCTAACAACAAAGTGAAAAAAGAATGCAAAAAAAAAAAGAAAAAGCAAACGCATGTGCAATTTGCGTTTTGTCCAAAATTGACTCTCTCTACTCCTCTTTCTCTATTCCCTCTCTCTCTCTCTTTTCTCTCTCTCTTTCTCTTTCTTTTTTTCTCATTCTTATTTTATAAAAATTATACATATAAAATTATAATATTTTTAAATTTTTTATTATTTTTATTTAAAAATTTTAAAAAAGTAAAATAAAAAATATGGACAGAGTAAGTAATAATTAAAATATTTTAATAAACAATAATAAAATGTTATAAAAAGTGTTATAAAATAGCAAAAATTTGATTGTATCTATCAAATTGTTTATTTTAAAGCCAATCACATTTTTTATTTTATTTTTTAAAAAATTTTAAAATAAAAATAATGACAATTTGAAAAAATATTATAGTTTGATGTACAATTTTTTTTAAAATGAAAAATATGATCGGATATATATCAAATTTCACACCTGATGCATCTGACTTGGTTTTGTTTAGGTAAAAAAAATTTATTTTTTGAGTTTTAAAAATAATTTTACACATACATAAAACATGTACTAAATCTAATACTATAATACTTTATTTACTGTAAATTATTTTACTGTAAAATTATTTTTATAAAATAACTATATATTTAACAATATTTATTTTACTAATAATTATTTTACTTATTTTATCCTTGCATTATTTTCTGCAAATTTTTGCTATTTTATAATATTTTATTACTGATTACTAAAATATTTTAATTATTACTTAACTCTGTTTATATTTTTTATTTTATTTTTTTTATTTTCAAATAAAAAATATTAGAAAAAATATATTATAATTTTATTTATAATTTTTTATAAAAAATCCGAATGAAAGAGAGAGAGAGAGAGAGAGAGAGAGAGACAGAGAAAGGAGAGAGGAGAGAGAGAGAGGACAGAGAGAGTAGAGAGAGAGAAGGAGAGAGAGGTGAGTAGAGAGAGAGGAGTCAATTTTGGACAAAACGTAGGTGCAACATTTTTTTTCTCCCTTTTTGTCAGGTTTTTATTGGGCCAGAAAATGCAACTTTGAGTTGCGTTTTTTCAAAAAACGCGATTCTGAACTACGTTTTGCCTTAGATTGGAAATAAGGTTTTAATTTTTGTTATTTTGAGAAAAAAACTTTTGATATATGATTATTTTAAAAAAAAACCCGTGTCTCTCTGCGTCATCCGTTGCGTTGCAGGGTGATTTTCATCCAAAGATCTGAGATCATAGTTACTAAAATATCAAGCGAAATAAGAAAATATTAACGCTTTGTTTAAAATTTAAATTTTTGGTAAATAAATTAAAGAAAAAAATTTTTTGTTTACTTTTTTTTACATTTTTTTTCCTACTAAAATTTTGAGTTACAAGTGGAACCTTAAAAAAAATAGAAATGAAAACATTCAAAAAATATAAGGGGACACGAAAAGTAATGAAACGATTAGAAAACTTAATAGAAATATTATTAAGAAACTTTCGCAAAACTCAAATAACACATTTAAAAAATTTAGTAAAAACTTTTGAAAAAATGTTATGAACCTTTTTAATTGGACGGAATCAAATGATAGAATTGCTCAATTCGAGAGGAGTATAAACCTCAATTCTATTAGAGAAGAATCAAAACTCGGTTTTATTCGAGAAGAACTATAACTCTTTCAAAGTAAAAGCCATATTTTGACTGTAGTTGAGATTTTTGGCAGGATTGATCTGCTCCACGAATCAACTTAATGAGCTCTAAATAAATTACAAGAACAGTAATAGTGAGAATGCGTTGATCCTCTTTGGGGCGATAGCATTCCAATAATTAAGTCAGATAAGCTTAATCTCAATGAATACGGCATCTACAATTATTTATAATATAAAGACAACTTAATATAACTTCTAAAAACAACAATATCTCTAATAACTACAAATATTGTTCTATCCTCATTATTTAAATAATACTGATAGAGTACTATCTAAAAAGGATTCATAGCAAAAATTTAGTGGACGCCTACATTAATAATTCATAGATAGTTATTTTGTAAAGAAATTAAAAAAATAAGTGAAAAAAACGAGAGAAAAGAGAGAGAGAGAGAGAGAGAGAGAGAGAGAATTTGTTTTTTTTTTTTCCCTCTTTTTTTTCCTTTATTTCCCTCGTTTTCTCTTCTCTTTCTCTTCCAAGCAGAATAAAAAAAGAAAAGTCCATTCCCTTCCTTTCCTCATGTCCCAAACAGGCTGTAAAATGTCTCGGGATATAGAGGGATGATTACTCAAGGAAAATTGTATTAGTTTTGTTTATTTTGGCTGTAAATAATTAATCAAATAAAAATGTAATGGTTTTGTCTATTTTCACTATAATTTTTTCCTTTCACAAGGCTCATTGTAAAATTCTAATTTTGAGTAAGGCTGTGAAGGATTAGAGTCTAATTGATTAATAGTTATCTAAATATGATGTAAAAATTTAACAAGTTTTAAAATTGCATTTCAATTTAGTTTATTAAATTTTCGAACTGATCTCTAATAATTTTTAGTTAAGCTATGCTTAAATAGCTTAGTTTTATTATATAGTTCTCCGACCCTACTCTCTCTACAGGGACAACATCTCCTATTATGATTGTTTTGGCAGGCTCAATTAGGAGGGAAAAAGGAGATGTTCTCAATTGGTCAAAAGCCTAGCTCAAAATTTAAGTAGTGTGTGAGCACTTAGCTTATAAGTCATAAATTATAAGTTATTTTTTAAAAGTTATTTTTAAAAATAATTTTTTTTGTTATTAGATATAATCTATTTTTTTAAGCTACTCACCTAAATACATTTTAAAAAAATTATAAATATAAGTCATAAGTTATTAAATAAGCTACGTCCAAACACCTCTTAAATTTAGTTTGTTTAATTTTTGAATTGATCTTTAATGAGATTTAGTCAAACCAAACTCGAGTAGTATAGCATTATTTTAGAGTTTTGAATTATATTTACTTATTAAGCTAACATAAAAAATAACAAATTTTAAAATGTAATTAAACTTGATTTATTTAAATAATAAATCTAATACCATTTTTTAACCAACATGTGTGGTTTGGTAACTGGATTCATTTTTAAGCCTTAAATACTGTCTATTTTTCATTGGTCATTTAATTAAATTATATCGACTGCTTGTGTACAAAATATTGAATATTTTGTCATTATGTGAACATTGAAAATTTTTTTTTAAAAATAAATACGAAAACTCTTCCCGCTATTTTGACCAACGCCTTCTGTCGTTTTCGCCAATAAGCGCCCCTGCTGACCCTACGGTACGTACATTCACAGTCTCTCTGATAAATAGTGAATTATTTTATTTTTACAATCTGATGAGTTTGGCGGGAATATGCATAATGTTGGATTGAAACAAGGCTTTGAGTCCGTGGGGCAGTGGTGACTGGTGGGGGAGTTTGGAGAGGACAACCGCCGTTTAAACCAGGGCAGCTTTTTGACAAAAACAAAGTAAAAAGCGCCGTCACGCTATGAAGTGGATAGCGACAACCGTTAAAGAACTTAAAGTTAACGGCGTTGAGACCGGGACACGTGACGGTTTTGTACAAACGTCACCAAAAGATTTAGATTCCGATGTTGGAATATATTTTTATATTATTGCTAGGTAGGCACGACAATATTCACTCAAGTTCTCACGGGACGTCTAGGAAACCTGCTGGCTTTTACGACACGTCCGCATCGAGACCCGGTTAGAGCTGTCACGGATTTTCTCAGTGCAGTTGAGCTAAATTTGGATCCAAATTAAAGTAAAAAAAAAACAAATATCTTTTTTTAAGTATATTGATTTTGTATTATTTAACTCAGGCCTCCAGTTTTATGGGGTGTTTAGTACTCGTGGAAGGGAAATGAAAAGAAAAAAAAGAGAGAAATAAGAAAAAAAATTAAATTGTCTTTACATTTGATTTTTTAAAAAAATAAAAATAAATAAAAATTTTAACTTGTCACACTAAAAGTTAAACAGAAAAATGTTTTCCTCCAGCATCAAACACAACTAGAGAGCAGCTAAGTCATTGCAAGCGCTGTTTTTATGCGTGGGCCCAGAATAACCAAGTGGATTAAGCAGTAAATCCCAATTGTCGTCTCAGTCAATACAGGTTAAGGATGTTTGACCCATGTCCCCACAATTAAACCAAGGTAATAATAAGAACAATAGTGCCTAACAGATGTGCTAATGATTATGTTTATTCCTTTATTTTGGACCCACAGAACAAAGAGCAGTAAAATTAAAAATTAAAGTTGATAATTGGAAGACTCATGGAATGTGAAAATAAAATGACAAATCAATTGTGCGTTCCCTCTCCTTTCTCTCATGTTGCTCCGTGGAGAGTTAGGCCATTTACAACAGTATTGGCATTTTGTCTGCCACTTATTGAAGCAAATTAAGAAATTTATACAAACTGACTCAATGAAATCATTTTATTTTAAAATAAAATATTGATGGAGTCGATTAGGGGTGTGTATGGATCGGTTCGATTCGATTTTATGCTATATCCAGAACCAAACAGAACTCGATTGGTTCTAAAAATTTCGACTCAGAATCAAACTAATCGAGCAATAGAATCGAACTAAATCAACCTGCTCCATTCGGATTAGTTCGGTTCGGCTCTATAACTCAAACGTTTGGATTCTAGATCGGTTTGAATCGGGTTGATTTGACTTGCTTAGCATTAAAAAAACCTAATTTAATAGTAATGTAAAAACAAATTTACAATAGATAACTACAATAAGAACATAAAAATTGTTTGAATACAAGCCAACAACTTCAAACATAAAGTCACCAACGTTCCCAATTAAATCCAACAGTAAATATTATCCCATTTTCAATTCCCAAAATTAGGCATCATCTCTTTGTTGCTTGATCTTCCATTGTTGCTTCATTTCATGATCCTCCGTTATGGATAAATGAAATATACAGAGAAGCTAGCAAATGATCATTGATAAAAAATTAAAAAAAAAAATCTGATCTACGTAACTAAAAAAAAGGTAAAACCTGATACACATAAAGAAGATTTAAAGCAAACCAACGTAGAAAGAAAATCACCGTACATGGAAAAACCAAAATGTTTTTTTGCATACGAACCCTAGTTTTGGTATCTTTGATTACAAAAAATCGTTTGAGAAAGAGGGAAGATATAGTTTCTTATACTCGAGAGAGAGTTTCTTGTACGTGTGTATTTGAGGAGAAATTAACATACTCAGGAAATCTGAAGAGCCTAGAAAGGTTGGAGATTTACTGGTTCTCGAAAAAGTAGTTACTGTGAAGTGTGGAGTACGAAGATTCTAGAGGAGGCACAACTTCAAGGCTCTGGAGGCAGCGAAGAGATGAAATAAGATGGAAGCCCTAATTTATTTCTCTCATATATGAGCAATAATTAGGCGTGGCAAGTGTCCTTGCTATTTATAGAATTAAGTTTTGATTTGGTTTGGTTCGGTTTCGATTCGACTCTAAATAAAAAAAATAATTGACTTGAAAATCGAACTAAAGAGATTGGTTTCATAAATTTTAGATCTAGAATTAAACCATGAGACTTTTATAACCCAATCAAAATAGTCAGATTGGTTTGATTCTCAAGTTTTTAAGTCTTTTATGCACCCCTAGAGTCTATGCCAAAAGATGTTTGATAATTGAGTCAAAGAGTGTTTCGTATATTCAAGGTAGCTGAATTGGCTTAGATTTTGACGTGCATACCTTTCCTTTGGTATGTCTTTTCCCTTATATAGTGCAATTTGGGAGTGAATCATAGGATGTTTGATTCCATAATTATAGCCCAAATGTTAGAGCACATGGCGAGATATTTGGGAAAAATATAGGTGAAAGTTCAGTTTTAGGAGTCTTGTCTCTAGCTGGCTTCATGTCCCTAGGCTAAAACTTACCTGGGCTGAGCTTGATGTGGTAGAGTTGTGCTAATACTACGGCGAGTCGAATCGAGTCGAGCTGAGCAGAGAGTTATTCAAATTAGATTTGATAACATTAATGAGTTTGAAATTTTATTCAATCTTAGTTTGTTATCTTTCGAGTCAATCTCAAAAGAGTTTTAATTGAGTCAATTACGAATCGAACTTAAGTAGCTTAAATTTATTAATATTTTTTTTACTGAGCTAAGTTTTAATTGAGCTCAGAAAATTAATGAATTTTAAAATGTGTTTAAATTTAACTTATTTATATAATGAGTTAAAAACGAGTTAAATTTAAGTTGTTTAGCTCGTTTTATAGCTCTCGCGCCAAGCCATTACGATTTTAGGTTACATCAATTAGTAAATTTTTCAATTAATTGTTTCATGATTTGATTATCACCTTTTTCTGCGTTATCTCATTCCAAGAAGTAAATATGGCGATTTGGAAAAGTAAAACAGATCATTACAAAAAAAATAAATAAATAAAAGACTTAGAGCATGGAAGTCTAAATTCACACATTTCTTTAAAACTTCACACAGATGAGTCATAGTAGGTAATGCTACTAACCTATGCACTCTTATCAACTATTAAAAGCCATATAATTAATCAGTTAGGACTTGTCTAAATTGATAAAAATATCGAAGTAATATCAATAATGGAGCATTATTGTCATTTTACTTAAATTTTGCCTTTTGTCAAGCTGTCCTAAAGCCAACCTTTTAAGTAAGGCAAAGTATAGTAATCCCAATCATTTGGCTGTGTTTACTGTTAGTAACTATTTATTTTCTCTCTCTTGTTAATCTTAATAGCTGAGAAAATACAGTGAAAAAAAGACAGTGAGTGAGTGTATCATTTTCCATAATTTTTATACTAAAATGAACAAAATTATTTGCAGCAGTGCCAGATGGCAAGAGATTTGAATAGGAGGACAAATGTCCCCAGCCACTGGGGTCAGTATTCCAATTGTTCCATTTATTAGGGTCCTTGGTTCCTCCTTCCCCCTCTCTCATCTACACCCCACAGACCCCAATTCCCTTATCCTTTTGATTTTTGAACTGTCTGGAAGGGACCCTGAAACCTTAATAAAAGCAGCCTGTCCTTCAACATTCCCCACTCTCTCTCTCTCTCTTCTTTTTCTCTTTGCTTTTGGTTTCTCTGCTGGGGCCCTCTCCCTGCAAACAGAGCAAAACTCACTTGGGTCATTATTAAATCTTCTTCAAGCAGCAACCATCGCTCATCTTACCCATCGAAGCCCAGCTCCTTCAACCTGGGTCTCTCTCTCTCTCTCTCTCACTGTAACTCTACTATTTAGCCTCTTTTGGGTTGTTTTGCTCTGATGGCTAACGCTCTTGACAACGGAGGGTTCTGGCTTCCTTCGGAGTTCCTAACCGCCGACGACATACTCATGGACAAGGAAAACTTGAACAGAAATGGCTTCAACACTGCTTTTGGGGCCAACTGTGGCTTCCCGAATGGGTTTCCGTACGATTTTGGCTCGTACGGCTCGTCGTCGTTGCTCAGCTCACCGGTTGAGTCGGTGGTGAGCTCAACCGAGACGGAGAGCGACGAGGAGGACTTACTCGCCGGGTTGACTGGCCATTTGGCTCGTTCGACCCTGCAAGAAAGAACTCAGAAAATCGCTTTTGCTCCGCAAAATCTCGAGGTATATGCTTTCGATTTTTTATTTTATTTCACTACATAACGATTTCATGAAAATGAGTTCTGATTTCGTTTATGTGTTGACTCAGAAGTCGTGGGTCTTGTCCGGTTCGCCGCAATCGACGCTGAACGCATTCGGAAGCTGGTCCGGCCGGAGCGCGGTGTCTAGCAACGGAAGCCCCAACGGCCCTTCTCAGTTCCCTTCGCCGCCGACCACGCTGCTCGGTGGGAACGACTCTTGGGATCTGATATACGCAGCGGCGGGACAAGTGGCAAGACTAAAGATGAACGGTGAAGGGCCTCCCAAAGGCAGAGGCCTCATCGGCCCCCCTCGGAGTCTCACTACTGTCCACCACTCTTCACCGCCGGTGAATAATCCCAACACTGGATTCTATTCCAACCAGTGTCTATCTCATAACCTCTCACAGACAAACCATGTGAGCCGCTCTACCGTCTTGTGAGTTGTGATCTTATATATTTGTGAAGTAGTTCCCTCTTCTAATCTATTTGTTTGCCTCTCTCTCTCTCTCTCTCTCTCTCTCTCTCTCTCTCTCAGTTCGAACATGCGAGACAGGACCAAGTGCTGAAGCAACAGTGTTCTTCCGTTTGGGGAAAACCAACCAAAGAGGGCTTGTTCTCTAAGCAAAACCAATTTCAGCAGCAGCTAATACCTCAGAATAGAAGAGGGATAGTTCTTGGTAGAGGTGGGTTTGAGGGAAATGGTAGATATGCGCGGCCACTTGATTTGCCTCAGTCTGCATGGCCTCCTCTGCAAGTTCAGCACCAAAACCACCAAAATCAGCAGCCGCAGCAAGGTGGTTCGGGAATGAGAGCGGTTTTTCTCGGCGGATCTGGCGTGAAGAAGGAATGCGCAGGCACTGGCGTCTTTTTACCTCGCGGATATGGCAACCCTTCGGAATCTCGCAAGAAACCAGGTATATGCTAGTGGTTTACACTTGTATCTTCCAAGCGTTATGGATTTTTCTGGCTTTACTTGTTTTTGTTTGTTCTGGGTTTGTCCCCTTTTCAGCCCCTCAGTTCACTCGCTGCTGTTTGGCTTCTGAGAAACCTGAAGTAAATAAAGGAATTTGCATTTTATGTTTTCTGTTTAGATAGTGGTTTCAAGGCTCGGGTCACAAATTATAGGAAATTTATGGTTTCGATTGTCAGTGTCTTCCATTTTCCTGCGTTTTCTCGGCAGCCAAACAGCAAACAGGGCCAAAGTGGCGGTCCTTCTGTTTGGATCCCAATTTTGACTTAAAAATCTCCCCCCTTTCTTTTCTTTTCTTTTCTTTTCTTTTCTAGATTTGGGGCATATTTATTCTCACTTTTGAGTCTCAATCATGGGATTGTGTATGATTACATGTTTAAAGCAATTTAGGATGTTAAATTCTGTCTCTGTTATTGACCCTTGTAAGCAGGTTGTTCAACTGCTCTACTTCCAGCTAGAGTCGTCCAGGCTCTGAACAAGAACTTCGACATGACTGCTCAGGGTCAGGGCCAGGCCCAGTCCCGCTTAAATGGTGCTTTCATGCCTGACTACGGTAATGCCAATTTGAAGTTTGTTTTCATTTTATATGCATATATATGTGTATATATATGTACATATATTTGATGCTTGTCTGTGGGGTGGGGGTTGATTTGCAGAGACTTTGATGGCTCGGAGGAATGCGTTGCTGGCACAGCAAAAGCGGAGTTTACGGTCAGAAGGGCCAATGATGGTGAATCATGAACTGTGCCTACCCCAGGAGTGGACATATTGACTCCAATATCCTCAAAATTCTCTTTCATCAATAGGTGTTTGTTTTGTTGGACAAAAGGAAGGCAGTATAGAAGGTAGAAGCAGTATAGAGAATGCAATTGAAGTTATATAAGGAGTTTAGTTAGGGAAGAAGATGAAGAAGAAAAATAAGAGAGATCCAAGTTATTTTGAGTGGGAGATTTGTAGCTTTTTTTTTTGGTTGGCTAGAAAAGGAAGAACATAGAAGAATAGTTAGGGCTTTTTTGGGTTGTAATAACTGTGGGTAGAAAGTTTCTTCTTCTAGCTGTTTGAACTTTTGAAAATGGAAGGAGCTATGAGTATAAGCCTTTGTCTAGTTGTTGCTGTTGTATTTTTCTTTGGCGGGGTCCTGTTGGCAATATTATAGGTGAAGAGGGATCCACAACCCCTCTTCATACCCATCATGTAATATCCCATTGCAACTATATAAATATAATAAGGCTAAATTTCTACTAATTACTAATTACTAATTCTCTGTTTGTTTGTTTGTATCTTTTTTCTTTCATTTACTTGTTCTGAAAATTCGAAGTGGTGCTTCTGTGCCAGTGCAGCAGTAGGGCCGTCGAGTTCTCTGTTAATCAGCAGTACATTATCCATTTTTATTAAATTTTTTTGACGAACGGTACTTTATCCAGTTTTATGTAGAATTTTTTAAAGAGTAAGTTACATTTGGTATCTTTACATTTTGTATTACATTTTTTTTGTATTACATTTTATTTTAAGACTTGTATTTTTAATTATAATAATTAAGTTTATATATTTTTAATTTGTTATAATGTTATTGTTTTATATGTTTTTAATTTGAGACGCACAAACAAATTAAAAGTGCAAATATAGGGTTACAGTTATTACAATTAGAAGTAAAAGTATAGGGTATAGGGTCATAACTATTATAAATGAAAGTATAAGTCTTGAAGTGCAAATAAATTAAAAGTGTAGGCATAGGGTCATAATTATTACAATTAATAGTAAAAGTATAAGGTATATGGTTATAATTTTTATAATTGAAAGTATAAGTTTTGAAGTGTGATTCGGTGTAAAGTATAAAGATATAAAATATAATTTATTAATTTTTAAACAAATTATATAAAGCATGAGAGTATAAAGTATAATTTATTTTTTTTAAATAAATTATGGGCGCCAGCAACTTGGGGGATAGAAAAAAAAAGACTGAAAAAAGAAAATGTAAAAAAAATAAAAGAGAAGTGAAGAGAAAAATAGGGAAACTGATTTAAAAAAATTTTATTATTTTTTTCATTCTCCCTCTTTTAGACGGTATCAAACAAAAAATGGAGCGTATTCTCCGTTTCTCAAGTTCTAAACAGGCTGTTGCAGACGTTACAATAAGTAGAGTATATTTGGGTTGGAAGAGAAGCAAAGCAGAGAATTATTTTAGTAGTGATTAGGGCGAGGGAGTGGTGGTGACGTGGCATGTGTGCCGTACGGGGTAGAATTAATGGGGCCCCTATTGCGACGTCCGGCTGGGGCTCGCTATAGTTTCCAACAGTTGAGCCTCAAGTTCTCGGTTTTTTTTTTTTTTTGTTTTGTTTTCAAATAACATCTATGGGTAGAGAAAATTTTAGTAGTAGCCTAGGGTAATATCTATCATCACTTATATTATTAGTAAATTGCTTCTCCCACTCCTTGACACCTGTCCCCGGCCTGTCATATTTGTCTTCTATTACAATTATCTTTATACCTTTCTTTCTTTTTTAAAATTATAATTTACCCGAATCTTTTTGCTTGTATTTTTTTTAATTTTATTTAATTTTTATTTAGTTTTGTTTCTTTTTTTTATTAGTTTTGTTTATTTTTTTTATTAGTTTTGTTTATTATTTTTTTATCAAATTTTTTTTGTTTTATTTAATTTTTAACACACGTCAGAACCTCTCCCTTCTTTTAAATTATCCTCCCAACTTGACACCTCACCTTTTTATATATTTTCGTGTATCTTTTTTTTTTTTAGTTTTTTAATTTTTATTTAGTTTTATTTCTTTTATTTATTAGTTTTGTTTTTTTTAATCAGTTTTGTTTATTATTTTTTTCATCAATTTTTATTTTTTATTTATTTATTTTATTTTTAACACTTGTTAGAATCTCTTCCTTTTTTTAAATTACCTTCCTAACTCGACACCCCACCTTTTTATATATTTTTGTGTATCATTTTTATTTAGTTTTGTGTATTGTTTTTTCATCAATTTTCTTTTTTTTTTTTAATTTTTTTTGTTTTATTTAATTTTTGACATATGTCGGAATCTTTCTATTCTTTTAAATTACTCCCTCCAACCCTTGACAACTCTTGACACATGTCAAAACTTCTTACAAATAATGACTTTCAAAATCTACAACTAAAAAATAAACAAAAGATTATAAACATATAATAAAAAAACTTTTTATCCAAAAAAAATAAAACTGATAAAAAAAGAAATAAAATTGATTAAAAAAATAAAACCAATGAAAAAAAAAACTAAACTAAACAAAAAATACAAAATTGACAAAAAAAAAGCACGGGCGAAAGAGGGAGGTAAAAGAGTGTGCAAGAAGGAATAATAGTAATTGTAAAAAAAATTTAAGATGGGCCGAGGAGGAGGCTGTGTCAGGGAGGGGGAAAAGCCGGTCTCGTATTATTATCAGTGGCTATTGTCACTTCTGGAGTACAGTTGGCTGGGAGAGACACAATTTTGAAATTTAAATTTGAAGCTTCGATTCAGATTGTATGGGCATCTCTATTGGCAGGGTAATTGTGGCTGTTGCCATTGCAAAGTGCAACTATTTGGTGCACTGAGTATTTGTAGTACTGGTAGGCCCAGCAACAACCACTATGGGCCTGGCAATAGGACTGCCCAAAGTTGTAATAGTAATCGCTGGCTTTGCAATACAAAATGGGGCAGATGGGAATTATCCAAGTAACTAAAATAAGAGTCAATTTAGTTACCTTAATTTTTCAAGATCCAAGGCAATTTGTCAGACATGGTTTTGATTTGTATTAATGAAGATGAATCGTTCTCTTTTATCCAATGTTTCTTTTCTTAATTTATTTTAAAATCAAAGTTTCTACCGGATTTATGATAGTTAAACAGTGCGACTACAGATATGTCAAATTAAGAACAATTAACTAAAATATCAGAAACTGTAAAGTATTTGGACTAATAGTCCACCCATCTGAAGATATAAAATCGGTTTGATATAAATGAGTATTTGCGCAATAAGAAAATAAAATAGTGCGATAGAAAGCACGATTCGTACCAGAAGGTTTCTCGCAGAGACTTGATATAGACTATATAAGAATTGTCAGTCTCAAAAGGACTTGATATGCATATAATGAATATATAACAGCCTATTCCTATGGTAGATTAGGTAATAATATACATATGAAAATTCTTAAAAAATTTAAAGTTGATTGAAACATATGCCTCGAAAGTTATATTCTATCAAACTTAAAAAATATATGTGTGGGCACTACTAAGAAAATGACTATTTGCGATGGAAAAACACCGTCGCAAAAGGGGTGTCTGCCATCGCAAATAGTCATTTGCGACTGCTAAGCAACAGCAAAGTAAGGGTCGGAAATGGTGGGGTGGCAAATAGTTTTAGTGACAGCCAAGCGACGGCACTGGTCACTTTTAGCGACAGTAAAAACCCATCGCAAATACTAGTCATGGATAAAAAATAATTGTGACAGGATTTTATCGACGCAAATACTTTTTTTACTACGGTTACAATCCGTTGCTAATACATTTGCGACACTATTATCGACGGTTTTGCGCTATGGCAATACTATTATTAATGAAGGTAAAAATCGTCGCAAAAAGAGGTCGAAACTGAAAGGTACAGCTGACTGCTCCCACCTTTAGCGATAGTTTGATGCTGTCGCTAATATTTTTTTTTGGAGGAAAAAACCAATTCTCCTTATTAATTACAAATAATGTTTGTAATTTTTTGTTATATCTGATAAAATACATATTTAACATAATCCAAATAAACAAAATTCTGACATTCATTTAAATTCAAATACTTACAAAATACTTAACAAAATAAATAAACTTTTAAACATTTATCCAAAAAAAATAATATCTCCCAACAACATCGAAATGGTTTAAATAAATTACATATAGTCTGTAGTAAAATAACATTCCTAATTCAACATCCATACAATAAAAGAGTTTTTCGTTTATCACAAGATAAGGCTATATAGGAGCATCATTGACCTATAATTTAAGAATAACCTGAAAAAAAAATCAAAATATTAGATTCAATAATAAATTACACAATAAAGATAATTAATAAATATGCATGTATTTATATGGGGTTGTTGAAATAAAAATGCAATTTACATAACGAGAATGCCAAGCTACATGTCGGCCGACAGATTTTTCAACAGTTTTAATATGTTGCCGAAATCTTTCTAAGAGAGCATTAGGTTTTCGGGCATTCTGAACAAAAACTTTATAGAAATTTGGACCCAATGGTTTTTCACCAACTTCTGCCAAAGAATTCGTACTAATAAGAAGTCCTTCGGCTAATTCCAGTTTCGAAACACCAAAACAAAGCAAAGAAACCTTTACTCCTTCCTACAACAATGAGTACAATGTCTTAAAAATATGAAAGAAAATTCTTATATATAACACAAGTAAAAAAATAAACACGATTGTCAATAAAAAACAAATATTTCTAAAAAAAAAGTAAGGAAACAATGCCACAACTCTCACACCGAGAGTCCGGCAATCGTGCCGTTTCTTCCCACATGTCACTCGTGCCTAGAACATGTTACGTGTCAAGTTTGACGGACTTTTGAGACCGTTTGACGGTTTTAGTACCGAAACAGATTGAAAAACAGTTTTTTCTCAAAAAAAAGTTAGGAAAAAATGCCACAACTCTTAGAATGTGAGTCCGGCAACCGTGCCGTTTTTTTCCACATGTCACTCGTGCCTTGAACTTTCTACGTGTCAAGTTTGACGGATTTTCGAGACCGTTTGAAGGTTTTAGTACCGAAAGGGCATGAAAAACAGTTTTTTATCAAAAAAAAGTTAGAAAAAAATGCCCCAACTCTTAGACCGTGAGTCCGGAAACTGTGCCATTTTTTTCCCACACGCCACTCGTGCCTAAAACTTGCTACGTGTCAAGTTCGACGGACTTCCGAGACCGTTTGAAGGTTTAGTACCGAAAGGGCTTGAACAGTTTTTTTCCAAAAAAAGTAAAGAAAAAATGCAACAACTCTTAGACTGAGAGTCCGGAAATCGTGCCGTTTCTTTCCAAACGTCCCTCGTGCCTAGAACATGCTACGTGTGAAGTTTGACGGACTTCTGAGACCATTTGAGGGTTTTAGTACTGAAATGGGTTGAAAAAATTTTTTTTCTAAAAAAAAAGTAAGGAAAAAAGCCACAACTATTAGACTGTGAGTCCGGCAACCGTGCCATTTTTTTCCACACGTCACCCGTGCCTAGAACTTCCTATATGTCAAGTTTGACAGACTTCTGAAGCCGTTTGGGGGTTTTAGTACCGTAACGGCTTGAAAAATACTTTTTTCTCAAAAAAAAGTAAAGAAAAAATATCACAACTCTTAGATCGGGAGTCCGGAAACCGTGCCGTTTTTTCCCACATGTCACTCGTGCCTAGAAATTGCTACGTGTCAAGTTTGACGGACTTCCGAGACCGTTTGACAGTTTTAGTACTGAAAGGGCTTGAAAAACAGTCTTTTCTCAAAAAAAAAAGTAAGGAAAAAATTCCACAACTTTTAAACCGTGAGTCTGGCAACCGTGCCGTTTTTTTTCACACGTCACCCGTGCCAAGAACTTGCTACGTGTCAAATTTAATAGACTTCTGAGGATGTTTGGGATTTTAGTACCGTAAGGGCTTGAAAAACACGTTTTTCTAAAAAAAAAAGTATGGAAAAAATATCACAACTCTTAGACCGGGAATCCGGCAACCGTGCCATATTTTTCCACACGTCACCCGTTCTTAGAACTTGCTACGCGTCAAGTTTGAAGGACTTCCGAGGCCGTTTGAAGGTTTTAGTACCGAAAGGGCTTGAAAAACAGTTTTTTCTCAAAAAAAAGTAAGGAAAAAATGCTACAACTCTTAAATCGTGAGTCCAGCAACCGTGCCGTTTTTTCCCACACGTCACCCATGCCTAGAACATGCTATGTGTCAAGTTTGACGAACTTCTGAGACCGTTTGAAGGTTTTAGTACCGAAAGGGCTTGAAAAACAGTGTTTTATAAAAAAAAAGTAAGGAAAAATTATCACAACTCTTAGACTGTGACTCCGACAACCGTGCAATTTTTTTTCCACACGTCACTCGTGCCTAGAACATGCTACGTGTCAAGTTTGACGGAATTCCGAGGCTGTTTGGGGGTTTTAGTACCGTAAGGGCTTGAAAACACGTTTTTATCAAAAAAAAAAAGTAAGGAAAAAATATCACAACTCTTAGACCGGGAATCAGACAACCATGCCATTTTTTTCCACACGTCACCCATTCCTAGAACTTGCTACGTGTCAATTTTGAAGGACTTCCGATGTCGTTTGAAGGTTTTAGTATCGAAAGGTCTTGAAAAACAATTTTTTCTCAAAAAGAGTAAGAAAAAAATGCCACAACTCTTAAATCATGAGTCCAGCAACCGTGCCGTTTTTTTCCACACATCACCCACGCCTAGAACTCACTACGTGTCAAGTTTGACGGACTTCCGAGACAGTTTGAAGGTTTTAGTACCAAAAGGGCTTGAAAAATAGTTTTTTTATCAAAAAAAAAAAGTAAGAAAAAGTTATCACAACTCTTAGACAGTGACTCCGGAAATCGTGCAATTTTTTTCACACGTCGCTCGTGCCTAGAACATGCTACGTGTCAGGTTTGACGGAATTTCGAGGCTGTTTGAGGGTTTTAGTATCGTAAGGGCTTGAAAAACACGTTTTTCTCAAATAAAAGTAAGGAAAAAATATCACAACTCTTAGATCGAGAATCCGGTAACCATGCCGTTTTTCTCACACGTGCCTAGAGCTTGGTACGTGTTAAATTTGAAGGACTTCCGAGGCCGTTTGAAGGTTTTAGTACCGAAAGGGCTTGAAAAACAGTTTTTTCTCAAAAAAAAGTAAGGAAAAAATGCCACAACTCTTAAATCGTGAGTGCAGCAACCGTGCCGTTTTTTTTTACACGTCACCCGTGCCTAGAACATGCTATGTGTCAAGTTTGACGGACTTTCGAAACCGTTTGAAGGGTTTAGTACAGAAAGGGCTTGAAAAACAGTTTTCTATAAAAAAAAAGTAAGGAAAAATTACCACAACTCTTAGACAGTGACTTCGGCCATCGTGTCGTTTTTTTCCCACACTTCAGTCGTGCCTAGAACATGCTACGTGTCAAGTTTGAAGGACTTCCGAGGCTGTTTGAAGATTTTAGTACCGAAAGGGCTTGAAAAACAGTTTTTTCGCAAAACAAAAAGTAAGGAAAAAATGCCACAACTCTTAAACTGTGAGTCCTGCAACCGTGCCGTTTTTTTTCACATGTAACTTGTGCCTAGAACATGCTTCATGACAAGTTTAATGGACTTCCGAGCCCGTTTGACTGTTTTAGTATAGAAACGGGTTGAAAAATAGTTTTTTATAAAAAAAAAAAGTAAGAAAAAAACGTTACAACTCTTAGACCGTGAGTCCAGCAACCGTGCTATTTTTTCCACACGTCACCTGTGCCTAGAACTTGCTACTTGTCAAGTTTGACAGACTTCCGAGACCGTTTGGGGGTTTTAGTACTATAACGGCTTGAAAAACATGTTTTTCTCAAAAAAAAGTAAGGAAAAAATATCACAATTCTTAGACCGGGAGTCCGGCAACCGTGCCATTTCTTCTAACACGTCACCCGTTCCTAGAACTTGCTACGTGTCAAGTTTGAAGGATTTCCGAGGCTGTTTGAAGGTTTTAGTACCGAAATGGCTCGAAAAACAGTTTTTTCTCAAAAAACAAGTAAGGAAAAAATGCTACAACTCTTAAATCGTGAGTCCAGCAACCGTGCCGTTTTTTCCCACACGTCACCCGTGCCTAGAACATGCTATGTGTCAAGTTTGACGAACTTCTGAGACCGTTTGAAGGTTTTAGTACCGAAAGCGCTTGACAACCAGTGTTTTATCAAAAAAAAGTAAGGAAAAATTATCACAACTCTTAGACTGTGACTCCGACAACCGTGCAATTTTTTTTCCACACGTCACTCGTGCCTAGAACATACTACGTGTCAAGTTTGACGGAATTCTGAGGCTGTTTGGGGGTTTTAGTACCATAAGGGCTTGAAAAACACGTTTTTATCAAAGAAAAAGTAAGGAAAAAATATTACAACTCTTAGACTGGGAATCTGGCAACCGTGCAGTTTTTTCCCACACGTCACCCGTTCCTAGAACTTGCTAGGTGTCAAGTTTGAAGGACATCCGAGGCCGTTTGAAGATTTTAGTACCGAAAGGGCTTGAAAAACAGTTTTTTCTCAAAAAAAAAAGTAAAGAAAAAATGCCACAACTCTTAAACCGTGAGTCCAGCAACCGTGCTGTTTTTTCTCACACGTCACCCGTGCCTAGAACATACTACGTCTCAAGTTTGACGGACTTCCAAGACCGTTTGAAGGTTTTAGTATCGAAAGGGCTTGAAAAACAGTTTTTTTATCAAAAAAAAGTAAGGAAAAATTGCCACAACTCTTAGACAGTGACTCCGGAAATCGTGCCATTTTTTTTCGACACGTCAGTCATGCCTAGAACATGCTACGTGTCAAGTTTGAAGGACTTCCGAGGCCGTTTGAAGGTTTTAGTACCGAAAGGGCTTGAAAAGTAGTTTTTTCTCGAAAAAAAAAGTAAGGAAAAAATGCTACAACCCTTAAACCGTGAGTCTTGCAATCGTGCCATTTTTTTTTCACACGTCACTCATGCCTAGAACATGCTACATGTCAAGTTTGATGGAATTCCAAGACCGTTTGAAGGTTTTAGTACTGAAAGGGCTTGAAAAACAATTTTTTTACAAAAAAAAAAAAGTAAGGAAAAATTGCCACAACTCTTAGACCGTGGCTCCGGAAACCGTGTCATTTTTTTTCACACATCACTCATGCTTAGAACATGCTACGTGTCAAGTTTGACGGACTTTTGAGGCTGTTTTGGGGTTTTAGTATTGTCAAGGCTTGGAAAACACGTTTTTTTTTAAAAAAAGTAAGGAAAAAATATCACAACTCTTAGACCGGGTGTCCGGCAACCGTGCCATTTTTTTTCACGCGTCACCCGTGCCTAGAACTTGTTACGTGTCAACTTTGACGGACTTTCGAGGCCGATTGAAGGTTTTAGAACCGAAAGGGCTTGAAAAACAGTTTTTTACCAAAAAAAAGTAAGGAAAAATTGCCACAACTCTTAGGCCGTGAGTCCGGAAACCGTTTCATTTTTTCCCACATGTCACTCATGCCTAGAACATGCTACGTGACAAGTTTGACGGACTTTCGAGCCCGTTTGATGGTTTTAGTACCGAAATTAATTGAAAAACAGTTTTTTCTCAAAAAAAAAGTAAAGAAAAAATGCCACAACTCTTAGACTGTGACTCCGAAAACCGTGCCGTATTTTTCACACTTCACGCATGCTTAAAACTTGCTACGTTTCAAGTTTGACGGACTTCTGAGGCTTTTTGGGGGTTTTAGTATCGTAAAGGCTTGAAAAACACGTTTTTCTCAAAAAAAAGTAAGGAAAAAATATCACAACTCTTAGACCAGGAGTCCGAAAATCGTGCCGTTTCTTCCCACACGTCACTTGTGCCTAGAACTTGCTACGTGTCAAGTTTGACGGACTTTCGAGACTTTTTGGGGGTTTTAGTACCATAACGGCTTGAAAAATACGTTTTTCTAAAAAAAAAGTAAGGAAAAAATATCACAACTCTTAGATCGGGAGTCCGGCAACCGTGCTGTTTCTTCGCACACATCACTCATGCCTAGAACTTGCTACGTGTCAAATTTGATGGACTTCCGAGACCGTTTGAAGGTTTTAGTATTGAAAGGGCTTGAAAAACAGTTTTTTATCATAAAAAAGTAAGAAACAAATGGCACAACTCTTAAACCGTGAGTCCGGCAACCGTGCCGTTTTTTTTTACACGTCACTTGTGCCTAGAATATGCTACGTGTCATGTTTGACGGGCTTCTGAGATCGTTTGAAGGTTTTAGTACCGAAAGGGCTTGGAAAACAGTTTTTTATAAAAAAAAATAAGGAAAAAATGCCACAACTATTAGACTGTGAGTCCGGCAACTGTGCCGTTTTTTTTCACACGTCACCCGTGCCTAGAACTTGCTACGCGTCAAGTTTGATAGACTTCCGAGACTGTTTGGGGGTTTTAGTACAGTAACAGCTTAAAATACACATTTTTCTCAAAAAAAAAATAAGGAAAAAATATCACAGCTCTTATTTGTTAAACCGGTTTTCTTTTCTTTTCTAAAATTCACTAGTGTAATTGATTTTATACTTCCTTTTTATAACAAAGAGTTTTTTTTTTCTCATTTGAAACAACTAGCTACCTTATGAAACAACTAGGAATTGAAAGATATCTCCTTAACATCCATTGTTTATAGAAAATGGCCTCCGAATAACGTTGTTTTATGAAACAACTAGTAATCTTTCTATTGCTATCTCATTCTTTTGATGATTCAGAATTTTTTCCCATTATATAGTCAACCTTGTCATCCCCACAATGCAAGCACTTGGGGTTATCTATTATTCAATCAAAATTTTTCGTCAAGAATTGGGAATGTTATGCTTAGTAATGCTAACTAATTTACATTTTGTAAGAATGAAACAATAATTTCAAAGCATAGGCAGTGCCTTACAAAGAATGCCAGCCTTCTTAATTAGATAAAACAAATCAAATAATTTCCTGTAATTATTTGACAGCTCAAAGAGTGCCAATTGAGTTTGTGAAGGTTTCAACTTCTAACAAAATTTGTAAGTAAAACCCTACGTAATTTTTCCAACATGTTGATAAATGTTTTCGAAATTTCTAACCCATGAATTGTTCCAAATGCATTCAATCTGGAAGGAGAGACCACATAATGCTAGCATAAATTAGACATTTGGTGCCCATTATAGACTCAGATGTTCGGTGCATGCCCATTAGAGACTCAGATATTCGGTGACCACATGATGTTCGAAATGCATTCAAAATGGTCCCTATTAGAGACTGAGATATGAAAGACAACGAGAGAGAGACAGAGAAAGAAAGAAGCTTACCTGGTTTGCGACGACGGGAAGCAACCACACTAACTGAAGAGGGAGACGAAGGTCGCCAGAGGGCTGGGAGAGGAAGCTCAGCGGAGGGCTGAGATATCGCCAGAGGGTGAGAGGGAAAGGGCTTGACGGCTGAACTCGATCGACCGATCGACGCATAAGCTAGGGCAAGTGTGGAGGGAAAAAACAGGGGAGAAGGGGAAACTAAATTTCGACCCCGAATGGCGCCGTTTCAATTAGGATTTTTCCGACGGTGACCCTTTCGTCGCAAATACTCAGTCGGATAAAGGGGGGACGCCCTTGCTTAGATAAAACGACGTTGTTTTGGCATCTTTTAGCGACCGCTTTAGATGCCGTCGCAAATGAGTGGTCGGAAAAACTTGCCTTTTGCCACGGGAACATTGCCGTCGCAAATAATGGCATTTGCTATGGCATTTCAGTTGTGGCAAATAGTTCCGTAGCAAATAGGCCATTCCCTTGTAGTGGGGTTAAACCAATCTGAATGTAAATGGTACAATTATCCCAATAAAGATATATTAAAAGAAGGATATGTGAACAGTATAATCGTCCATGCCTTTTTATGAGAATATGAATTGATTATTATTGCAATATATGTTGATACTGTTGGATATTAAATATCACAAAAGCTACTAGTTATTGAAAACTTAAATATCTTGGGAGAACAAATTATTATCTTATCTTGCAGATTGAGTATTTTTATTCAGTAGTCGATATATACAGAAAAATGTTATATTGAACAAACTCATTCATGAAATTCTCCAATGGAAACGATCACTTGATGTACAACAAGAAAGCTCATTTCTATTCTCAAGAAGATGGTGATGAACTTCTTGGTCCTGAAGTACTATATCTTTGTACAATAGGTGCTCTTATATATCTTGCAAAAGGTATAAGACCTATTGGCAAGATATAGTTTTGCACCAACTCAACGACATTGGAAAGAAATTAAGCATATACTATGTTAACTACAAGGGACAATTGATACAAGCTTAATCTATTCAAAGGAGCCACAACTTGAATTAATTGACTATGCAGATGTTGGCTATCTTTCTGATCTACATAAAGCTAGGTCTTAAATTGGGTATGTGTTTACTTATGATAACATTGCTCTATCCTGACGATCGGTGAACAAGACATTAACTGCAACTTTTTCAAATTCTTTTAAAAGAATTGCAATTCATAACGTAAGCCGAGAGTGCATTTGGTTAAGATTCATAATTTAACATATTCAAGAAAGTTACGAGTTATTCTCGATGATATTATATGAAGACAATGCAGTATGTATTGCACAAATTAAGGGAGAATACATCAAAGGTGACAGAACCAAACATATATCGCCAAATTTTTTTTTATACACAAGAACTCTAGAAAAACGGTGATATTGATGTCCAACAGATACGTTCAAGTGACAACTTGACAGACTTATTTACTAAAACACTCCCACCTGCAACATTGAAAAATTGGTATACAACATTGGCATGCGTCGTTTGAAAGAGCTTTACAATTGAAGCTATCAACTTCAACTTAAACTTCATACTAGATATATGAATGAGGGAGAGTTACAGACTGTACTTTTTGTTCTTTCGTCAACAGTTTTTTTTCCCATAGAAATTTTCTTGAAAAGGTTTTAACGAGGCAGTTTTAGCACACTCATTTTTCTTTCACTATGATTTTATAAGATTTTTTTTCTTGCGGTCATCCAAGAGGGAGTATTATGAAAGAGTTAATAGGAAGTATGGATGACTGAAGGTGGAGTTGGTAGCATTTGATTACCAACTCCACCTCCTTGTTTATAAAAGGAGCTGCATAGGGAGAGAGAAAAAAGAGAGAAAAACGAGAGAAAAAAGTGAGAAGAGAAAAGAGAGAAAGAAGAATAGAGAAGAAAGAAGAAAATAAATAGTGTAGGTAAAATATTTTAGTTTAAATTGTATTTTATATTTTATTTTGTGATAGAAATAAATTATTGAATGATCAAAAAGATCTATTACTAATAGTTTCAAAAGAATTATTTAACTATTATTTGACAGTTCTAAAAATATTACTTTTACTATATGCTGTGTTTAATTATTTTACTTATTTAATATTCCTTTAGTTTTATAACACTAATTATCTTTCTTACTTAATCTGTGTTCTCTCAATCATGTGAGGTAGGCTTTGTCCCGTGGCTTATTAGCAGCTGCTGACAAACTCCTTAATGAAATCAGGTCCGTAAATCTGGCAAAGAAAAATTATAATAAACTTTGAACGCATCACGTCAAGAGTGCATCCAGTGTCAATCAGCAATATTTGTATGAAAGAAGTATGAAATTGGTAGTCAAGAACGTGGAAGAAGGTAGGAAAGTCGTTAAAAGCATCTCTAATGCTACTCTATAAAACAATTAGTTAAAATATATTTAAAATTTTTATTTTTTATTTTAATTAATTACTTTTTAAAAAATTCTGAAAAGAGAGCTAAACATTTAAAATGACCTTTCAATTGGCTCTCTATTTTAGAGAATTTAATTGACGCTGCGTAGCACACGAAAACTAAATTTCATTTTAGTAGTTTAATAATCTAGATCTTTGTTTAGAAGGCGAAACTCTTGATCACACAAAAAGAACAAGTCATAATTAGAAATAACAATGGACTTGAAGAAGATAGAGATTCGATCGAACCCTTTCTGTTTGGCGAGAGTATGGAGGATATAAAGTAGGGATAAAGACAAAAATGAATGAGTTAAACTAAACTCATGTGGGTGTGAAAGCGGGAATGAACCTAAATTTTTTCTTGCCTCCACTCCGCCCTACTCGTTAGGAGGCGGGGTTATGCTTGTACCTTCATATGAAAAATTGCTCATTGAATACTTTAACTTGTACTTTCAGTTTTGAATTTTGTTATTAATCTCTTTAGTTAATTATAAAATTAATTCATGTTGAAAGTGTTATAAGGGGAATAAGAGTTTTGAAAGAAGAACGTTTTGGTTAGATGATTAATTTGGAAATAAGAGCTGAAAATTGAACATGATGGGTGTGGGACGGGTGCGGTGCAAAGGCATGAGTGAACGAAAGTTTATACTCGTGGGAGCGGAAATGAACCTCTAAAATTTTTTTTACATAGGTATGAAGACGGGAATGAAAGTGAATTTTATAAGTAAAGGTGGGGATGGAGGTGTCATCCCTCACTCCACCCTGATCCACTGATATTTCTAGTCACAATGACTAAAAATGAATATTATTAAATTTGAATCCAAGCCAATAAAGACTTACATTCCTATTTATAATAAAACTAACCCTAATCTTCTAGAAAAAGAATACTAAAGAAAATAATAAAAAATAGAAAACTTAAGCTAAGCCCAAATTTAAATACTAGAATCCT
Source organism: Euryodendron excelsum (assembly GCA_033060915.1). Lineage (NCBI taxonomy): Eukaryota > Viridiplantae > Streptophyta > Magnoliopsida > Ericales > Pentaphylacaceae > Euryodendron > Euryodendron excelsum. The sequence goes on from CM065396.1 coordinate 30,243,159, forward strand.
AAAAGAAACTTTTCAAACCACACTTAGTTCAATTTTAAAACTCTTAGACAAAGTTATGGCTAAAACAAAATTTTTCTAAAATAGTAAAAATGTCGATTTGAGAGTTTAAACGATAGAACTCAATTAAAATAACTCATACATCACAAAAAAGCTGTGAGTATTGTTCCTTAGGCCGTTTTAAAATAACCCACCAAATTTTAAACAATTTTGAGATGGTCTAAAAAAATTACAATTTTACCCTTAATCTTGTTTTTGGGGTCGATTGGACTTCTTTTTACTTCCACACTTTGAAGAACTATTTTGCAACTCATTCTACATCACTAACTTTAGCAATAGAGAGCTTGAGTTTGACTTTTTAAATGTAGAGAGTCAAAAGTGAATATTTGAATTTTAATATTATTAATTCACAAATCACTCTTCTTTATTTTTATTTTTTTTAGTGTTAAAAAAAATAATTTATGAAGTGACTAGCTAAAATAGAGAGTACTATCAGAGATTTTTTTTGAAAAAGTGATTAACTAAAATAGATATTGAAGTTTTTAAGTATATTTTGACTATCAATTTTAAAGATTAGCATTGGAGATGCTCTAATGATATTCTATATTTTGGCCGGCCACCTTATAAATTAATCTTTTTGAACACTTATTTCAAGAAAAGAGGGAAAAAAAAATAAGAAAGAGAAGAGAAAAATTTGTAAAATAATATTTAAAGTATGAAGACCTCTTGGAAAATCATTTTTAGATTTAACTCTTTAAAATAACTAAGAGATCTACTTTAAAGAGCTACTATGATCACGAGATGGAGAGGATCTAAATTTAATTCTTTCAATCAATCCTGTGAATCACTCCATAAATTTTCTAATAGAAAGATATGATAACCAACTCTACACAATGCTTAATCTGGGAATAATCTTCAACCAAACTGCTAAGTGAACATGATTAAAATATACTGGGCAAGTCACATATGTGGTGATTTGCGTAGTTAAGATGTTGCGAAATCTAGATAATACGCAAACGAAATTATAAACCAGTTGGACACCATGCAACCAGTTTTGCTCAAGTGTGTATCAAGCTAATATTAAAATCCCACTAAGCATGCGTAATTAGCATCTTGCCTCTAATATTAGTTAATGAGCTTAACTTAGCTGTTGTTTTAGGTCAATGGAGTGAGATCAAGTCTTCGTATAAACCGCATGTTTTGCAAGAATCTCTTATGATGTTTTTAGTGTAGTAATTAGCAAAATCGTTGGGTTAATTTCTTACGTCAAAGATTTTTTGTAAACCAAGCAGCATGTACCTCATTCTACCTAGACACGTGGCATATATTTAGGCATTCAAGTATGGCAATCTCATATAATATCACATGTTAATTAATTCTATATTGTAGCAATATTACATTTAATGAAATTTCTCGAGAAACGAAACTCACCACGCGAGGGTCATGGGTTATAGGATAAGTGGATGAACAAAAAGATGCAACACTAATCCGGGCAAGAGAAAGTTCGTGGTGTTAGATGTGCAAGAAATCTGTTTTATTTTTATTTTTATAGGTGTCACATAATTACTTATTTTTATAAGATACTCTTTATTTTCTATTTGCCCATATCAGAAAGCTTTCACATACACCCAAATTGACATTAGTGCACCATGTTAGCCATTGAGAACGGCATGCCCAGTCAGGAATGGAAATGAATCGGACGGGACGGGACGGATATTAAGATTTCTATTTTCGTCTTCACCTAAAAAAATACACCTTCATTCTCATATCTATTCCCGCATGGATTTCAATTTTGACCTTTATTTTCACCTCTGTACAAGACTTCCTTCAACCCGGCCTTCACCCCACCCCCCCTCTAATCTGATATTGCAAAAGATAAATCTTCAGCTCCAATAAAGAGAATACCAATTTAATGAAAGAAGTACGTCCAAGGCACGAACCTGCCTAGCAGCACCGAAACAGCACCGAAACAGCGAAGTCTGACAAAATTTCAGATCATGAGTTCTTCACTTCTCTGTCAAAATATCAGATCTAATGAAGGGGCATACTTGCAAAACTAGTGAAAAGAGATGGTTACAAACTTCGTTGTTGACGATGATGACTACGGATCTAGAGACAGTTTCAGTATTTTCTCTAAAAGCAGAAGGATGCATGGCTGGTTATTTGGATGAGATGGTGGTGGTGGAGTTGGGTTGGTGCTATGGTGCTGAAAATGGAGTTTGGCGATAATGGGTTTGGTTAACAAAGATAGAGAGAGAGAGAGAGAGATGATGCGTGGGTTTCGTTAACAGAGAGAGAGAGAAAAAGAGAGAGAGAGGACGTGGGTTTGGTTAACAAAGATAGAGGGAGAGATGATGGGTGAAAAAAGAGAAACAGCGAGAGAGAGAAAAAGTATACTCAGTAAAGTAAAAAATAATATATATATATATATATATATGTATAAGTAGGTGAAACGGGGCGAGAATGAACAGAAAAAACTTTGACTCATTCCCGCCTTCGTTTATGCATAAATTTTTATTTTAACTTTTTTATACTCTCCAAACGAAACAAGTTCGGTTGTATCAGTAGTAATCATTCATCTTTCTCGACTGTTTGGTTACCATGGTTATGATAGACCTGAGAGTTTCTTGTTTGTGAGTAGGATAAAAGTCAAAAAATATAAAATGTAAAATAAAAATTAAAAATTTAAAAATTACTTGAAATTATAAAAAAGTGAAAAAAAGTCCAAACAAAAAAACCACCAACGATAAATGAAGTTAGAAATAGATTCTATCTCTATATTACGAATTAAAATAAAACTGTCATTCTAAGAAGCCAACGGACTGAATCAGAAACTTTGTTAAGTGAGGCTAAAGTAATTATTTTTCAAAAATTTGAAAGTTAAAAGTAAATTATTTACAATTTTAAAGATCAATACACTATTTAAACAGAGCTTTGTCAACTGTCTATATCTAGTTTCGTCATTGCAGCTGCTCTCACTTGGGGAGTAATGTAAATAGAAGCAGATCCTTCGCCTTCAACTTTTATGGATAAGCACAAGAGTTGTATCCAACACACTTTGTTTACGATCTCTTTTGATAGACAAATTATAAATACTACTATAAATTGAGACTGGTAACATTCCTTTACCTTTACCTTGACCTCAAAATGAGGAAACCTCCCCCTCCCTAAACTTTCCTTTATAAAAATAAACACTTTAACGGGCAAGCCCAAACCTATGCCACTATGCGTAAAGAGCTGAGTGGACCACAAGTTTTCTTTGGGCCTTGCATTGGGCTTAGAACAAGGTCTATTACCATTTGGAGGTTGGATCAACCCAACCTTAGTTGGACCTACACGGGCCTATGTATGATAATTCATTAAAATATGAGCCTACATGAGCCTAGCCTGGGAAAAAGTTGTAGCCCAAAAATTGTAACTTGTTCCAATGATGAGTCCAGTAGAGCTTGTTTCAAACTTTTTAACTTCCTAAAAAACTGTTTTTTTTTTTTTTACTTCTATAAACTAAAAATAAATAAAAAAACAAAAAATTTAAAAATAAAACTGCCTTTTTTACTTATAAAAAAAATTAAATTAAAAAATTCTACTAAGCAAACCCAAAATGTTCAAATTTAGGGTAGAGCCTTCAAAAAAGCTAATTTTTTTGGTTATTTTTATTTTATGTTTTATTTCTTCCTATCTCAGCCATAAAAACCAAAAAAAAAAAAAAACTAAAAAAAAAAACTTAGCATGTGTGTTTATAAACCAAAACATACACTTAAAAAAACAACTCAAAATAATTTTTACCAAACAGACCTTTATAGTCAACCACTTTCAAAAAAGCAAAAAAAAAAAAAAATTAAGTCAACGAGGCCTAAATTAATAATAGATCCATGTTAGTTGTTCAAAACTGGCGACTGGATAATTAAAACTCAACTCAAAAGTTATGCAAAAGGAGGAATATAAAGGAACCATATTTTATTGATGTAGAGAGACTATTACAACACCACAACACTCAATCACTCCATAGAATCCACTCCGCACACAGAATTCATCTCTTATGCTTCGATCAAAATACATAAACTTACACACACACACATATATATATTTTAAAGATATATATAGATATAGATATTTATTGGGTTTACTTCTTTTGCTCAGCTCATGTCATGGGCATGAAGATTGATATCTATCACTCTCAGGCTCTCAGCCGGAGATCTGAACGGCCTTGACATTGGGCTTCTTGACCTCCTCCTTCGGCACTGTGACAGTCAACACACCGTTCTCCATGCCAGCCCTGACCTGATCGACCTTGGCATTCTCCGGAAGCCTGAACCGGCGGAGGAACTTGCCGGAGCTGCGCTCGACGCGATGCCACGTGTCGTTCTTGTCCTCCTTCTCTTTGCTCCTCTCCCCGCTGATCTGGAGAACCCTACCCTCCTCGACCTCTACCTTCACCTCTTCCTTCCTCAGCCCCGGAAGATCGGCCTTGAAGATGTGGGCCTCCGGAGTCTCCTTCCAGTCGATCCGGGTGTTGGCGAACGCCGCTGTCTCGTTGGCAAACTCGGAGCGAGGGGCGGAGAGTGCAGCGCCGGTGAAGTCCTGGAATGGGTCCCAAATGTCAAGAGAGAATGGGTCGAACACACTGCTTCGTCGGTTGCCGAAAAAGCTTGGAATAAGCGACATTGCCGGTGATTTTGCGAAGGTTTTGTAAATGGGTATATAAGAAAGCGTCGTTTATGGCTTTGCTAGATAGAGGTCACTCGATTGTTTCTGTATTGGCCGGCTGAGATGCAGAATGATGTATATATAGGGAAAATATAAGGGCATTTCCGTCAACTTAAATAAGAATCACTGGTGCCTTCGTGAGGCTTCAAGGGGGGTGGAGAAGTATCCAGAAAATGTCTAAAGGATAGCTCTAGTACTGGCCACAGTACAGGGACACCTGTCCTGAGATATTTCTAGAACTAGAAAATGAGATTTGATTTTCTACTTGCAGCAACGTAGAAAGCGTGCTTGACAGGGTTGTACATTTGAGTCATTTTTTTACAAAGTTTTCAATTATTTTTTTCTTGCCTTCGTTACATAGTATATTTTTGAAAGGATAAATAATCAATCTTGTTTTGGGAAAAAACTGAAAAGTAGCCAATATCTACTAATGCACTTGTGTTTTTTTTTTTTTTTTTGTGTTAATTTTCTTGGTCAAATGTTGCAAATTTTGTCATTTTATGTATTATGTGCTAATCAAGTATACAGACTTTTAAATATTAAATATTTGCAACAAATTATACAAAATTGGTAATACATTTTTAGTTTTTAGTACCTTTGAGAATGATGAACACTCGTTCTTAAAGCTTTTTAAGGAAAAAGCTTTACCTGTTCATAGTCCTAAAGTTTTTTTTCATTACATAATTTTGTTTTTTTGGCTCTCTAGAACCTTTTGTGTCTCTTCTTTTGCTTTGTTAGATTCACAGGAGACTTTGATTTTAGGATAATGCTATACAATCAGAAAATTTATATAGAATTTATTATCAGAATGATGTGAATAAGCTGTGAGCCTATCACTTTAAAATAAAAAACCCATCGAGATGTTTATTAATTACAAAACTGTCATTGCCACATCATTTTGATGTAAAATTCTGTACAAAAATTTTGAAATAATAACATTTTCCTTGATTTTATGGGGAAGAGAAAGCTTTTATTTGTGTGTACCACGTGTACATAGGTGACACTCTTTACTGGTGCTCTTTTCTTTAATAACTTACTCTTATCTATCAAAAAAATGAACACTCATTTTTAAAAATATTAAAATCGAGCTTTCACCATTTTAAGCTGGCTATTTATCATTTTTAAAAAGTATCATACTCATTTTCTAATATAAAAACTATCTATTAACATTACTTTAATGCAACCGTAAATAAAAGAAAGAATGGGTAAAAAGAGAAATATAGGATGAGATGAGGGAATGTCGTATAGCCAAATTGTCGGTACGCTTCAATTGCCTTCCATAACGAGTAAGAAGCACAAGTGCGATGCACGGTGTGGGAAGCGGAAGTAGGAAAAAAATAAAAATATAAATTTTGTATATAATTTAAAAAATTTATATTTTTTTATACATGCCCACTACTCTTACAAAAAATTATTATCCATTTACTGTCATATTTCAAAATAGTGTAACGATATACAAACAGACTTCTTTTTATTTTTTATTTTTACAGAATGATGTAGCTACTAGTGATTCCTTTATTTTGAACAAAAACATTCATAATTTTAAAAATACCACTACACACTATTCTGGTGGAGTTTTGTGCAAAAAATTTGGAGTTTTCAATTGATATGTTACAATACGGATAATGCTATACAACACAAAAATTCATACATAATTAATCACCATAATATTATGATTAAATAAGAGTCATTCACTTTGAAACAAAACATTCATCATGATAACTTTTAATTATAAAAATGCCACTGTGATATATTCCGAATCTCTAATGAATGTTTTGTACAAATTTTTAAAAAAAATAACATTTTCCTACTAATGCTGCTGGAAATAACCCAAAATTTTCCTACTATGGATAGACAAACTTTAGAGCATTTCCAACCATGCTCTTTATTTTGAAGAGCCAAATATAATAAACAAATACACTCTCTATTTTGAAGGGCAACTTTTAGAAAACAACTCAAATGCTACTTTTTATTTTAGCTAACTATTTCAACTAAATATAATATTTTTAATAAAAACATGGTATGTTGCTTGCCACAGCATCAACATAGTGATGACATGAAATGATGATGTGGACAATTTCACAATTCACAATTCATAATTCATGGACCATTAACGGTTGGCATCAATCAAGAAAATACGAAAAATATTATTTATTTAGTAGATGCATAAAGCAAAGGAAGAAATGGGAATATGAAATAAATAGAAAACAGATCTCTGTTTGATAATATAAACTAGACAAAAACAAATGGCATAATTTCGAGGGAGAAAAACAAACCCAAATCAAGCAGGTGAAAAAGGGTTTTCAAGTGAAAGGCGAGAGGAGAGAGGGGAGGGAAATGGTGGGAGAAGGAGAGGGTTCGGGAGCTAAGGGAAGAGGTCCATTCAAAGGTTAGGAGGGTGAGAATAGAAGAGGTAGGGGGAGAGAGAGAGAGCCACTCCATACCTGTAGGCTGTGAGAAGAAACTTTGTGTGCCCTAAACCTGTGCTCTAGAACTGAGAAAAGGTGCCAAGGAAGAGAGATGGAGAGCCACCTTAGATTACCGTTGCAAATGGCGTGCGGGTAAAGGCTTGCGACATTTAGCGATTAGAAGTAGCGAACTCTATTTTGGTGAGCGAGATACTTAACCCGTTGGAGCAAAAACATAAGAAGATGCTCTGTATAATAGCTAACAACATGAGTTTGAAGAGCCAGTTGGAGTTGCTCTTATGATTTTCTCAGTTTCCATTTCTTGTCAAACCTCTTCTCCATACTCCGAGCTCTTGAATTCTTGAAAGGAAAATGTCTCAATATAAAGGTGCAACCAAACTCACGTGGTTACACTTGGCATTCGTAATTGTTAGCAGTCCGATAGTTTGCTCCGATCTATTTTCATTCATGAAGTTGCAAGCAATAACTTCAGGAATCCCAACAGCAAAGAACGAATTTTATGTATAATTGCCGGGCTATTAATTGGACTAAAAACGTGACTTTAATTGACTAATACGAAATAAGATTATGTGCATCTAACCCTCTTCACATTTGAAAGTCTTAAAAAAAATAAAAAACCCTCTTCACATTTGCAGAACCGGAAGTCTCGAGCACTGCTTTTTCTTTTATGTATCACAAGAAATTTGACAAATAAAATGAGGTTTGATGCAGCTTAATTTGCCTTAGTACAATCAAAAGTCTGTGTCTTTTACAAGGAAAAGCCACGACACCTCGGGTTTGTACTAGAGTGGGTGGCTCTCATTAAACTCCAAAATTTCTAACCAGTATGAGAAGTTTTATTTTATTTAGGGTTTTAATGGTAAATCTCTCATGATCAATTATGGTTTAAAAGTGAATATATGACGCTCTTGATTTGTACTTATCTGAAAAATAAATAAGAACGTAATAAGTTAGGCAAAATGTGAAAAATATCCTTAAAAAGGTCAACCTTCTATTTTGACATAAAAGAACAAAATTGTCTTTTAAATAGTTTATTTTGGAGAGATGACATAATAACAATGCCTATGTGACATAGTAGATAATTCTAAAGATTTTTATTTATTTTACAGTTAAATCCAAACTACAGGGAATTATGTATTTATATTTTAACTACAAAGGCTTATATTTTTTTCGATCAAATCATAGGGTGGTAAAGTATAATGAGCATTTTTATTTATATATTAAAGCATCGGATATAGGGTGGGAAATACCATAAACAAATAGAATTGGCTACGAATGCTTGGTTTGCCCCAGCGTTATGGATCCACTCATTTGGTGAGAGTTCAAACCCCGCCGGCCCCTTCCTTTCTCGTAATTGCCTTGTATCTTAAAAAAAGGGAAAAATTATGCTGATGGTCCTTGTAGTTTCACACTAGTTTCATTTTGGTCCATGTAATTTCAATTTACTCAATTTTGTCCTTAAATTTACCATGTGGTGTCTAATAGGTCCAATTGGTAACTTCTGTTACAAAAATAGATGGCAAAAAGGCACATGAGCTGCACATGGAAGGAACTCAGGGGCACGATTGTCCTTTCACCCCCTTCGGCCCTAAACACCTATGTGCAACGCAATGTGGGTCGACATTTTGCCCCAATCCATACATATAACTATGTATGTATAGCTACCAGAAGTAGAGAGGAAGAAGAAGAAGAGGGAAAACGAAGAGAGGAGGAAAAGGGCAAGAGCAATACCTAGATGATGAGGAAGACGGAGAGGTCAAAAGGGGCTCAGAAAGTGGAGTTGGTGGCAGCCGGAGTGAGATAGATGTCGGTGGCGGCGATATTGGCCGGCTTTGTTACCCATCAGCCTTGGCTCCTAGCATCAGATTGAACCCAAAGCCCGTCGGTGCAAACCCTTGGTGGAGGACTTAGCCACCGGCTCATGCCATTGATGACCTTAAAAGCACATTTCCATTTTCGGCGAAAGAAGTGGCAAAGATCAGAATCAGACTAGCTTTTAGCATTTGTTAGAGAGCGATAGATAGCTATTCTTCTTGACTAACCCACTTGCAAACTCGCCTTCTGTTTATATCTCTAAAGAGATATTTACTTTCTCTCTCTAAAACTATAAATTTGACCAATTTTTTTAATTGTATTTCCACCTTCTCTTTCTTTCATCAACCGAAGAAACTGAAAGAGGAAGAGAGAGAGAGAGTAGGTAGAGACAAAGAGAGAAAGATTAGTGCTTGATTCTGCTAGAAGTGAAGCAACAAAGATTTAAGAATCCAATCAAAACCTTATTGATTGATTTAGGTAAGAGCTGTAGTTTTAGAGAGAGAGAGAAATGCATATACGTATATCAAGAAGACAAGAATGGCCGATAACGGCTGACCCTTGTTTAATCTGGGTTGGTGTCCAATGATAGAATGGTTGAGTTGTTGGGATCAACATTTCGAGGTTTAAGCGAACCAGAATTGGCAGTCGAAACCCCCAATTCGAAACCCCCAAGGCGGCGGTATGGTGGTGACGGTGGTATTCTTGCTCCGTCCTCGTCTTGAGATCATCACTCCTCTGGGTTTCTAGCCAAGTTCAGTTGGGTCACTCTCTGCCGTAGTCCATGATAGTTTCGCCGTTCAGTGTTGTCAGAGATCACCACCATCCAGAGCTGAAGGAGGCGAAAGGATAATTATGCCCTTGAGTTCCATCCATGTGCATGACGTCTGTTTTTGTAATGGAAGTTACCAATTGGACCTATTAGACACCGCATGGAAAATTTAAAGGCAAAATTGAGTAAATTGAAATTATAAGTACCAAAATGAAACAAGTGTGATACTATAGGACTACTGGCGTAAATTCCCCGCCCAAAACCGCCCCCCCAGAAAAAAAAAAAAAAAAAGGAGAAACACAGAACTAGCTACCAATGCCATGCTTTGATAGAAAGAAGCTCCGGGAGAACTAAAAGGAAGACCGCAATGCAACAGAGGAAGGGCCACTGACTGATACTTTTTCCACTGCCCTTACAAAGCCATATAAACCCCATGCTTCAGCTCGCAAACATTCTTCATTCTAATGGCTTCTCTATAGCTATTATCCACACCAGCTTTAACACTCCCAATCCTTCCAACTGTCCACACTCCACCTTCCATGTAATCCCTGATGGGTTGTCGGAAAGCGAAACATCCACATTTGATATCATAGCTCTCCGCACACTCCTCAACGTCAAATGTGTAAACCCATTTCGAGATTGCTTGGCCCGTTTGTTATCCAATGTTTCGGAGGAGCCTATTTCTTGTTTGATCTCAGATGCTACTTTGCCCGTCACCAGGGTTATCGTCGATGGCCTGAAGCTGCTGAGGTTTGTGTTGCGAACTGGCAGTGTCTCTTCCTTCCTAGCTTTTGCTGCCTTCCCTCTTCTGCTGGAGAAAGGCTACCTCCTTGTTCAAGGTGTACTCTCTCTTCAATGGTTTTGTTGTTGCGTTTTGGATCTCCTCTATTCTTAGCTTTACTTTCTTGAAATCGCTGCCAATTACAGAATAGGGTAACAGAGGAATGTGATAACATATTTATATCGGAGTGAAACAGAGATCTAAAGAAGAACAGAGGATAGGTTATATTAGTAAAAAACACTCTGTGTATGTATTTCCCCTATTTGGTTTTTCCAAAAAAAATGAAAGGAGAATGATAGGGAAGAAGTGAGAGAAACAGAGAAAATGATTTTTTTTTCTCCTTCCCGTGTCTTTCCTTTCCCAAGTCCTAATCAGGTTGTAAAAGTTTAAGCTTGTTTAGAAATGAATCTAACAAACAAATCTAATGACTATGTGAAAGGCAAGTGAAGATGTAGATAAAGTTAGATGCTTGTGAACAACATAGTTCTCTGCTCCAAAAAACATGGATTAGATGACTTGTAGAGCACAAGAAAAAAGGGGGAAAATATGCCCAGACTCATTTGATATTTGATTAAAAAGTATACAAATAAGATGATGGAATCTCTTCTAGCTGTGCTGAAGTATCATACATATTCTTGGAGTGGCACCAGTGGGGTGCCTGTCAAATACTCGCTGATGCTTAAGTTAGCACAGTTGGGAGGTTTGGAATTATCACCGTAGATAGTGAAAGAATGGCGCACCTTTTCATGGAGTTGAGCCCTCCATTTATAGCGGACTCCTTCAGCGAACTTGGCATGATTGTTTTCCTGTAATCTCGGTGATTTGATTTGATTCTAATTCTTTAAATCTTGGTTAACTGTTTATAGAATGATATGGTGAGAGTATCTTGGATAGAATCTCAGGTTTCCAACTGGGGACAGGTTTTCAAAGATTGGACCTGATCAAGTCAGGAACCAAACCAGGAGGACTGGCGTGCCCCTTGGCTTGAGTATCCTGGTCTGGTTTGGGCATGCTTTGCAATGGTGCTTTGGTTTGTAGGGTCAGATTCGTACTTATCAGTTGCTCCCTATTGCAGAGGTCACAAGAATTGTGGCCGAATGGAATAATTGTCTGACTTGAGATGCCACCTCATGCCCTTCAGTGGTGCGTTTATTGCATTGGTACCAACTGATTGCCATCATGGCGAGACATCCCTTTGCCTGTTACGATATGTGGCTAGGCTGCCAAGCGTGCATTACTAGTTGGCTTTTCCACGCCTTGCGTCGTGCGCCCCCCATTTTCTTAAATCGAGTAGCCTTTTGAGCCGTTAGTTTGTGGAGTGTCGTGCAGCCTTGTGAGCTAACAGTCTTTCTACTTTCGCCAAGTAGCCTCATTGGCTATCAGATTCTATGTTTTTGCCAAGCAGCCTTGTGGACTATTGGCCTTTCTAATGGTTTCGAGTAGCGCTGATCGTACAAAAGTAAATTATGGGAATACCCATATCTTCAGCAATCTCAAGTGCAAAACTTGATATCCCATCTGCTATGATGCACATCACGGGCCGTCGGGTCTCCGTCTCTGAACGGTGATGGATCAACACCTATTTGCAAAGTGGTTTTGTTTTCTCTCTTATGTTAGAATTTTCTAAATTGAGCATACTCATTAATTAATTTTAGTTTTAATAAAATGGGTTGAACCCAAGTTAAGTTGATACATACAAAATAGTCCCAATAAAGAGGTGATCCCTATGGACTAGGTTTATGTGCACCTATTGGTTATTTTATGTGGTTGGACGGTTAGTGTGGGCTTACGGAACCTATTTGAGAGCCCTTTACGGGAGGGCCCATTAGGGTTTCAATATATAAAGGCTAAGTCCCCTCTCTTCCCAAGACTGACAATATTCTACCCATTGAGATTTGTCTTAAGGAGTTTGGTGATAGAGAGGAAGATGTATAGCCACTCTGAAGTTTGATTACTGGATTGGAAATTACTTTCCTTCATATTCAAGATCATGGACCAAACGGGTACGCCTTTGTACTCTCGAATATATATATTGATGTTCCTATATTCATATACATGCTTATTGTGTATATAATATGTGCTATCAGAGCCATTGTATATGAATTAGAGACTCAAAACCCATTGTTTTACATATTCGTTATTGACTTTTCAAGTTTAAACCCGAGATTTTGAATGATTTAATTCGAAAAATAGATGACTCTTTTCTGAAAACAAATAAGGGGCTTTTATTCCTCTCGAAAAAAGAAAAATTTTGATATATGGCACGCATTCTAATTCGAACCATAGTGGGAGATCTGCATGTTCAAAGTTTGTACCCAACCTTGACATTTTTTTGTAAAAACCCATCAAGAATCCTTTTTTTTTTTTCATGGATGAATCTTTAATTGGATAACATATTATTGTTCCTGGGATGCTTCTTGAACTGAATCATGGTTGCTGGTTGTTTCAATTCGAAACATTAAGATTTTCAGTAGTCATGGCAGAAGCTTATAGTCTTCATAAGACCCAAAAAATTTTAATCTATTATTTTATTCTTTGTTTTGCATTCTGATCATAAAAGGTTGTTTTATTCTATCATGGTTTTTGATTCAATGAAAGAGTACATAGCTATTAACAAAAATGGGAAGCTAGTTTCTGGTTAATGGCGTTAAATCCGTGTAAAGGAAGAAGACGATATGCGTTGTCCCATGTGCGTGAGGCGTATGGGACAAAGCCTCACTGTTTTTGTATATTTAATCAATATAATTGCTTTATGCATATTTTTTATTTTAAACTCACATTATTATATGTGAGAAAATATTTATAGTCCATATTTAATGGGTATTGTGTTTTTGAGATTGTGTTATACACATTGGCACTCTTTATATCATATTTTCGTACTTTCCCTAAGTTGTTTAAGTGACATAAAATTGCCATTTTATGTGAATTTCTTCAACAAAAATTATTATGTATGTTGCACTGTATGATCTTATAATAAGGAGAAATAACAAGATGTTATAATAAGAAGAAATGGATTGATGTGGATGCTACTGCCCAAAGAAGTACATCTATTGATATCTAATACTTTATATTACTATATCTATTGTATCATTGCATGCAATCGCCTGTCCAAAGGGGGTTAATGCCTGTTCTAATAACATGGATGATATTTGGTGACTGACCCAAGAATGTTTGGTTTTTAAGAGATTTTGTTTGCTGAAAGCGAACTGACTTGTTAGATACTTGGGCATTTTCATTTGGTGATTAGTTGAAAGGGACCCCATAGCATGTTACACTCTCTATTCAAAGGGGAGACGTCAATGATGCATCGAGTTACCCTATTATTTATGCTTGATTATATTTAAAAGCGTATAAAGATTGTTTATTTTCCTCATTAAGCTAATTTGTTGCCTCTTGTATTTCCATGTATAGTTTTTTTTTGCAGTTAACAGCAATACTATGACAATTGTGTTGTTGAATGGGTTGAACTGTAAGAAATGACAGAGGACATTGAGTTCGCTCTGGGAATTATAGATGTGGATTTGACTTTGAGAGAAGCTGCTTCATCTGCTTTCATAGCCACTAATACGACCAGCGAGAAGGAGTATCATGTAAAGTGTGACATATCCAATAGGTTGAGTCTCATAGCCATAAAAAGGTCTATTTCTGACCACCTCTTGAATGGTTTACTTGAGATTAACAATACAAATGAGCTTTTTGACGTTGTGGGACAAAGATACCACGTATCTAATAAGACTGATGCTGGATCCCTAATGAATGAGCTCACGAGTTTGAGGTATGATAGCCAATTTAGGGTGAGGGAGTACATTCTTAAGCTTGTTTTCATCCAAACCAAACTTAAAAGCCTTAATGTTCCATCCTAGATGATTTTGTAGTCCATTATGCTCTCAATACCCTATCACCAGACTTTAGCCAAATTAAGACTGCCTATAATATACAGAATAAATCCTGGACCATCAATGACCTTATTACCAAATGTGTCTTAGAGGAGGAAAAACTTAAGAGGGAAAAGATTGAGTCTATTTTGTTTGTATCCCATTCTAAGGCCTATCCTGGTCAGGGTAAGGAAAATAAGAAGAACCATAAGAAAACTAAGACTCATCACACTTCTCATAAGGGTCAGTAACAAAGGGCAAGGTAAAGGAAATAGTCAGACCAATAATGTTTTAGGTCCCAATATTGTCATTAAAAAGACATTCAAGTTTACTTCTATGACAAAGAAGGCCGTATGAAGAAGAATTGCATTAAGTATACGTCCTGGTTAGATAAAAAGAAACTGGGAAGAGGTAACTCACTTACTTTAGTTTGTTTTGAATCCAATTTAGCTAATGTCCATCAAATTCTTGATGGTTTGATAGTGATGCAATTGTTCATGTTGCTATGTCATTGTAGGGGTTCAAAAGCAAACGAAAACCAAGTGAGACTGAAGAAAAGCTTAAAGTAGGAGATGATGCAGTAATTAGGGTTGAGTTTATAGGAGAAGTTGTTTTAATTTTAGAGTTTGGTTTTCAACTTGTTTTGAAAAACACTGCTTATGTACCATCTTTTAAATAGAATTTGATTTCTATTTCTTCTTTGGAAAATTTGGATATGATTTTCAATTTTAAAATGGCATGGTTGATTTATTTCATAATTCTAAAATTGTTGGACATAGGTTTTTATCTAATGGATTATACAGGTTAAAATTGAAACAGAATAAAGAGTATGCCTCCTTCCATGTTGAAAATAGTGTGTCCAAGAGACCTAGAATAAAAGACCAGTCTTCCATATTATGGTATAAGCGTCTAGGTCACATTTCTAAAGAAAGAATTCAAAGGCTAATTAAATATAACATTCTTTTAGCACTTGATTTTGGAGACCTAGACACTTGTGTTGACTGTATTCGTGAAAAATTGACCAAGACCAAGAAGAAAAGTGCAACACAGACTGGTGACCTTTTAGAGATCATACACAGTGATATTAGTGGATCTTTTTTCCCTACCTTTTGTGAAAATAAATTTTTTCTGATCTTTATTGATGATTTCTCTTATTATGTTTATGTTTACCTAATTAAAGAGAAATCTAATACACTTGCAAAGTTTAAAATTTTTAAAACAGAGGTAGAGAACCAATTGACTAAAAGAATTAAGGTTGTTAGGTGTGATTGTGGTGGTGAGTATTATAGTAGACATGACACTACTGGACATCACATGAGATTGTTTATCAAAAGACTTACAAGACTATGGAATTGTTACCCAATATACCATGCTTGGTAGTCCTAAACAAAATGGTGTGGCCGAAAGGTGTAATCGCACCCTTAAGGATTGTCACACCTCGTTTTGGACGCTGGGCCTTCTTGGCCCAAGAGTAAGCACAGTGTTTTCTCATTAGAACTCATCCTCCTAAAAGGACAAATGCGACGCGGTTTGAATTTTTGAAATGGAATTGATTAGGGCTTTTTGAAAAGGTCTTAGAGTCGCCACCTAACATATTTAAAGATGTGCTAGGTCATCTACACTAAGTAAAACCTGAGGATTAAACTTAGGTTTTAGAAAGTATTTTTGAAAGACGTCCTCATGAGAAGGTTTTAGAAGGTAGGGTTGTTTGACAACCCTAAAAATGTTGAAAAACTCTTTTGAAAATTGACTCCAGTTTTGGTCTTTAAAATAGAAATTCTTAAATCCGGGGGTTGGTTACGTGTATGGACGATATCCTAAGACTATCACCCTCCCCCGCCTTTGCGGTACCTATATGTCTATTCACCTTTTACTCGTCTAATTATGATTCACTGGTTACCTGTGTTTAATGCTATCCACTTAGAAAACATTTGAAAACAAAGTTTGAAGAAGAGTTTAAAAGATGGAATTGAGTTTGAAAAATGGTTATGAAATTGAGAATTTGAAAAGGGTTGTGACCGCATCCTATGAAGGTTTGCTTTCGTACCTCCTTAAAGAGGATTAGGTCAGTCGTAGTTCAGATAAGAGTTCGAAAGAGTTGGAATTTTAAAATGGGTATTTATTTCTAAAAAGTTTCCATTTTTAGAAAATGTCATTTTCAGGAAAGTTTGACTTTAAAATTTTCTTTTTAGGAGGATTGAATTTTGAAAATGTTTCCTTTTCAAGAAGATTTGATTTAAAAATATTTCCTTTTTAGGAAGATTTGATTTGATTTTAAAATGTTTTTTTTTCAGGAAGATTTGATTTGAAAAGATTAGATTTGAAAAAGATTCGGTTTGAGAATTTTGAAAAGATTTTATTGCTTTTTGGGAAAAGATTTGTTTTGCTTGAAAAAGGTAAGTTTGGATAGTTTCCAAAATGGGAAGAACAGATTTAGGGTTTAAATTTAGAAGGTTTGGAAAAGGAGAAATTTGAGGGATTTAAAATGGAAGGTTTTGATTTGATTGATTTTAAAAAGGAAAGTTTGAAAATGAAATGTTTGATTGATTTGGAAATTGAGGATTTTGAGGGTTTGAAAAAGGAATGATTTTGGCTTAAAAAAAGGAAAGTTTCCGAGTTGGTAAAAATAGGGTTTTTCTAAGGTTGGACTTCTAGGGTTTGACAAATGAGAGTTTTGTAAATGGTTTGAAAATTGAGTCTTTTGAACATATGCTTTAGGACCCAAAACCCTAACTTGAATTTTAGACATCCAAATGAATATCGCACTTTGCCTAAAGCCATTCTAGCCATTAGAAGGCGAAAATCACTTTAGGCACGCGACTTGAAAAAATAAGAAAGGCACGGCGCAAAAAATGTAGACCTTTTCAAGTCATTTTGAAAGTCACACTTTTCTGGAAACAACCCTAATAATCATGAAAAGAGTAGGATCATTTTGAGACCGTGTTTTTGAAAAGAAACAAATGTAGACTAACGAGAGCCATTTAAAATGTTACACTTTTCTAGGAAAACCCTAATCATGAGAAGGTAGGTTAGGATCAACCTAGAATGGTGGTTTTGAGAAAACAACTTTGCAAATGATTTTAGGAGATAAAGAAATGGCAAGAATGCAAATGCATGACAACGATAGTAACGGCATGCAACATACAAGGCTGGGTATCACCACATTATAAGAGGGTCTTAAAGCCATGCCGTGAAACAAGTGAAGGTCAAGAAGAGAATCTCGATCGGTAATCTCCTCCCGCTCACTCTTAACATAGACTTAACATCCTCTTGTTCCAAGCATGCAAGAAAGGAGAGGGGGGGTTTAGAGATTGGGGTTTAAAAAAAAGAAAAACCTAAGTGGGTTCGGAGGGAGAAGGGAGAGAGGGGGAGTACAGAAAGGTAAAATAGATATTACCTTGTCTTGTTTCTTCTTTCTTTAATGGAGGCTCGGGCCTTGGACTTTGGAAGACTTCGGGAGCTTCCGGGTAGCTGAGCAGACCTTCGGTGGAGCTCGGAGGCTAAAGCTTTGGAGTTTCGAGCTAAGGCTCGGCCGACAGGGATTCGAAAGAGAGAGAGAGAGAGAGAGGACTCCAAGAGCTGCTGAATAGAGAGGGAGAATTTTTGGGTAATTGTTTCGACCCAAAACAGTGAGGGGGGAGGTCTGTATTTATAGTGCAAAAGTAGGGGACTGGTGCGCTACTCTTAGTGGTACACGCCTTGAGCTTGGCCGTGCACCTCTAAAAGTGGAACATGGGGACTTAATGAGGGCTTAAAAAAATGCTAGATACAAGGCTGGTTGATTTGTAACTGATTCTGGGGGGTTATGCGCTACTATTAGTGGCGCACAACCAAAGCCAAACTGTGCACCACTAATAATGGTGCAGGTTCATTAATGGGGGCTGATCAGAAGGCTGGTCGATTTGTAACCACCTTGGACAGCTGGTGTGCGCCTCTAGAAGTGGCTCAAGGCTAAAAATTGGTCATGCTTCACTCGGAGTGGAGTAGGGAGGTTTTGGTTTGAAAAGAAAAGTGCCGGACGGCGGGACCCAGCTAGAAACGGAAGGGGATACTCTGGACCGTGTTCCGGCAGTTGCCAGTTTGACTCCCAAAGCCGATGTGGTTGAAGAGAGTGACCAGATCGTAGTCACCTCATCTCGAGAATTCCAAGGTTGACCAAGATTGATCGAAGTTGACCGGGTTGACCAGAGTTGATTGTGGTTGACTAGAGTTGACTAGGGTTAACCAGAGTTAATTGGGGGATTGCCGGTTTGATATCCAGAGCCGGTGTGGTTTCTTAGGGCGTTTGGATGCCTAGGGGCCAAATGGTCATTTTGATCAAGAACCTTCGAGAAAGGACTGAGGTTGACTAGATGGCATTAGACATGCCGGACCATTTAGGGACGACCTTGGAAGGTGGTCTTACCGTTATGAGGACTTAGTACTTTCTCAAAGAACGTGTCAGGCTCGCTAGGGGCAAAATGGTTATTTTTCATCGAGATGGGCTAGCAGGCATCAGTGTTGACCGGTTTGGATCTGGTCTGGACTTCTGTCCGAGAAATTGGTACTTTTTCAGCAGACAGATTTAAAAGGGCCTTACTGCTTTGAGGAATAAACTTTCTTGAAAGTTGTGCCAGACTGGGACGGTCTTCCATTCTTAAGGGGTTTGCTTTCTTGAAGAATGTGCTAGATTAGCAGACATTCTATATTGGCAGGCTAGCAAACGCCAGAAGTGAACTGCTTTTCTATCTCGGGGGGCTTAGATACTTTCTAGAGATGAGTGTGAAAGGGGCTTTACCAATCCGGGGAATAAATTTTCTCAGTGATCGTGCCGTATTGGGTTGAATGGTCCTGCCATCAATGAATGATCAATTTTCTTGAATGATGGGACAATTGGTTTTGACTCTGAATTTGAATGGACTTATTGTCTTATGAAAGACATACCGGTTTGGATTGGACTGACTAATGTAACAGAGGTATTTCGATCATTTTGCCTTTATTGAGCCCAGCGGGCCCACAAAACAATTATTTGATTGGACTGGATCTGGAAAACTTGTTTGGGCTTGAGTATACTTGTGTTAGTTTGGAGGTGCTTCCGGTTGGGCTAGAGATCGCCGAGTGGCCAAAATAGGGTGCTAACAGCTGCCCCTCTTTTTCTGTTTTTACCTATTGAAGGCAGAAAACAATAAAGTAAGTACCCAATGAAGGTCGCAAGGTGGTCGGAGGGACTAGAGGTGTGAAATTTTGAAAACTGAAGGTTGAAGCTTAAAAATAGGGTCAAAAGGCCATGTAAAACTGGTTTTGATAGGCAAAAGGCCAAGGCGGGGCCTAGCTTGGTTATGTGCCACTCATAGTGGTGCCAGGCTTTTGTTTCTTTGTGCGCCACTTGGCCTGCGGGGATTTTTAAAGCAGCCGCTATGAGTTGATGGTTTTGGTTCGGTTTTGTGCCAGGGGTGTTGGATTGTTGCTAGAAAATTCTAGGAATATTTTTTTAAAGTTTTGTGTATGTTTTTTTGGAAAACTTGTGAACTTTTTGAAGGTGTTTGAAAAAAATTGAGGAAATAGCCTCGAAAATTTTAGGAAAAATTAGTGTTTGCCCATCTATGTCTTGTGTTGGGCAGGTGGCCAGGTATTACGTGTTTGGTAACGTTGTGAGTTTGCAGTTATGTGGCGTTGTAGAGGTCTTTTAAAAATGGGACTCCGCCAGATTTTTTAAAAAATTTAGCACTTAGAATTTTTGTGGAAAAAAGGTTTTTAAAAAGGGTTCTTTAGAGTAGGGAGAGCGATAGGCTTTCAAAAGGGAAAGTTTTAGAAACTATCGAACCAGGAATTTTAAGGGAAAGCCTTGAGAAACTATGGTTTTTTTTTTTTTTTAGAAGGGAAAGCTTTTTGAAAACCCAGGCTTTAGGCCCGGATTAGTGGACTTTTTAAGGGAAAATTTTTTGAGAAACCGAGGTTAAAATTGATTTGAAATTTTTGAGGAAAAAGTTAGAAAATCGAGATTGATTTGAAACCAATTTTTTGAGGAGAAAAAGTTTACAAAATCGAGATTGAAATTGAAACCAACTTTTTGAGGATAAAAGTTTAAAAAATCAGGATTGCTTTTGAAATAAACTTTTTGAAGGAAAAAGCTAGAAAACTAATGATTTGAGTTTTTGAAATAAACCTTTTTTTTTTTTATGGAAAAGTTAGGAAACAGAGTATGAGATTGTTTTGAACTTTTTAAGAAAAAGTTAGAAAGCCGAGAATGATTTTGAAACTAGCTTTTTTTTTTAAGGTAAAACATTTATAAAAATAGGTAGTGATTTTGAAAATATTTTTTTGAGGATAAAAAGTTTATAAAACCAGGGATGTTGCGAAACTGTTTGGGAAACTTAAGACATTTCCTACCCCTGTCCCTATTTTTTTCTGTATTCTTTTCTTTTCTTTCCCTTTGCCAAGTTTCATGTTGCTGGTTGATAGATCTTGACATATTTCTTTTCTTTCTTCTCTTTTTCCAGGATGGCCGAAGCAGGTGAGGGAGGATCTGAGAGGAGACGCCGACTTGGCAAGGGCTTTTAGGGGGATTTAGATGCCGGGGAGGCTAGTAGGAGTAGCTTTCATTCTAGGAGCAATCGGCAGACGACTAGTCGGGCAGCCACTAGCAATAATCGGACGGCCAGTGAGCCACCCTTTGAGCTTGACATTGAGGAGAGCGATAATGATGACATTGATGAGACACAGTGGCTGGAGGACCCTCTTATAGGTTATGGGAGGGCGAGTGTCAGGATTAGACGTACCGACCCTGCTTTGGACGATCTAGTGGTAGTCGGCATCCCGCTTTTGGGTCACCTAGCCTACTATCCTAGTGCTTATGCTCGTCGACAAATGGTTTCGCATAGACATTCTGCCTTCAGAAAGGCATTCCATCTGGTACTTGGGGCGATGAGGGTAGTTGCTGCGTCTTACCAGTCCTTTTTAGTTGACATAGGCTTCAGTTCTTTCATGCGACTTCAGACAGATCAGTTGGATTGTCGACTAGTTCATGCTTTGGTTGAGAGATGGTTTAAGGAGACTAGGACATTCCATTTTGTTGGCTTTAAGCTTGGGCCAACCCCATTAGATTGGGCGATCATTACTGGGCTGTCCTTTACAGGTCGTCGGATCGAGTTGAGGCCAGTTGATGTGACCGAGGTTTGTCATTTGCTGGATATACTACCTTTTATAGGGCCATCATTCCCTGCTGCCCTTCTCTGCCGGCATATTCTGGATTTTAGTACTGAGCCCCCACTAGCCCACTGGGCCATTATGAGGCGTCGATTAGTGTTATTTGTAGTATTTAGCTATTTCTACAACAACAATAGGTCCACCATCCCTCTTCTATTAGTGAGTTTAGTGGTTGATCTAGATGCCTTAATGGGTATAGATTGAGGATCTTTCACTTTTGCATGCTTTCTTGGGAGTATACGACGAAGGACTTAGGCCCGTTGAAGCAGTATGATTGGTTTTTAGCCTTTCTTGATTTGGTGGAGTTACGAGTACCTACCCGTTCACCGTCCTCGGGTCCATATGGTTGACTCTTGTCATACCCCGATTTTTGGGACCAAGTCCTTTTGGCCTAAGAAAAGTGCGAAACTTTGTCATTAGAACTCATCCTCCTAAAAGGACGAGTGCGACTAGGTTTGAATTGAAATTGGTTTGATTAAGGGCTTTTTAGAAAAATAGGATTCGCCACCTAATTTGATTAAGGTGAGTTAGAGCACCTAAAACTAAGTATAATTCAAAGATTAAACTTAGGGTCTTTGAAAAAGGTTTTGAAAAACTCCCTCGAAAGAGAGTATTTGAGAAAATAGGTAGTTTAGCAACCTTTAGAAAATTTTAAGCTCTTTTAGAAAGTAACTCCATTTTAGTCATTTAAAAACAGAAATCTATGGTCCCAGGGTTGGTTATTGTCGCGCTCAGATTTTTCGCACTCGAGGAATATACACACAAGCTGAAAAAATACTCTGCTCTCTCGTTAGAACTTATTCTCCTAAAAGAATGAGTGTGACTAGGTTTGAATTTAAAATTAATTTGAGTAAAGGGCTTTTGAAAAACATTTGGAGTCGCCACCTAACTTGATTAAGGTGAGTTAGGTCATCTAAAAACTAAGCGCAATCCGAAGACTACACCTATTGGTTTTGAAAAAGATTTTGAAAATATTTCCTCAAAAGAGAGTTTTTAAGAAAACAGGTTATTTGGCAACCTTTGGAAAATAATTAAGCCCTTTTTTGAAAATAAACTCCATTTTGGTATTTGAAAACAGTGATCCTAAGTTCGGAGGTTGGTTACGTGTAAGGAAGACGCATTAAGCCATCACCCTACCCTGCCCTTGTGGTACCTACATGTCTATTCACCCTAGATTTACCTATGAGAGTTTTCAACTAACAAATGTCTAATCCTATCCACTTTAGGAAAAGAATGTTTAAAAGACATAATGCATGATATGTAAATGTAATAGAAAAAGAAAATTGAAAAATAGATTTGGAAATAGACTTGAAAAGAAATTGATTTGATTTAAAAAGAGATTTAAAAAGATAGATTTGAAATTAGAGAGTTTTAGAAACTAGAAATAGATATTTGGAAATAAAAATTTGGAATTAGAAAGATTGAAAACTTGAAGAAGATTGTAGGATTGGAGATTGGAAAAAAGTTGTAGAAATAGAAGTTTGAAAAAGATTGTGGAATTGAAAATTTGAGAAAGGTTGTGACCGCACCCGTGAGGGTTGCCTACGTATCCTTTTGGAGAAATCAGGTCAGTCGTAGTTCGGACAAGAGTCCGATAGAAAATAGAAGGTATGATTGGAAGAAAGAGATTTTGATTGGAATTTGGATTGGAAGATTGAGAGATTGAATTTTGATTAGAAGATTTAATTTTGGAAAGCTTGGTTTGAGGAAACCTAGACTTAAGAAAGATGAGACTTAGGAAAGACTTGGTTGGAAGTTGAACTTGGAAGATTAGGAAAAATTAGATTTAGGAAAGGTTTGAATTAGGAAAGTTTATTTTAGGAAAGTTTTGGTTTAGAAAAAATTTCGAATTAGGAAAGTTTCAATTTAAGAAAGTTTCAATTTAGGAAAGTTTTGATTTAAGAAAGATTTGAAAGTTAGAAAGTTTCAACTTAAGAAAGTTTTGAATTTGGAAAGATTTGAAATTTAGAAAGTTTGGAATTTAGAAAGTTTGAAAGTTTAGAAAGATTTGAAAAGTTAGATTTAGAAAGTTAAGATTTGAAAAGGGTAGAATTAGGGAAGGTTTAGATTTAGGAAAGATTTAAAAGTTTAAATTTTGGAAACCTAAGGATTAGGAAGGTATGAGATTAGGAAGGATTTGAATTAGGAAATATTTAGACTAGGAAGGATTGAGGTTCCTATTTCCTAAACAAGGGATTGGATTTTGTTTCCAAAAATGGGGGATTATATCTAGTTTCCTAAAGGGAGATTGGATTTGGTTTCCTAAAGGGAAGATTAGATTTGATTTCCTAAAGGGAGATTGGATTTGGGTTCCTAAAGGAAAAATTGGATTGGGCATGAATTTGGAAAGGGAAGTTTTGGAAACCCTAGTTTGGAAGACTATAGTTTTGATATAGAAAAATAGATTTTGGAAACCTAGGTTTTAAGGCAAGATTGAAAATCATGTTTTTGGGAAGGAAAATTAGGGTTTCCTAATCGTGAGTTCTAAGGTTTGACTTGGACTCTAAGAAAGGAGATTTTTGGAAAGTGAGTTTTTAGAAAGGAAGATTTATGAAAAGAAATCTTAAAAACAGATTTTTGGAAAGTGAACTAGAGGAGAGTTTTAGAAAGAAGATTTTGGGAAGGAGCTTTTAGGAAAGAAATTTTAAAAAGGAGTTTTTGGAAAGCGAATTTTGAAAAGAGAGTTTTTGGAAAGGAGTTTTGAAAAGAGTTTTTTTAGAAAGGAGATCTAGGGAGCATTTTTAGAAAGTGAATTTTGAAGAGAGCATTTTGAAAAGGAGTTTGAAAAAGAGTTTTTGAAAAATAGATTTTTGAAGGGAGTTTTTAGAAAACAATTTTGGAAAGGTAATTGGAGAGAGTTTTTAGAAAGTATATAAAATATCTCACTTTCCTAAAGCGATTCTAACCATAAGAAGATTAGAACCACTTTAAGATAGTGGTTTTGAAAACAATAATGTTTTGACAATGTGGACCATATTGGTCACTTTAAATATAACACTTTCCTAAATCAACCCTAACCATGGAAAGACTAGAATCGCCTTAGGATTGTGATTTTGAAAACAAAGTTTGAAAAAGAAGATTTTGATGCAAGTTTTGAAAACAGTTTTGATGCAAGCTTTTGAAAATGAGTTTGAAAACAAATTTCAGAAGGAATGCAAGATCATGATATGCACAATGCAAGTTGGGGTCGTGAACTTACAAAGTTAAGGCTTCATCACATAATCAAGGGGGCCGAACCCACGTGGTCTCCGGTTAGACTAAAAGAAAACCCTCGACACAGTGACCCTCCAATAGCCTAATCCTACACATGGATCGGGAAATCCCTTGTTTCAAGCATGCAAGAAAGGGGGTGGAAGAAGATGGAAGATTAAAATAGAAGAAAACCCACGTGGGTTAGGAGAGAGAAGAGAGGGGGAAGATGCGTAAACTTAAAGAGAAAGCCTACTTTGTGTCTTGTTTATTTTGCTTTGCTTTGTGTGCTTTGCTTTTCTTGCTTTGCTTCGGTCTTCGCTTCAGTCTTTGTCTTGATCTTCGAGAATTTCAGTTTGCAGCACTCCAAGTCTTCAATGGATGCTTTAGAGGCTAGTGTATGAGTGTATGTGGGTGTATATGAGTGTATAGGAGGCTAGAGTTTGTGTATGGAGGCTAGGGTTTGGAAAACCTAAAGAAGCTAGGGCTCAAGGAGACTACGAGCTCTGTATATCGAAGAATAGGGTTTTTAGACTGAGTTTGCAGACCCATTTTGCGCTGGAGGAGGCTCTGTATTTATAGAGAGGGGAATAACCTAGCGCTTATTGCAGTGGCGCTAGGCCAAAAATCCTCCTAGTGGCGCCAGCCACTTAGGAAAGTTTTAAGGTCGGCAAGCAACATATCTTTAGAAGATTTGGGCGCCTGTACTAGTAACTACCATGCAATTTTTAGCTTGACTTCACTAGAAGTGGCTCAGGAAGGTCCGAGAAGGATTTAAGGGACCAGGAATGGCCCGGAAGGCCGGAAAAGGGCAGAAACCCTTAGAATAGGGTCCTAGGAGGTAATGGACTTGAAAAAGGATGTCAGGGTTTGTTGGAAGGGTTGACCGGGCCATTAGGGGCAAAACGGTCAACCGAGCTGGAAAGCTGCCAAGACGGACTCAGAATGTCCCAGAAGAAGACTCAAGATTTGGAAACATTATTTAGAATGTTTCCAAAGGCTACCAGTTTGATACCCAAAGTCGGTGAGGTCGAAAAAGGCGACCGGCCCACTAGGGGCAAAATAGTCATTTTTGCACTGGGTTTGCCGGAATTGACTCGGAATGATCCGGAAAGATAATGAAAGGTCGAGAATACTATAAGAAGCATTCCCGGGAAGTTACCAGTTTGATACCCAGAGTCGGTATGGTTCTTGAGGCATTCGGATGCCTAGGGGTAAAATGATCATCTTGACCGGAAAGTCTCGGAATTGGCTTGAAACTGACTAGAAGGCACCTAATCATGTCGGATTGCTTTTAAGGCAATCTTGGAAGGGTGGACTTACCATTTTGAGGACTTAGGTATTTTTTTCGAGAAACGTGCCAAAAATAGCCCTATGGGCAGTTTGGTCATTTTTTACTGAAGTGGGCTAGCAGGCACCGGTATTGATTTGGAATTTGAGTATTTCTGCTATTTTGACGGCAGTCTCGTGATAAAGGGGTTTGTTGGCAATTTCCTATATTGACCTGTTTGTGAGTATTTTCGCTACTCGAGAGAGGGATTGGAATTAGAATTAGAATTGGACCTGAAAAAGGGGACTTACCATATTCGAGAAGATGTGCCTGATTTGGAATTGGACCGAACAATGCCCCCAAGGGCATTTTGGTCATTTTGCCTCTATTTGGGCCTGATGGGCTCGCGAAGCGATGAATCGATTGGATTAGGACTAGAATTCTAGAATATGTCCATATTGACTTGAAGTCAAGTCAGGACGGACTGGAGATTGCTAAGCGGGCAAACATTGGGTGCTTACAGTTACGTGTAGGGAAGATATCCTAAGATTATCACATTACCCCGCCCTTTTGATATCTACATATCTAATCACCCGTTGTTCACTCACTAGAATAACTGGTTACCATTATCCACTTAATATCCACTTTAGAATTTTGAAAATGGGGTTTAGTCATTACTTTTCGGATGAATGATACATGATACAAGTTTTGGAAGAAGTTTGAAAGCATAGGAGTTTTGAAGGGGTTTGAAATAGAAACTTCGAATTGATGAAATTTTTTGAAAAAGAGATTAGAGTTAAAATAGAAGTTATGACCGCACCATTTTAGGTTGCCTACGTATCTCATTTGGAGAGAATTAGGTCATTCGTAGTTTGGGCAAGGGCCCGATGGAAAATAGGTGCATTAAGGCCTTTAAAATGTTTTGAAGACACTTTGAAGTCTTTGAAAAAGTTTGAAGACACTTTGTGGTCTTTAAAAAAGTTTGAAGACACTTTGAAGTCTTTAAAAAGTTTTGAAGACACTCTGAAGTCTTTGAAAAAGTTTAAAGACACTTTGTGGTCTTTGAAAAAGTTTAAAGATACTTTGAAAAAGTTTGAAGACACTTTGTGGTCTTTGAAAAAGAGAACTTGGGGGTCTTGATTTGAAATCGGATAGTGGAGTGTTTTGAAATAGAACTTTGGAACTCTTGAAAAGGGGTTTTGGAATGTATTTGGAACAACTCAAGGGAGTTTTAGAAGTGCTTTTGAAATAACTCAAGAGAGTTTTGAAAGTGCTTTAAAGTCTTGTTTTGAAAACCTTGGAGATATGATTTTAGAGTGTTTTAATAAATTGGTTTTTGAAAACATCTACTCCTTTGGAACTCTAAATGGACAACCTCGGAGGTTGTTCTTGATATATCACCTTCTTTTAGAATCCTTAACCATTGAAGGGGTAGGGATACCTTAGGATTGTGAGTTCTTGAAAACGTTTTTAAAGATAGAGTGTAAGAGTATTTGAAAAGTTTATGGAGTTGGTTTTTAAAATCTCAAGAGAGTAGGAGGTTTTGAAAAAATGGGTTATGAGAGTAGTTTTAAATAGGAAGAATCTTTAAAAGGGGTCCATGAGTTGGAACCTAAAAGTATACTACCCTAGGTTGGGTTGACCTAAGGTTAAGGGTGACCTAAGGTTAACTAACTTATGTTAGGTTAACTTAGAGTTGAGGTGACCTAGGATTAAAGTGACCTAGGGTTAACTAACTCGGGTTAAGTTAACCTAGGGTTGGACAATTAGGGTCAAGTTAACCTAAAGTTGGATAACTAGGGTCAAATTAACCTAGGGTTGGATAACTAGGGTCAAGTTAACCTAGAGTTAGATTGAAAGATGGTTTTGAAAGATGATTTTATGCATTTTTGGAAAGAGTTTTAGAAAACAAATCATGTTATGCAAAGGACTTTGGTTGACAATATTTTTGAAGATCATTTTCATGAAAATTTGACTTTAGCCAAGAATATGGTTTATATGGTTAGTGCTTGAAAACCATTCCAAAGAAGATTTTCTTAGGGCCATTATAACCTTTATCTTGACAAGAGTGGGAATTCCAAAAGTCAACATAATGATGACAACTTTGGAGAAACCATTTTAAATGTAAAGATGGAGAGAATAAATCATTGAAAACCATTTTTGAGGAAAAGATTTTGGAAACCATTTTTAAAGGAAACCATTTTAACAAGTTAGGGTTCTTATGGCCAATGTAAAGAGAGACCACTCAAAAGAGGGTTCCATGGAGCCATTCCAACCACTAATCTTGAGAGAATAGAAACCTTAGAAGTCAAAGAATTTGAAAATCACTTTTGTGCAAGAACAAAAAGAGAAGGGAACCATTTTAACAATTTAAGGCTCATATGACCAATGTAAAAGGGAGACCACTCAAGAGAGGGTTCCATGGGCCCATTCCACCTACTAAACTTGGGAGAATAGAACCCTTGGAAATTAGAGAGTTTGAAAACTATTTTTATGTAAGTTGGAATGCAAAGATGCCAAAGTGGGAGTTAGGGGTTAATGGGGGATTTTCTAAGGCATGATTTCCTAGAGTATCATCCTAAACTTCAAGGGAACTCTTAGAACCATTTTGAAAGGAATGTTGAACTTGAAAATGGCATAGGAATAAGAATAGTGCAAGTTTTGTTAAACATAGTCATGAACATGAAAATGAGGTTAAGCACACAAGACATGAACAAGATAGCAATATTCAAGGGGGGTCATGAATACATATAAAGCTTTAGGCTACATCACATAATCAAGGGGCTCTAAGGCCATACCATCTTAAAGTAGGCTAGTGAGAGATCTCCTTACATGGTGGCTCTTACTAACTTTTCTCTAGGAATGAATTAAGAGTCCTTTTGCTTCAAGCATGCAAGAAAGGGGGTAGAAGATGGGGATTAAAATAGAGAATAGCCTAAGTAGGCTAGGAGGGAGAAGAGAGGAGTGGGGGAGACAAAAATATAAAAGAAATACCACCTTTTGCCTTCATTACACTTGCAATCTTCTATGGATTTCTTGATTTGAACTTGGAGGGCTTTAAGTTTGCTTGAGGGGCTAGAAGGAGGTGTTCTATGGTGTAGGAGGCTATGTAGGTGAAGTGTATGGGTTAGGGAAAGGTGGAATCTAACCTAAGTGTTTGAGAGGTGGAATGTATATAGGATTTCGAAGTTCTGGAGCAGTTTTTGCAGAGCTTCGCTTCAATTTTCAATTCTCGAATATGCAAAGGGGGAGGCCTATATTTATAGGCAAAATTTTGGATACTGGCGCATGTATGACATGCGCCTGTGTAAAATTTACATAAGTGCATGTGCTACATGCTCCGGTATTATTTTATTGGCAGAATGCCACGTGGCACCCATTGTACTGGCTAAATCTTAATGGCTAAGCGAAGTTTGATCGATCTGATCAAAATCTGGGCGCATGTAGCATACGCTCCGCCTTCGGGAGTGTTCGTTTAAACTTTACCTCCATAATTGTGCCAACTGGAAAGATTTTGGGGGATTCTGTTACATCCATGGTGTTCTCCTAGGGTTTCTCATGAACTTTCAAGTTTTAAAAAGTCTGAACGGTATTCGTCTCGAGAAGTGTGCATAAAATTGCTTTTTTATGGAGTATCTGTGATATGCTCCATGGAGGTTCAAAAGTAGCTGTTTGTGTGCCGTATGATCGAGGTCTTCAGGAAGCGATTTTTTCGATCCGACCGCACTGATGGAAAGTACTCTGGAAATACTTTCAGGAATTCTTTAATTTACGTATTTCTCAAGTCATTTGACGGTGCGTTATAATTAGGGAATCAGAAAAAAAGTCAATATTGGCAGAGCGTCTGTGAAACGCTCTAGGGGTTGTTGAAAGTAGCAATTTTCGAACCATGTGATGAAAAGCTTCGGGAAGCGATCTCTCCGATCGAGCAGTATTAATGGAAAGACCAATGAATGAGCTTTCGAGAATTTCCTGGTTTACACATTTCTGAAGTCGTTTGACAATGCGTTATAACCAGGGAATCGGGAGAAAATGTAATCTTGGCAAAGCGTCTGCGAGACGCTCAAGGGGGCTTTCATTGAGTTGGGGGTGTTTAGCGTCGTAAGGTCCATCTTAGGTTAAAAGGGGTGTACAGTGGGACCTACCGTTCAATATTCCAAGACCGGTGTCGTTTGGGGGCACGTTTGGGTTGCTAGGAGCAAAATGGTCATTTTAACCGGGTTCGGTTGAAAAAGGTTAGGAATGGATTGTAGTGTTATGTTAAGTGTGCTGGATCATTCAGGGATGATCCTGAAAGAGTTTTTCATTGTTTGATGGAATTTGTACTGTGCTAGGGCGCCTAGGGGTAAAACGGTTATTTTAACCAGGGTTAGCCGAAATGGGATCGAAATTGGACAAAATGGTGTGTTGAGTACGCCTAACTGCTTAGTAACACTTTGGGAAGTTGTACTTACCATCTTGAGGGATTTTGAACTTTCTCAAAACGTGCCTGGAGGCCCAAGGGGCAGATTTAGTCATTTTTCACCGAGTCGGGCTAGCAGGCATTGGTGTTGACCTAGGTGTTAGTTCCCTAGACTGCCCGGTCTAGGAAAGTTACCTATTCGATGTTGGTCCCTGAGACTGCTCGGTCTCAGAGAGCTACCTGTGAGGGTGGTGTTGGCCTCTAAGAACGCTTAGTCTCGGAGAACTACCAAATGATGGACATTCTATATTGGCGAGCTAACAGGCGCCAGAAGTGAACCATCTGGAATTTGATAAGGTGTTGGTCCCTGAGATCGCTTGATCTCGGGAAGCTACCTAGATGGAATTGGTTCTCAAGACTGCCCAGTCTCAGAAATTTGCCTAGAATGCCTAGGGGCAATATGATCTTTTCAGCTTCAGTTAGGCCTTATGGGCCTAGAAAGCGACTAATTGATTGAATTAGAGTTTGAAAGAGTTGTCTTGGGCTCGTATATGTTGTGCTGTTTGAAAACCAGATCCGGTCGGGCCGGAGATTGCTAAGCGGGCAAAAATAGGGTGCTTACAGCTATCCCTCTTTTTTTGTCTTTGCTTGTTGAAGGCAGAAAAATAATAAGGAAGGATCCCATGTTGACTGCGAGGCAATCGGAGGGACCGTAATAGTTGGAATTTGGAATTTTAAGTTTTGAAAACTGGATTGTTTGAATTCTGAAATTTTGAAATGATTTTGAAATTAATCTTTCCTGAACCGACATTCCGACCAATGGAATGACATTCCTTCAAGGAGATTCAGGATTTTTTTTTTGAATTTTGAAAAGAATTTTTTTTAAATGATTTTGAAATTGAAGTTGATTATTTGAAATGGCCTTCTGTATTGGATGGATTTGGATTTGGATTTGGATTTGGAAAACCTTTAAAATTTAGAACGAAACTTTTGAGGAAAAATGTTTGAAAACCTAGAATTTGATTTTGGAATTATACTTTTTGTGGAGAAAGTTTTGAAAACCTGAAAACTTTGTTGAAAGTACTCTTTTGAAGGCGAATGCTTGAAAACCCGAGATTTTTGAAAAACGGAGCTTTTGAAGGAAAAAGCTCAAGAAACCCGAGAAGATGTTTTGAAAACTAAGCTTTTGAAGGGGAAAGCTCGAGAAACCTGGGAATATTTTGAAAATAGAGTTTTTGAAGGAGAAAGCTCGAAAACCCGAAAAATGTTGAAAAGTTAGGCTTTTTGAGGCAAAAGCTTGAAAAGCCATAATTCTTTTGAAAGACTAAGCTTTTGAAGGAAAAAGCTCGAGAAATCCAAAAATTATTTTGAAAACGGAGTTTTTGAAGGAAAAAGCTCAAGAAACTTGAGAAATATTTTGAAAATAGAGCTTTTGAAGGAGAAAGCTCAAGAAACCAAAAAAATATTGAAAAGCTAGGCTTTTTGAGGTGAAAGCCTAAAAACCCGTTGGGCAGTTCTATAGGACCATAAGATGTTGGGCATAAGACGTTTGGCAGTTCCTCCACCAATTTTCCTTTAGCCTTTTCTAGCTATTTTTTTATCTCGTTTAGCATAGTTTGGTTTGAAATTTTGGCTTGTCCGTTGCACTGTGGATAGGCTAGTGTTGAATAGTAGTTTCTGATTCCGAGCTCGTCGCAGAATGATTTGAACATATTGCCATCAAATTAGGTGTTGTTGTCCTAGACAAGTGCCTAAGGTATGCCGAACCTTGTTACTATATTTCTCTAGGCGAATCTTTTAGCGTCAATCTTTCTGATAGTTGACAGGGGTTCTGCCTCCACCCACTTAGTGAAGTAATCTGTCGCCACAATAAGAAACCTCCTATTGCTTGGAGCTCGGGGCAAAGGTTTGACTATGTCCAGTCCCCATTGGGTAAAAGGCCAATGGCTGGTTATAGTTGTAAGGTCCTTCGTGGGCTGATGTATAATTGGAGAGAATTTTTGACATTTTTTGCATCTCAGTACGTATTGGGTTACATCATTTTGCATATAGGGCCACCAGTACCCCTGCGAGATTGCTCAGTGGGCTAATGACCTTTCGCCAAGTGCCTTTGGCAGATTCCTTCATGGATCTCGAATAGGATGCCCTGCACTTTGTTCGAGTGGACACAGTGCAAGTAGGGACTTGTGAAGGATCTTCTGCAGAGTTCCTTGGTTGGTAACAGCCAGTATCTGAGGGCTTTGTGTTTGACTCGTCTGGCTTCATTATTATCCTTAGGCATCATATCTTTGTTAAGATAGGAGATAATTGGGTTCATCCATGATGGTCCCAACTGTTTTATAGCCAAAGCTTGCTCATCTTCATGAAATATGCTTGGTCTGGCTAAGGTCTCCACATGGATTGTTCTCTTTGACCCTGATTTTAGAGTCGTTGCTAGTGTAGCTAAGGTATCGACATGAGCGTTGTCGCGGCTGACCTGGTGGAGTTTATACCTACTGAACTTGGCCAATATACCTACCGAACTTGGCTAGCAATTCCTTTGCTTTTGCCAAGTATTGCGTCATTCTAACATTTTTTACCGCGTATTCTCTTGTAATTTGATTAACCACTAATTGGGAGTCCTAATAAATGATGACCTCGGCAATCTTTAGTTAAATGGCTCGGCGCAGTCTGGTGAGTAGGGCTTTGTATTTCAATTCATTGCTTGAGGGAGTGAATTCAAGTATGATAGCCTATTCTATTGCCAAACCATCTGTTGTGATGAGCACCACCCTCGATCCTGCCCCCATGTCATTGGACGCTCCGTCAACGAGGAGTTTTCAATAATCAGCATTTTTCCAAAGGTCTAGGGGGAGATCACCATGTTGTTGAGCAGAGGGTGTTGTCGGGTCATTTTCTGATGGTAGATTAATAGAGAACTCAGCAATAAAGTCAGCAAGTATCTATCTTTTAACTGTCGATCTTGGGTGGAACTTGATGTCAAATTCTCCCATCTCAAAGGCCCACTGTGCCAGTCTGTCGGAGAAGTCGGCCCGTCTGAGGAGTGGTTTTAGCTGATGGTCTGTGAGGACGTTGATGGTATAGGCATTGAAGTAGTTCATTAATTTGCGAGATGCCACTACTAGAGCAAGTGCCAATTTCACTAGTGGTAGGTACCTACTTTCTGCCCCTAAGAGTGTTTTATTGACATAATAAACAGGCCTCTGTTGCCGATCTTGTTATCGGAGTAGTACGACACTGACAATGTGCTTCGATACTGCCAAGTTGAGAAAGTGCTCTTCATGCTTGAGTGGGGTGGAAAGTAGGGGTGGCTGGGTCAGGTACCTCTTCAAATTTGTAAGGGCTTGATCACACTTCGCAGTCTAGCTGAATTGCTCCTGTTTCTTGAGAAGCTGGAAGAATGATTGACACTTATTTGAAGATCGGTTGAGCAATCTATTGAGTACCGCTACCATACCAGTCAACTTTTGCACTTCTTTTGTGTTCTTTGGGGCTTTGGATCACACTAATCTACTATGGATCTACTTCAATTTCCCGGTGTGTAACCACGAATCCTAGAAATTTTCCCAAGCTGACTCTGAACACGCATTTGGAGGCGTTTAGCCTTATTTTGTACTACTTCAAGATGTCGAGCACTCCTTTTAGATTTTCTAAATGGGAGCTGTTGATTCTGCTTTTAACCACCATATCGTCGATGTAGACCTCCACAGTGCTGCCGATATGGTCTTTGAACATTTTGGTGACCAATCGCTAGTAAGTGGCCTCGGCATTCTTCAGACCAAAAGGCATTACCTTGTAGTAGAAGATACCCCTTGAAGTGATGAAGGCGGTCTTTTCTTGATCATCTTCATGGAAAGGGATTTGGTGATACCCGTGATAGGCATCCAAGAAGCTCATCCTCTCGAAACCAACTGTTGCATCTACGAGCTGGTCGATCTTGGGAAGACGGAAAGGGTCCTTGGGGCATGCTTTATTTTGGTCGGGGAAGTCGACACAGACCTTCCACTTGCCGTCCTTCTTCTTTACCACCACGGTGTTTGAAAGCCAGCTTGGGTAGTTGACTTCCCAAATTGCCCTAACATCTAGGAGTTTTTCAGTCTCTTCAATAACTGTATCTACATGTTGTGTTGCCGCCCTCCTTCCCTTTTAGACCACATGTCGACACTGTGGGTCGACATTCAATATGTGGCAGGCAATCTCGGTGTTGATCCCTGGCATGTTGTAAGGAGTCCAGGTGAACACTTCAAGGTAACTTGTTAGTAGCTCAATTAAAGAATTCTCTTCAGCTTTAGACAAGGACATACTGATAATGAAATACTTCTCACCCTGCCGATTGATGTAGATTTTCTTCAGTTCTTCAACGGCTTTATTCTCCTGAGTCTGCCCTACATCGTCAATAATAGGCATATCCTCGTGATGTTCTATCATCTGCACTTTGTTAGCTTTCACCTTCATGGTGCATGTTGTTAGAAAGCACTGTTTGGTGGCCACCTGGTCTCCTCTTATCTCTCCTACCCCTCCGGGGATAGGGAATCGGATCAGTTGATGGTAGAAGGATGGAATAGCCTTCACGAGGTGCAACCATGCCTATCCCATTATTGCATTATAGGGGGAAGGAACATTGACCACCAAGAACTTTGTTTGCAACGTAATTCCTCCAACAGTCATAGGAATTGTTACCTTCCCTAGAGGCCAAATCGGGTCTGAACGAAGTTGACTAACGGGTTGAGTGATGGTTGGAGATCGGACTTTTTTAGCTCCAATTTTTTAAAGAGGTTGTAGTATATGACTTCGGAGGAACTTCCTTAGTCGATGAGCAATCTTCTAACGTCACAACCAGCTATTCTTAACGTCACAACCAAGGCATCATTGTGGGGGTTCTGCACCTCTATGAGGTCTTCATCAGTAAAGGTTATGGTGGCAGCGTTACTGTTGACTTTAACCTTTTTGGACGGAGGTTCTATCCGCAACACCTCCCTTAAGTGCACAGCCTTTTGTATCTCAGCTCGGTATCGGTGCGGGTCAACGGCTTCTGATTCAGCCGAACCATGCAACACATTAATTACTTGGACCGGTCTCCTTTCATTATCCTTCTGTGGGATAACTTCCTGCCTTGGTTGCTTGGCCTCTCGTTTTGTTTTTTCCCCGATCAATATACTGGTCGAGATGACAAGCTTTGTCTAAGTCTTTTAAGTGACTTTTGAGATGCTGACACTATTATATCTGATGCCCTTTCTTCCAATGATAAGAGCAGAACTTCTTCTGATCTCAGGATACAAGGTCTCTTCCTAACTTCGGGAGCTATTTGAAAAAGGGCTTGTCACGAATCTGGGGTAAGTTTTTGCAAATGGGATCTTTGAAGACTGTGTAGACCCCTTTATTCGCCTTTTTACCTCGGTTGTTGTTGTCTTTTCGCTGAGGCTTCTTGACATCTCTCTTATTCATTTTTTCAGAAAATATGCCGACCTTCTCTGGAATCGACTGGGGTACATCTTCTTCTAATCGGGTGTATCGCTTGATTCCAGACGTTAACTCCTGTACAGTGAGGGTCGATTTCTTTATTAAGGATTGTCACAAATGGTGCTTCTTGGGCAAGTCAATCTTGAATTAGGTTACAACTAGCTGCTCACTGCATTTGTTGATTTCGTTATAGGCCTCCCAGTAGCGCCTTATGTATACCCGTAATCCTTCTCCCTTGTTCTTCCGTAAGGTAAGTAGGAAATCGACCTCCTTGGGCTGCCTACTGTTGGCTATGAAGCGAGCAGTAAAGAGCTCGGTAGGTTGCCTCCAGTTTGACACCAACTTGGATGGCAACCTGTCGAACCATCGTAGGGCCACATCCCCCAAGCTAGAGGAAAAAGAACTGGTCTCCACTCCATAGCGCCATCATTTGCTTATAATACTGAACATGACTGACTAAATCAGCCTTTCCATCATATAGAGTGAACTTAGTGGTGCGAACTTTCATGGAGGTTGGCAAGAATCAATCTCATTCGTGAATGGTATGGATGCAATTTGGTCCAAGACCCTTTTAATTATGTCCTGGGTAGTGCGGTCTTTAGGGTGCTGATTTTTATTATCTAGCTTTTCTTTGAGCCACTTTTCCTAGTCTTTTTGTTGCTGACCAGCTTTAGCCCGATCCTTGTTCTGTGGCGTCTGGCTCCTCCTACGACACTGATCTTGTCGCCTTTCGATGCAACGTCTGGTACTAGAGGTGTAACTCGCTTTCACTCGTGCTGAGGGCGTGTCTCTACTTCTGGAGTCTTTGCTCCTTGTATTCTTTCCATGGCCCAGGGATCCTCCTCTGTCGTGCCCATCTTTTCTGGAGATTGCATGTCTCATAGCTCGAACCTGAGAGGTGTGGTAGGCAATCTCTTCGTCATGTCACCGAAGATCTTGCTTAGCAGAACGGAGCGTATGGTTGTTGGGGACACCTCCACTGGAGGGTGAAGGGGCTAGGTCTCGGTGGTGGCCTCTGCGGAGGTTTGGCTCCCTGACATAGTATGGGTCTCTCCGCAACCCGTCTCTTTCTTCCTGGTGGCTCCCAGCAGGGGACCGGATTTTTGACCTCTTCGTTCGACCTCGGTGGGGATCTACCGGGGTAAATCGGTAGTATGCCGAGTTGGTATGGTCTTTGCTAGAGGAAGTCTCATTTCCTTGCTCAGCGGGGTCTACTCCTCTTTCCCTTTGGACATTGGTACTCATAGTTATCTTGACTTTCCCACAGACGGTACCAATTATAAGTGGGATTTTCGGGAAGGCCTGGTCAATCACTTAAACCAATATCGAAGAGCATCAACTCGCTGCATTGAGATAGAGAAGTTAGAATGGGTTGACCCTCTATGGGCCGATCACACTCCAACAATTAAGTTAGCAATCTTAATCGAAAATCAAATGAATAAAGATAATGTATGTATGAAATCTATTGTCCATACCTTGCTCCATGGAGCTTTGGTATTTATAGTATAATCGACGGAATGTTAACCCTTGTGACTACTTTAGGGTCATCTTGACCTATCTCGTAGACTACATCATTCGTTTTTGACTAATCGAACATGGGTCCAGTTTTACCGTCGTGCCAGAATCCGACTGATCAGATGAGAGCGTGGACGTCGCGTGGCGAGCCGTTGTTGCATTAATTGCAGGTCATCTTCGCATTAAATGCTGAGGTCAGAGCATTAAATGCTCTAATTGTTCCCGTGGGTTGGGCTCGCTCCGTTTGGCTTGGGCTCGAGGTCTGCACGAGGTCGGCAATGCGGGCCTGGCCGCATTGCTGACCACTTGGGTTGACCCATAGCCCAACTTCATTTACTTAATTTTTATTAGGCCTAACCGGACGGATTGGGCCGGAATTCTTCGACCCATAGTTAGTATCTATGCTCAATATCAATCTCTCAATTTTTATCCTTTTTTAAAAAAAGTTATTCATGACTTATTCATAGATGTTTCAGTTGATCCCTTTGTCTATTTAGCATTCATTTCCTTACACAGATTTAGCATAAGCTTTTAACTTCCTATTTAGTAGGGCTGTTAAAAGAACCGGCTGACTTAACCAATTTGACATCAAATCAACCCAAACTGATCAACCCGACTTGGCCTGACATTTTTCTAACACAAAAAATTGATTTTTTTTACCTAACCCGAAGCTAACCTGACCCGACTTGACGGTGAACACCCTTACATCTCTAGTTATATTTTCTCAGGCATTTTGTCACAGTACCCCGAGATCATTTATAAAATCACTAACCAGTGTTTGTGACTAACCAAATTTAACCCAAAGGGTGAAGGTTAGTTTTGGACTAAACATTTAACCCGAATAGCAAGTGTTTGTGACCAATTCGTTAGTTGAGAATTTGACTTTTATGAAGGAATTTGATGCCAACCCAATTAGGACTTAAGATTTTCTTGAAAATAAATGAAATCGCAATGTATATAAAAAAATAAATTTTAATGTAAAACACTGCAGTTTTGGTGAATTCATTTGGTCTATTAATTCATGAAACAGATATCTTCATTTCAAGTATAGAATGGAGAATTTAAATTCCCAAATGCATGTAAACTCATTTTTCAATTTTATTTTATTTTTATTCCAAAACAAAGTAGTGTTACTACATCTATAAATGTACATAGAATTTATTCCCTCGTGTGTAGTTTAGGAATGAGAAATGAGTTTTTGTGCAGCCGCAATTTTTTATTTTAAAATAAATTGACAACATGAACTTAGAAACAACTTCACTTATGGTGGTGATTGGACACTCATTAACCTTATGTCCCTAATCAAACGATCCAAATTGTAGTATGATGACCCACCCTCACTAATGGCCGCTTTAGCTAGTTTTGCCATCTGATCAGCCGATTGCAAGAATTCCTCTCTCCTCACATCCATCGGATCTCTTATCATCTTCTCAATTATGAAACGATCACAAGTATCTTTCCTATCCAACTGAAGTTTCCAAACCTCTCCCACAAACCTACTATTGATCTATTGGTCCACAAAGTAAGGCCAGCAAATCATCGGCACGCCGGCGACGATACTCTCCAGAGTTGAGTTCCACCCGCTGTGAGTTAGAAACCCACCGACGGCTTGGTGAGCCAGGACCTCTTCCTGTGGAGCCCAACCAACCACGTAGCCTCTTTCCCTTGTACCCTCCAAGAGCTCTGCCGAAATCTGGCTTTTCTCATCTTTTCCGGGCATAGAATCCGGCCGAATGATCCACAAGAACCGCTTCCCACTATTTACTAGACCGTGCCAAAATTCCACGAGCTGGTCCTTTGTGACCATTGTAATACTTCCAAAGCTCACGTAGATCACAGATCTTGAGTGTTGTGCGTTTAGCCACGCCATGCAATTCGTATCTTCTTCCCATAAACTGTTTGTAGAGATCGGTGTTGTGAGCCTAATCTTTAGGTGCGCGTGGAGTGGTCCGATGGTGTAGAGTTTTGGACATTGAGAGCGTGTCTGAGTTAGTATGGGTCCTTCTAACTCTTCGAAGGTGTTGAGTACCAGAGCTTGTGCTCGAGGGATTTGCAGGGTTTCATTCAAAATCATTTGGAAGTCTCGGTCAGCCAAGTCTCCAACACGGCACAGACTTGGGAGGTCACGCCGGCGGAGAAACTGGCCCATACCCGGAATACTTGCTATGGGTTTGTCCAAATTGTTTCTTAGAGCCAATTTGTTTGCAGTTTGCACAGATATGGTAAGTATAAGGAGTGAAAAGAAACAGATGGAGATCAAGAGTTCATTTGCTTGCTAATTGCTTAGGTAATGTAAAATGCAATTTGATACCTTTGAAGGGAAGCTCCCCGGCTTCAATGAGTTTGGGGATGCAGAAATCGGCCCAGAAGTCGCAAGTGCTAGAAGTGCGAAAATAAATGAAAGGGATTCCAATATCTTCAGCAACGTCGAGAGCAAAACTCAACAACCCATCGGCTATGATGCACGTTATCGACTTTTTAGGACTTTGCCGATTGGATACCAGCAACTCTATGAGAAGTGGTTTTGCTGTGGCTCTTAAAGAATGCAATAACTCCATGAATTTATCACCGGAACGCGGGTGGTCTTCTGGTAAGCAATCCAATATGATTTTGAAGCGAAATCTGGAATAGCGGCGGAAATGCGATCGAACATTGCTGTGACGTAGGAGGCGACGGTGGTTGTTGTCAGTGACGAGGAAGGTGACACGTAGGTCAGCGAGACAGAGAACCTCGGCTAGCTTCAGCGTGGAGTTTAGGTGGCCCTGTGCCGGGACGGGGAAGATGAGGACATGGGGACGGTCCGGAGAGAGTTCTGCTCCTTGATGATCCATCAAAGTTCATTGATCCTGTTAACCTCTCTAGAGAGAGAGAGAGAGAGAGAGAGTCAATGGCAGAGGTGTGGAGATTGATTGACTTTGTCATATCTTCTTGGAAGCTTGTCTTTTGATGATCTCAGGTTTCGGCCAAAAGGACAAATAGAAATGCTGTACAATACAGTAATCGCTTGGTCACAAATGGGATTATTTATTTATTTATTTTTTTGTTAATTGGGTGTCTCGATTAAGTTGAATGTATATCGACAAATCTCAAAACTTGTACAGTCTTTTTGTTCTGTACAAATTAAATAATTACTAAAATTTTGCCCTAGTGGTGACTCTTAGAAGAGTCAAACTAGCAACTGATGAGTATTATCTATAAACATGACAACATTAGCCTACAATCTATTATCTCCTGAAGTTGTATTGAAATAAAATAAAATGTTAAAACTTTTGATATTATAATAGACCGGCTGAATTTAGTGAGATCGACAATAATGCTAATCAATCTATTAATTTTGTGACATGTACTTGTGAAAATTTGAAAACTAAATTCCTTTTTTCTTATAAGCATTTTGAGAAGGGTCATGATGTAAGTGGATGTGAACAAACAATACCTTATTGATTGATGAATAGTAATGGTCACGAAAGGGGTAATACAAAAAAGTAATATTTGTATAAAATGATTTTTTGTATGAAATTTTTATAGAAAATGATGTGAGTGTTTCTATTATTTTCATTCCAAAGTAAAACACTCACTATTTTAATTTATATTTTTACAAATATTACTGGCCCATTATTCTGTTGGGATTTTCTATACAAAAATATTGTAAACATAAAATTTTTTTACAATGATAAAACATGTTAAATGCATGTTCCAACCATAGTTACCGGAAAACTCGTTTTCAAGGAGAAAATGCGTTTCTGATACCGATACGAAAATCACTTTGAAAATTTAGAGAAATGTTTCGAAAATGAGGTGAAAACATTTAGGAAACTCTGAAAAAATTCTTGAGATACTTAATGGAAACTGTTGTATACCTTAGAGAAAACTCTTGAAAAACGCTTTAGAAACTTGAAATATAAGTTTTTATACATTTTTTTTCTTAAGTTCTAACTAAGTATTTATGAAATTATTCGTGTAGGTTTCCATTAAGTTTCCTAAAGGTCTCCACTAAGTTTCTCAAAGATCTCTACTAAGTTTCCCAAAGGTTTCTACTAAGTTTTCCAAAGGTCTCCACTAAGTTTATTAAACGTCTCATTTGAGTTTCGAAAAAATTTCCTATTAAGTTTTCTAACCGTTTTCTGGTTCTTGTTTCCCCCTATATTTTTTGACCATGTTTTCCGCTTCCATTTCCCCTAACATTTCTTACTTCCACTTCTCATTTTGGTAACTATAGTTCCAACTTAACTTGATCATCCTTTTTTAGATTTCTTGGCAAGGATTTATTATTTTCATTCCCTTGAATCAATTATATACTCAATTTGTAACTGTAGTGTAAGCTTTATTATAATTGGCACAATCTTGTGTTCAACAATATTGCATTTATGTGCTTATATGTCATGTATGTTCAAATCAATGCTAAGGAGGGCTTGGACATCTATTCAAGGACAAAGGAGTTTAAAATTGACTTTCCAGCGGAGTTGGCTACCTTCTTGCTACGGTCTCACCTCAGGGACAAAAAATTAAGTAGTGGTTGTCGACACCTTCTCGCCCTAGCGAGATTGCGAAGATATTCTCGTTACATTCTCGCCCCAATGAACTCTTGTATGATTTTTTAGGAAACTACTCCTATTTGTTTCTAAAGAGCTCTAATGCCTATATAAGCTTCAAAGCTTTGTCTTCTAGGGTTTACACACTTAAGAAAGATATTGAGAGCCTCCAAAGGAAAATCCTAAAGTCTCCTTAGCAAGTTAAAGAACTTCAAATTTTCATTGACTTCAAAATGTCTTGGTGGTGTATCAAGGCAATGATTCACATAGTGGTGTTCGTCATGGTTCAAGAATGGGAGAACAGTGAGTTGCGGGGTATGCAAGCAAGGTTCAACTTCAACTTAAATTCATGGGATTCGGATTGGTACAGTTGTAAGTGTTCTTGTAAACTGTTCGGTTAGATATAGTGCTTGGAACTTGGGCTGGACTAGGTCCCGTGATTTTTTTTTTCCGGTTTGGGTTTCCATGATAAAAATCGTGTGTCTATCGTGTGATTGCTTTACTTTACATGGATGCGATTTAATTAGAGTGTGATTGATTCGATTATTTAATTAATATTAATCGAGCGCACATCCAAGTGATTGTAAATCCAAGTAGTTTAGAATTTTCAATTAGTATAGAGCAGGACACTAAAAACTATTTTTGTTTTTCAAAGAATGAGGTCCTGATAATCTGATTACATGAATTTACCATGCGAAGGTAGTTCTACCACTAGACCTCCATTGTTTGATGGAACTAACTATACTTACTGGAAAGTTCGCATAAGAGCTTTTCTTAAATTTATAAATGAAAGAGTATGGTTGTCAGTTGCTTATGGCTGGAGTCCTCCCACAACTACAAGTACATCTACTTCTACTCCTACTGTTATAATTGTTACAATTAAAGATGCAGAAGATTGGGATACAATTGATTACGTAAATAACGATTGGAATAGTAAGGGTCTCAATGCTATCTTTAACGCTCTCTCACCTGATGAATTTAGACACGTGTCAACGTATGAAAATGCTAAAGAAGCATGTGATACATTTGAAGTTACACATAAGGGAGCTACTATTGTGAAAATTTCTAAACTTTAGCGGTTGACAAC
Organism: Euryodendron excelsum; assembly: GCA_033060915.1. Classification (NCBI taxonomy): domain Eukaryota; kingdom Viridiplantae; phylum Streptophyta; class Magnoliopsida; order Ericales; family Pentaphylacaceae; genus Euryodendron; species Euryodendron excelsum. The sequence goes on from CM065396.1 coordinate 30,286,169, forward strand.
AAACTTCGAGAACTTGATAATGAAAACAATGAGACCTTTGATCAATTTTACGCAAAATTAAGTGACATTGTTAACTCAAGTTTTAACCTTGGCGAAAGAATCTCTTCTTCAAAAATTGTTCAAAAATTTTGAGATCTTTGCTAGATAGATTCCAAGGTTACTGCTATAAAAGAAAGTAGAGACGTTGAATCTATCAAAGTAGAGGAATTGGTAGGGTTCTTACAGACTTTCAAGGCAAATCTACGTGAACCAAAGAAAAATACTCTTAAAGATCTTGCCTTAAAAACTATCTTGAAAGACATATATAATATCTCAGATGAGGATGACTTAGAGTTGGAATAATAGGAGTTTGCCCTAATTGCCAAAAAGTTCAAAAAAATTTTCAAAATCAGAAACAAATGGCAATTCTCAAATTTTGATAGAAACAAAGGTCAACCCTCAAATTTTAAAAGAAATACTGGAAAGTCTTCTGATAGAAATATGACTGGAAAGAATCTCGATAGAAGTGGTAATAAACCATCTAAAAAACCCAATGTTTTGAATGTCATGGGTATGGTCACTTTGCACAAGAATGTCCGAATAGATTGAAAAGAAAGAGTAAAGGGTTTACAATAAGTTGGGATGATTCTGATAATGAGGATGACAATGAGCCAGAAACTGAGCCAGATTTAGGTAATTTTACTACTTTTACTGCATCTGTGCATGATGATACATCTCCTATCTTGCCTAAAATTGGTAGTTTAGGTGAGTCAAATGATTATACTAAATTTGATGAAGAATCTAATGCTAATGAGAAGGGTGATCTCCAACATGCCTATGATTAGTTGTACTCACAATAGCTTAAATTGACCAAAGTTAATGGTAAACTTGGTCTTAAATTGAAAAAAGTTTTAAAAGAAGTCAAGACACTGAAAAAGGAGGTTGTTGAAGCGCAAACTCTTATCAATCAACTTTTTCTGATAAACTTATTGCTTTTGAAAAGAAACATCATTTGTGTACTTAAACAAGAAACATGCTTAAAGATAAGGTTGCAAAACTAGAAGTTTCTAGTGCTAGAACTAATGATGTCTTCAAGAAATTTAGTGCAAGATCTAATGAAATAGATAAAATCTGGAATGCTTAGAAGATCTCATCTGATAGATCAAGAATTGGGTATACTAATCAAGACACATCCTCAAAGCATAAACCTAAAGCTGATAAGCCTCAACTATCATCATCCAAAGGTAAGAACAGGTATGTTCCTCCCACTTATAGACATGTTACACCTTATGCATCTTACCACTCATATACAACACAATTTGTCCCTCATGTCATTAGTATGGTATTCACACAAAGGTAAAGAACAGGGTATGTCTAAAAACCAAGTCTACCACACTTATAGACATGTATTTGGGTTATAAGTATGGAAAACCTTATGCATAATTACCACTTTCATATACAAAGCAAGTCCTAGACCTCAACCCAAACCTTCTAGGAAAGTTGAAAAACCTAAGTCAAGGGTTGTTTCGATTAGAGCTTTAGACCCTGCGGAATTTACTATAGTGTCATACTATTTGTGATTAGCATATGGTGGAATCGTACCTTCGAGAGTTTAATCCCGAAAACAAGGTCAGCAAGCTCGAACTCACTTCGGACTTCTGCTGTATTCCTCGTACAGACCTATAGAGAGTGGGCTCGCTGCTGCTAGGGTTTCTCTTCCTCACAAAATCGTGTATCTCTCTGTCATACAGCAGGGACCATAGGATTAGTAAATTAGGGCTTCCTACGCAAATGGACTCCTAATCCAACTAGGATTAGTCTTTATTTACGTAAATTATAATTCATACCACTAAGGAATTATAATTGCACTCCCTGTTATACTAGAAATTATATTTCGAGCTCCATATTATTAAATGCTTATTTATCTCCCCACGTTAAGATTAAAACCTATTAAATTAAATTACTGACAATTAAATTTAATGGACATACCACAACTTATTTGATAGAATAAATGCAGGGTTTGGTAAGCATCCTCAAGGGGGTACCATCAATCCCTATACGGGGACGCACAATAATAAATATTTTAATGTAAAGAATCACTCTTTATGAATCAAAACAATAAATATTACATGGTGAGGAACTCAGTATAACTCCTGTTCAATACACCTATACTAGTGCAAGGAGTTGGAAAAACCATATCAGTAGAGGCATAATAAGAATTATCATAACTTTCGAAATGCCAAAGCAAGTCCTAGACCTCAACCCAAACCTTCTAGGAAAGTTGAAAAACCTAAGTCAAGGGTTGTTTCGATTAGAGCTTTAGACCTTAAGTGTAATGTAGTTTACATTGCATTAAAAGCCCATGATTTTAGGGTATGGTATCTTGATAGTGGATGCTTTAGACATACGAGTGGTGATGAATCTTTTTTCATGAGTCTTGAGGATTATGATGGAGGCTATGTGACTTTTGGTGATGGTAACACTTCTAAAGTTATTGAAATATAGAGTGTTGTAGCTCCCGTTATACCAAGGTTGAATGATGTCTTGTTTGTTAATGGCTTGAAAGAAAATCTTATTAGCATTAGTCAACTTTGTGATATCAAGCATGATGTTCACTTTTCTAAATCTAAATGTCAAATCATGAATTTGTGTCATTTCATGGCAATTGGCTTTGACCGTTTGTTTAACCTGGATGCTTTAGTGTCTTTTAATGTTTTAGATCTCTTTCAATATTTGTATGTGTGAGGTTTTCAATTGTTTCCTATCTTATTGAATATCTTTCATAATTGATTTTTAGATCTTGCTAGGCTCTCGCTACCTTCTTGCCCAACAAGATCCAGATCTAGGGTTTAAACCCAGCGCAGCCGTGACATGAATCATTTCTTTTTTCTTCTCTTTGCTGCCGCGAGTTTCCCCATCGACCTAGGGCTTCTTCATTCGCTCTTCTAAGGGTGTTTTCTCCAAGGTTGCTTCGGTTAATCGTCTCTACGGTTAGTAATCTTCATCCTCACTGTTTAATGTCTCTTGAATCCATCTAAATCTCTAGCTTTCATGACCTAGGATTTCAGATTTGGGGATTTTCGTTGTTCTTCATCTTAGGGTGAATTTCTTGTCTCCATGGCTTCTTAATCTCGTGGGAAACGTCTTAGGGTTGAGGATGTTCAGAGATTTCACAACATTGCATATGAAAAACAATACAATAAGTATTTCACAACTCGCCTTGTGTTGATTGAAAGGGTCGTGACCTTCACTATTTTTTCTGATACATTTTTAGCCACTACTTTTTTTGTTCAGAAGTGGGACTCCTTACTCAAGGCTAATGGTGAGGTGGTTGTTGAATGGGTTAGGGAGTTTTATGCTCACATTGATAAGTGGGACCCTAATAATCTCACTTTTTTTACTTTTGTTCGGGGTCAACTCTTTACTTTCTCTATCAATGATATATATGAGTTTTATAATCTTCCTAGGCCCCCTAATCTAGCTTTCCCTCCATCTGATTGGAGTACTTTTACTCCTATTGATCGGGTGGTTCCCCTACTTATGGACAATCAGGAAATTTGGTAGAAGAAGAATAGTCCTCATAACCCTTTTTCTATTCCCTGTCGCATGTTACATCTTATCATCTCAGATAACATTGACCCCACCTCAAACACTTCTGATTGTGATTTTGAACGTTGTCTTTGGATGTATTCCATTGGGATGGGTCTTTCCATTGATCTCCCTAAGTTTATGATGGAGACCATGAATTATGCCTCCAAATCTAAGTTGAAATGCGTGGGTCTTCCCTATCCTTTCTTCATAACTCGGTTTTTAGAGCGTAAGGGCATTCCGCGTCTTTCTTTTGATCATATTGAGTATACTAAGGGTCCCTTGAATATTCAAACTCTTAACCTGAGTACCTCTATGAGCAGGGCCAAGAGTAAGTTCAAGAAGCCTGCTAGTTCTAGTCGAGCTACTGCATCTAATCAATCTGAAGAAGAGGCCTTACATGCTGGCATTGAGGTCTCTATGGACTATCTTGAGTGAGTTGAAGGCAAGCTTGATTCTCTGCAAACCAAGGTCGATTAGCTGAATGGTCGCGCGGATTCCCAAGATCAAGTGTTGAATGAGATGCATTCGGAGGTGTCTAAGCTTGAATCAATGCTTGCTTCTCTTCACTCTCATTTTACTTGATCCTTTGCTAGTGTTTTGTTTTAGACATTGTTGGTTGGTTATATCTTGGGCGTTTTTGGGTTGGTCTGTTTGGTTTGCTATCTTAATCTTGGTTATGTTTCTTGTCCTTTGGATATTATGTTTTAAAGACTTTGATGTTTTATTTTCTTGTCAGTGGAATAATGCTTCTTGCATAACTATGTTTGGTTTTAATGGTTTACTCTTATATCTCCATGGTGATTGTTGTTTTTTTTTTTTCCTTTGTCCTCTTATGACAAAAAGGGGGAGATAGTTGCTAAGTAGTTATTGATGAGGCCGTTATTAATGTTTTAACGAATCCAGCTTTGTTTTGGATAGTTGTATAGATTGATTTTCTTTCAGGTCATTAAGAACTTGGTTGGCATTGGTTTGAGGTTGAGTTTTAGTTGAGTTGTAATTATCTAAAGGGGTTGGATTTGTCACAGATTGGCCAAAGGGAGAGATTGTAAGTTTTATTGTAATTGGCACAATCTTGTGTTAAAAAATGTTGTATTTATGTCCTTATATATCATGTATGTTCAAACCAATGCTAAGGAGGGGTTGAACATCTATTCAAGGACAAAGACGTTCAAAACTGACTTTACAGCAGAGTTGGCTACCTTCTCGCTAAGGCCGCGCCCCAATGAGATTTGGAAAAACTAGGCAGTGGCTGTCGCCACCTTCTCGCCCCAGTGTGACTTGAGGATTTTGGGCAGTGGCTCTTGCCATCTTCTCGCCCCAATGAGATTGTAAAGATATTCTGGCTACCTTCTCGCCCCAGCGAACTCTTGTATGATTTTTTTAAGAAACTACTCCTATTTGTTTCTAAAGACCTTCAATGCCTATATAAGCTTCAAGGCTTTGTCTTTTTGGGTTTACACACTTAAGAAAGATATTGAGAGCCTCCAAAGAAAAACTCTAGAGTCTCCTTAGTAAATTGAAAAACTTCAAATCTTCATTGACTTCAAAGTGTCTTGGTGATGCATTAATGCAAGGATTCACGGCGTGGCGTTCGTTGTGGTTCAAGCATGGGAGAATGAGTTAGCATGGGTGATGGAATTAGTAAGTTAGTAGATTAAATTTTATAAGGTTGAAACGAAAGAAGCAACATATATTATCTATCTCAAGTACCACTCTCCCGCTGCAAATTGAATCTCTAATCTCACCTAAGTTGCTTAAGTCGAGTCATTGTCATGACCATTGAGCCAAAGGCCCTAGTCACTTCGTATTAGTCAGATAATGATCAAAACGTCTATTACTCACTCATTCAGCTGACTTAAAAAGTCAAAACTCCATGTTCTTTCTAACTCATTAATACTCATAACAAGAGTCATTCTTTTAATGTGTTAGTCTAGTGATATTGTCACCCTAGTGATAGTGTCACCCCACCGTTCAAATTAACTAACGCGTCCTCTCCTCTGACCAATTGTGCCATTGGATTCGCGGTTTGCATGCATGAACTTGGCCCTCATCATCATATCCATACGACATCTGTGATTATGTTCCAATTAGCACTAGATCACAGGGATCTTTGCAGTCTGTTTGAAATTTGGGGGAAGGAAGAGGACGGAAGTACAAATTTAAAAAAATTTTTTTTCTCTCTTTTGCCTTTTATTGTTTGATTCTACCTAAAAGAGAAGAGAAAGGAAATCTAACGAAAAAAGAAAGAAAATTTTTAAATCAATCTCTCTCTCTCTCTCTCTCTCTCTCTCTCTCTCTCTCTCTCTATTCTTTACCTTCACTTTCCTTTCATTTTCTTTATAAAACTAAACAAGAAAGAAAAATTATTTTTTCTTCAATTTCTTTTTTCCTTTTCTTCCTTTTCCTTTGCTCCCCAAGTTTCAAATGGGCTGTGAATGTCTATATCAAGCTTCCATACCTCACTTACAAACATACTATTCATTAGTATTCACCTGCTGATCCATAAAGTATATATAGTTAACGATGTTTCGATCGATGGAAAATATATTTTATAGTATTCCATTATGACATATTCTAACTTCGGTTAGCTTACCCATTTTTCTTTCTAATAAAACTTAATTTTGGACTATAAAATGAAATATCGTTGATAAAATAACACGTGTATATGAAGAAAAGTTTCAAGCATGAAAAAGAATATGAGTCTAATCAAACAACACATGTCCATGCTTGAAGCAATCAATAGAGGGATTGGCTCACATCTAGACCTTCATATTCAAAATCCTACAGACTTCTTATCTTACTACGCCACGTGTTAGTTACTCAAATTCAACGGATGATATTATTTTATTTAAACATACAATTTTACTTAACATTAAAAAAAAAAAAACAAAATGGGAATATGTGTTTGAATCGGATAACAATATTATCCGTTAGATCTGGATGACTATCATGTAGTGTAGTGAGATAAGGAGTTTGGAGGATTCTGAATATTAAGGTGTAAAGGGGAGCCGAAGTCACCAATAGATGGCAAACAAAGTAAAAGGGAAGGAATGAAAACAAGGAATAGGCTCCCTCTAGACCTTAATATCCAGAATCCTTTAAACTCATTATCTCACTACACTGTGTGTTAGTTACTCAAATCTAACGGATGATATTATATTTTTTGAACTCACAATTTTACTTAACATTTAAAAAAACTAGCAAAATGATAACGTGTGTTTGAATCAGATAGTAATATTATTCGTTGAATCTGGGTGACTAACATGTTGCTTAGTGATATAAGAAGTCTAAAGAACTCTGGATATTAAGGTCTGGAGGGGAGCTAAACTCCGAAGACAAAGGGTACATTCAAATGACCACCATGTGGACACTTTTGCACACTACAAGAGGAAATACATTTTATGTGATGAGAGTATTTACGATGACAACTAGGGGTGCACAAAAGAACTTAAAGAACTGAAAATTGAACCAATTTGGTCTCTTTAGGTTGGTTTGGTTCAGGTTTGTGAGGGGTTCGGTTTGGTTTTTGGTCTAAAAATTGACAAACCGAAAAGCTCGGTTCGGTTTCACATTATCTGGATCCGAATCGAATCGAGAACCAACCCAACCTGAACTAACCCAAAAACCGAACCAAGACCCAATCTTTATATATCATAAAAGTCTATATATATGTTTTATATATACTATTAGATCATTGTTATTTGTACTTAAATATTTATTGATATGTGTTTGTATGTCATTTTTTATTTTTTTAAAAATTAAGGATGCAAGACCAATCCTATTATTTTATTTTTTGAATCAATAAGTCAAATAATGCACATAAAAGTAAAACCGAACTGGTCCAGCCCTAGGTTTAGAATCTCACGCATCTCATAGCCGTGAGGTCCACCAAGATTCAACCTGCAAGATAGGGTGCTCACTGTTTCTTCCGTCAAGAGCTATCAAGATCCATCGAGGTCTCGACAGATTTCACCCAATCTGCTTCTTCCATCAAGATCCATCGACTTCCATCAAAGTTTAAAATTAATTACTTTATGTATCATCCACGACTCTCTTAGCACGAGCTCGAATGAATAAACATTACGAACATTCCAAAATGCTTGTGATAGACACCCCAACATCCCAAATTATAAAGAATAAGACTAGTCACAAAATTTAACCAATTACATTATGTTACACATATTATGTTCCCTCATTAATTTTCCACATCCCTAACATTTTACTCTCTCTCTCTCTCTCTCTCTCTCTCCATTACAATAAAATAAGGTCTTTACCAATGAAAAATGCTATTCTTACATAAAATTTATACGTAAACTCTTAATAGAATAATACAACAATGATAGTTTTGTAATTAAAAGTCATATTGGTGGGTGTTTTATTGTGAAGTAAATAACTCTCATTCAAACACTTCATTCAGTATGAAAATTTTGTGTATATAGCATTACCCTTTTACGAATCTATCCTTCTCTCTTTCTCTTCGTCGCACCTCGAGCCAAGCTCACTACTACGGAGCTCTGTTGTCCCTTGTCACAGCCATGATCGCCAATCCCTTTCCTTCTTTGTTGGCGATGCTAAGACCACCGCCTTATCGACAATGACAGCTAATAAGGTAGTGATTATGGATCTCCTTCTCTTTCACTCACTACTTGTTGAGTGTGACTGCAAATTCAACTAGAAATCTATACTGGATAGATATCCCAAATTTTCTAGAGGGTGCCATTATCAATTCAACTGGAAGACTTCGGTCAGTGCTATAGCAGCTGTCGAAAGTTGCAAACATGCAACTAACACATGTGGTTCACATACAAAAGTTTGAAACAAAAGTCTTCATTCAAATAGAATAGAAGACGTCATTTACTGATACCTTGGTTGGTATTGAAACATTGCCCTTTGAATGCCACATTAATTACACGCTGTGCCATTCATCCATTCCTTATAAATTGAGAAGGTATTCTCACTGTTTGATAAGTCTAGAACAGATAGCGTGGGATAAAGAAAACTATCCAGTACTTTAGTTTTCTTTATTGGGTTTGAGAGGGTTAGTTGAGACGGGTGCACAAGGGTTTAAGGGTTTGGGTTTGAGTTATTAAACTTAGGTGTACACTTGTAACATTGTTCTCAGCTTTTTCTCAATAGTAAACAAGGAGACCGGATCACACCCGTGGATGTAGGCCATATTGCCAAATCACCCTAAATATTGATGTCATTTTTCTTTTGCGTGCTTTGATTTATTTTCATTATTATTTTTTAACATTCGTATTGACCAATTGCTATAAGAATTCGCAACAAATGGTATCAGAGTTTCCAGGTTTGACCAGGGACGTAAGGAACTAAGAATAAGTATACATAGTTCTTCTTCACCAGAATTAGTACGATGGCAAAAAAAAGAATCTTGGTGAAAAAATTCAAGGTGGAGCCCTTTGTTGGAAAAAATAACTTTAGCATATGGCAAAGCACGGTTAAAGACATCTTGGTGCAACAAGGGCTTAGCAAAGCACTTTCGGACAAAGAAAACAAACCAACAGACATGAAAGATGATGTTTGGGAAGAACTTGAGATAAAGGTCGTGAGTCCCATTTTCGCTTATGTCTTACACCAGAGGTAAAATATAATTTTTTGAATGAAGTATTTGCTTCGGTGATGTGAAAAAAAATTAGAAAACCTCTATATGTCCAAATCATTTACAAATAAATTGTTCTTGAAAAAGCAATTATACCAATTGCAGATGGAAGAAGGAACAAATAATAATAATCTTAATGTTTTCAATAAGTTTATTACTAAACTTTTAAGTGTTGAAGTAAAAATTGAAGAGGAAAATAAAGCTATTCTTCTCTTGGCTTTTCTTCCAAATTCTTTTGATACACTTATGACTACACTTTTGGTTGAAAAAGATACTCTCAGTACAAATAAGGTGACAACGGCTTTCTTGGAGACTAAAGCACTCAGAAAGCCAGGCAACAGTTCTCAAACAGAAGGGTTGGTGGCTAAAGGAGAATCAAGCCAGCAACGCGGAAGGAGCAACAACAAATGCATTGGAAATAAGGGACGGTCACATTCAAAATCAAAAGGAATGAGTAGCAAAAATTTCAAATGTTACTATTGTCAGAAGGAAGGACACTTCAACAGAGACTGCATGCAAAAAAAGCGAGATCTGGAGGGAAAAGAAAAATCTCTGAACTTAGATCAAACGGGCATTGTGCAAGATAGTGTAGATAGTAATGGTGATCTATTATCAGTTACCACAGGTATGAATAATCTTGCTGACAAATGAATTTTGAATTCTGGATGTTCTTACCACACGTGTCCTTATAGGGAATGGTTTGATACTTATAAACCCTATATTAGAGGAATAGTTCTAATAGGTAATGATGCATCTTGCAAGACTATTGGAATTGGAACCATTAAAATTAAAATATTTAATGGTATGGTGAGAACTCTAGGTGACGTGAGACATGTCCTTGAACATGACCATGTTAGAAGGAGGTAGATGTATGAGAATACATGCAGGCTTGCCAAAATCATTTTGGGCTGAGGCTGTTAACATTGCATGCCATATTGTTAATAGGTCACTGTCTTCAGCATTAATGCCAAAGTCCCTGAAGAGGTTTGGATAGGTAAACTAATTGATTATTCTAATTTGAGAATATTTGGTTGTCTAGCTTATGTTCACGTGCAAAAGCAGCAGCAGTCAAAGTTAGACCCAAAATCGAAGCAGTGTATCTTTGTTGGTTACAAAAAAAGTGTAAAAGGATATAAACTTTGGGATTCAGTTGCACAGAAGGTTGTGATTAGCAGAGATGTCATTTTCAATAAAATACACATGCTGAATTTAAATAAGGATGAAGCCAGTGAGCAAGAGAAAGCTGATGGAGAAAAATTATCAGTCTAGGTGGAGTCAGATGAAACACAATAGCCTAGTAGAGATGGTGATGCACCAACATCTTTTCTAGAAGAAATATCTGATGATGAAAGGCAGCAAGAACCCATTATTATTGTTACTAGAAGACAGAAAAGGACCCATAAGGCACCAATCAGGTATGACTTTGAAGACATGGTTTCTTTCACATTAATTGTTGGTAGTAGAGATCCATCTTCTTTTCAGGAAGCAGTCCACAACAAAGAAAGTGAAAAATAGATGATTGCAATGATGGATGAGACGGAGTCTTTACGCAAAAACAATACTTGGGAGCTTGTTGAAAAATCCTAGGGACGAAAGGTGATTGGTTCCAAGAGGGTATATCGAAAACAGCACCCTACATCGGAGAACGAAGGAGAAAAATTTAAGGCTCGGTTTGCAGCTAAAAAATACAGGCAAGGTGACTATAATGAAATTTTTTCTCCTGTTATAAAGCATTCTTCTATTCGTGTCCTGTTAGCCATGATAGCTATATTTGACCTTGAGTTAAAACAGCTTGATGTCAAAACAACATTCCTTCATAGGGAGTTGCAGGAGAAAATATTTATGGAGCAACCAGAAGGATTCAAGGAACATGGTGAAGAGCATCTAGTGTGTAAACTCAAAAGATCACTTTACAGATTAAAAAAGTCTCCTAAAAAGTGGTACAAAAGGTTTGATTCCTATATGGTATATATTGCCTACATGAGAAGCAGTTATGATAGCTGTATTTATTTTAAGTTGCTTGGCAATAGTTCTTTTATTATTTTGATGCTTTATATTGATGACATGTTAATTGTTTCAAAAAACATGCATGAGCTAAATTTGTTGATGTCCATATTAAGAGAAGAATTTGATAAGAATGATCTAGGAGTTGCTAAAAAGATCCTTGGAATGGAAATCTGGAGGGACAAAGAAAAAGTCAAACTATGGGTGTCACAGAAGAAATATGTGGATAAGGTGGTAGAGAGGTTTAATATGGGAGATACAAAATGTTGAGTCAAGGTTGATCCTTGTTGACTCAAGGTTAATTCCCATATTGATTTTGATGATAACTAAACCTTGTGTTATGTTACTAATGAATCTACTTAGTGTGCAGATTAACAAAGCTCATAACTAAGACTTAAAGTTGAATCTCAAGTCTAATACATGTCAAGAAGAATACACAACAAGTTCAAGATGCAAGCAATAAATTCAAAGGGCTATACAATGAACCAAACTGGAAAAAGATGCCTATCTCTACTTTAAGCAAATGTCTTACATTCGAAGAGTTTGAAGGTGTTCAATTAATTCTTCTTTCAAGTGTGCATAGTTTCGATGAAGATTGATTTGCAAGATAGACTGAAGACTTCATCAGTTGAAGAGGTGCAATGCTCAGTTGAAGATTTATTGTTTGTTGAAGAATTTGAAAAATGCTCAAGAGAAGATTTTATCTGGTATGCTAAGACCAATTCAAGACAATGTGATTAAAGTTGCTGAGAAGATGGCTCACAATGAATATCTGATCTCTACATGGAATCCAAGTGAAGTATTCTTCTACAATGTAAAGGATCAATGAATATTAGATGTGTGAACAAATTTCATCAAGTCTGCAATGGTCTCAGTAAAGTGAGTTTAATGAAGAATGAAGAATTGCTATCAAAGAAAGGAAATCAGAATTGAAGCATTGTGAAGCTTCACATAATTGAGGTAGATTGGCATTGAAGAAGATATCCTATAATAATAGAAGGAGCTTTGCAAATGAAGAAGAAAAGATTATCATTGATCTAATGAAGCTTTGACAGTTTGAGATTCAAGAAGAAGATCAACATCCAATAATTGATTCAATCCAAATTAAATAGAAGTTAACTCTGATGAGTTAAGAAGATTTGATTGATCATCATACCCCAAAGACATACTCCTTAAAGTTCTTATACCAGTGCTTTGATAAAGTTTGATCAATAGAAATCTGAAAGCTGAATTCTGGACAATAAGGGGACTCATGGAAATGAGGTGTCGCCTCCTGATCACAGACGTAAAAGGTCTGAAGACAAATGGGACAATCAGAGGACTCATGGAAATGAAGTGTCGCCTCTTGCACACAGAAGCAAAAAGGCCTAAAGACATATTGAACAATGAGGGGACTCACGGAAATAATGTGTCGCCTCTTGATCTCAGAAGCAAAATGTTTGGAGACTAAATAGACAATGAGTGGACACATTGTTATGAAGTGTCGCCTCATGAAGACAGACGCCAAGGCTTGAAGGTAAGATGATCAATGAGCGGACACATGAAGATGAAGTGTCGCCTCCTGGTAGCAGAAGCAAAAGGCTGAAAGTTTAAATGATCAATGAGTGGACACCTGAAGCAGAAGTGTCGCCTCATGACAGCAGAAGCCTAATATGAAAAAGACAGATGAACAAGGAGTCGCCTCATCAACATGAAGAGGGGACTCATGAACTCAGTGAACATCGTCTGGTAAATGCAGAAGCAGGAAGTGTCAACACCACAAAAAATGGAGCCGACTTCCTCTGTTATAACGGCTATTTTTCTTAACGTTATAACGGATTGGACGCACATTAATGATACCCAACCACCTCCAACGGATGGAATAAATGCAAGGGTATATATACTAGACTCCAACTGCATTTATATATAAGAATCAAGAGGAAGAAACAACAAGAGACAAAAATCACTGATATACACTGAATATTCTTCCTGCCTTCATCTGTGAGCTTTGATTGTAAATCTACTCTTGCTAGAGAGTTTGTTTGTGAGTTGTATATTTCTATACACTTGTAACTGAGAGTTTGAGAGTTCTCTTGTGTAAAGCAAAACTCTTATAAAGTTTGAGTGGAGTTTGGACAAAACCACTTGGGAATTGAAGAGCTCGGTAAGGAATTCTTGTAGAGTGAGCTGAGCACTTCGTCAATCAATAGCCCATCTTGTAATAGGTGATTACATAGTGGAAAAAGGCTTCAAGGAGGTCTTGGGGTGAGGACGTAGACCACGGTTTGTGGTTGAATCTCGGTAAATCTGTGTCTCTCTTCTATTGCTCTATTTTCTTTGCTTCTCATGATAACATTGCTTTGCACATCGATTAACCATTGCTATATTGTTTAGATCAATCTTAATTAATCTTAACTTGTATTGATATTCGAAAAACCCAATTCACCCCCCTCTTGGGTTGCCTATTGGACCAACACAAAATTGGTTAGTACTCCTCTAGCTAAGCACTTTAAATTATCTGCTAGATTATGTCCTTATACAGATGATAAAGTAGAGAAAATGTCCAGAGTGTCGTATGCTAGTGTAGTAGGAAGCTTAATGTATGCCATGGTTTGCAATCGGCCATATATCGCACATGCAATGTTGTGAGAAAGTACATAAATAATCCGGGAAAGGAGCACTGGAATGTAGTTAAACGGATATTCAGGTACTTGAGCGGTACAGTAGATTTCGTTATCTTGTATTAGAAATAAGATGAAACAAGAGAGGTTATGGGTTATGTAAATGCAGACTATGCAGGAGATCTGGATAAGAGGAGGTCTACTACAGGTTATATATTTACTCTTGCAAGTGGGCTTATTAGTTGGAAAGTTATGCTTCAATCGACTCCTGCTTTATCCACATCTGAGGCAGAACATATGGTAATAGTGGAAGTTGCCAAAGAGACTTTATGGTTGACAGGTTTGGTCAAGGAATTGGGGTTGAAGCAGGAAGGCTTGGAGATGTATTGTGACAGTCAAAGTGCCATTTATTTGGTAAAGAATCAAGTTTATCATGTCAAGACAAAATACATCGGCGTGAGGTTCCCACACTTAGAGAATAAGCAGAAGAAGGCAAGATAAATTTGAAAAAGGTTTACTGAGAATAATGCAACAGATATATTAACAAGGCCAGTAACTACACAAAATTTCAAGCATTGCTTGGACTTTATCAATCTTTCGCATTGTTAAAGATTGATAGAACATCCTAGGGTGTGGGGATGGCATCTTCTTAAAGATACAAACTTGAAATTTAGGTGGAGATTATTAAATTTTTGTCAAGGTGAAAAATTGTTGAGTGTGACTGCAAATTCAACTAGAAATCTACGCTAGATTAATATCCCAAATTTTCTTGAGGGCGCCGTTATCAATTCAATCGGAAGACTTCGGTTGGCGTCTTAGTAGCTGCCGAAAGTTGCAAACATGCAACTAACGCATGGTTCACATACGAAAGTTTGAAACAAAAGTCTTCATTCAAATAGAACAGAAGACAAAGCATTTAATGATGTCTTGATTGGTATTAAAAGATTGCCCTTTGAATGCCACATTAATTACACACTGTGCCCTTCATCCATTCCTTATAAATTAAAAAGGTATCCCCATTGTTTGATAAGTCTGGAATTGATAACATGGAATAAAGAAAATTATCCAGTACTTTAGTTTTTTGTACTCGGTTTAAGAGAATTAGTTAAGACGGGTGTACAAAGGTTTAAAACTTAAGTTTAGGTTCTTTAACTGGAGTGTATATTTGTATCATTGTTTTTAGTTTTTTCTCAATAGTAAAAAAGGAGACCGAATCACGCCCCGTGGATCATTTTTTTTTTTTTTTTGGCGTGCTTCGATTTACTATTATTATTATTTTTTTGTCATTCATACTGATCAATTGCTACGAGAATTCTCAACACTACTCATTTTTTCTCTCTCGTTTCTAAATCTCTCAAAAGTTATCATACTCTTGTCAATCAACTCTCTCATCTCCAAATTAGGCTTTTAGTCCGAAAAAAAATTAGATTATGCTTAATACAAGAGAATAAAATGAAATGACATTTCTTACTTTCACTCCTATTCCTTTATTTGATAGCAGAGGAATGATAGTGGCACTCAAACCAACAGTTGCTCATTAACAGTCACTCTAATAGGCTGACATGTGACATTTCATCTGTTTAATGTAATGGTAACCGGGAAAAGAAAACTGGTTATTGTCCTCTGACATCGTGATATCCATTGATTAATAAAAACTGGTATAAAGACAAAAGAGCTCTCTTTCCTATAAGTTAGGTAAAAAGTCAAAACCGCCACATTTAGCCTCAATTTCAAATGAGAAAGATCATTCCCACGTGGGAGCAAAGGGAGGGCAGAAGAAAAACAGGCAGAAAATTTTATAACCAAATTTTATTTTTTGGTTAAATTTTTTTATATTAATCATTTCATTAAATTTATTTTTTCTTAACTAGTCTGTTAATTTTAGGTCTTTTTTCTCTAAATTTTTTTGGTATCATGTTATTTTTTTAAATATAAAAACTATATAAAACTTTAACTATAGAATATAAGGTATTAAAAAGTTTGGAACCTTGCAAATTTTTTATACAAATAATTTTTTAGTGTTACACCAGTTTTTTTAAAGTTAATAATTATCGTTGATTTTGGCTTTCTTCTTATAAGATTTTTTTATGTGGAATGGGTCTTTTTCCAAAAACAAAAAAAATTTGTAGCACCCATGGAAGTTCTTGATTATAGCATGTAAGATTTAAAAAAATTTGAAGCCTCTAAAAATTTGTTATTTGTACAATTTTTATTTATTGGTTAAACTGTTGTTTTTTTTCTTAAAATTATTAGCGTAGATTGGTTTTGGATTCTTTTTCTATCAAGTCTTTTTTTCTCACCTAGATTGTGGCTCTTTTGTTTTGAAAAAATGATATAAAATTTATATAAAACCTTTATAGTAACATGTAATATTTTAAAAAAAAGTAGGGCTTAAAAGTTGGGAGCCTAAGTTAAACTCTGTTTAGTCCCGAATAAAAAAAAATCTACTTCACATCTCACTCTAAACTTGTCATGGGTTGAGTCTCTCCATTTCATTTCACTGGCTCCATTTGTTTCACCTTAGAATATTTTATATTTTTTAATAAATTAAGAAATTAGGGTGTTTGTTTGTTTGAAAATTTTTAAATTCTAGAAAAAGATATTCAAATCACAAAAAAAAAAACATGTTAAAAAATAATATTCAATATTTTATCAGAAAAATTTATTTTAGTGGGTGGGAGAATCAAAGAATTTAGGTCAAATATTAAAAACTAAGAGTTTAAATCTCTTTGAATTTCTCCCTCTTATTGGTCAAATTTCTTAAGATTTTACTTCTTAAATATTTTTTTTATAATCTCTCCCACTCTCTTAATATCTGAATCATTTTTATAATTTTATCAAAAATTATTTTAGTCTTGTATTTTGATCAATAACAACTAGGGATAAAATAATTTCTCTAAAAAAAATTTGTCGGTCATACCAAAGAAAGGGAAAATCAAGTTATTCATATTTTACTACTAAATATTTGAAGTGAAATAAACGGAGCCTAAAGTTTATGGATATGATTAAAATCCTAAAGTTTACTTATATATCAAGAAGATTTTGTATTATTTAAATATCATAGAAGTATTTAGGAATTTTCTAAGATAAACAGTATAAAGCGAGTGTTCGGATTTTTCGGGTCAAATTATAATGTTAATGTTATATCAATTTTTGTTTAAATTTTATGTCAATTTACTTGTACTTTAATTAATTTTATTATTGATCAGGTTAAAAATAAATTATTCATATCAAAACAAGAGCGTTCGAGAGTAAAATTTTTCAGGAATAGCCTAACTATAAGAGTAGAATCTGAATTAATAAATAATAAAAAAAACACAGTTGACCACAAACCTTCGGGTTGTCATGAAAAAAATTTAAACAAATCAGCCGTTCCACTTTTTTCCCCCATGCCCATGTTTTCCTCCTCATATGAATGCCTAATTTTTTATTCCTTTTTTTGATCTTTGTCTCACGTGATGGAGTTCAACTTTTTGTCTTGTAGACGAGAGTCGCTCTGACTAACTTGCAAAGCAACCTAAGGTACATAACCGGTATTCTCCGGTTGCGGTTTTAACTTTTAAATGTATGAACACGTGTCACATTAACCTCCAGCGACGGCGGAATCGGCTGTACAATCAGCTGTTGCTGGCATTTCTCTTGATACCATTAGTTAAGGTTTCAGTGCTCATCTCCTTAAAAATAGCCATTCTCAAATTTTGTGAAAATCACCGATCTGTTTTTCAAGAGTTGCTAGCTTTAACCCGAATGTCGTTAGTTTACATACTCGGAAGTTGTAACAACAATATATGGATTGTGGCATTAATTACTCGATTTCAATCACAAGAGAAAGGAAGATGCTACAAAAAAACAACTCAAGATTAATCTCAAGTCTCATTGCAAGGCTAAAAAAGAGAAAAAAAAAGGCTAAAAAAGAAAGAGAAAAAAAGGCAGTTTTTTGCATCTTTTTATTTTATTCATGCCTGCCAAGCACTTATCATAATTGCAATAGCACGTTAAATATTGATGCATAAACTCAATCTGCTATCATTATTTTGAAATATAAGAGAACTTGAATTTCGAATGAAGTTGAAGGCTTGAAGCTATGTCGGTGATTGGACACTCATTAGCCTTATGTCGCCAATAAGACGGTCCAAATTACAGTACGAGGACCCACCTTCACTAACGGCTTCTTTAGCTAATTTTGCCATCCGCTCCGCCGATTGCATGAACTCCTCCCTTCTTACATCCATCAGATCTCTTACCATCTTCTCAACTATAACACGATCGCAAGTATCTTTCATGTCCAACCCCAGTTTCCAAATCTCTCCCACAAACCTGCTATTGATATGTTGGTCCCCAAAGTAAGGCCAGCAAATCATTGGCACTCCGGCGACGATACTCTCCAGAGTTGAGTTCCACCCGCTGTGAGTTAGAAACCCACCGACAGCTTGGTGAGCCAGGACCTCTTCCTGAGGAGCCCAACCAATCATGTACCCCCTTTCCCTTGTACCCTCCAAGAGCTCTGTTGGAATCTGGCTTTCCCCCTGTTTTCCGGGCACAGAATCCGGCCGAATGACCCACAAGAACCGCTTCCCACTATTTACTAGACCATGCCAGAATTCCATGAGCTGGTCCTTTGTGACCATTGTAATGCTTCCAAAGCTCACGTAGATCACAGATCTTGACGGTTGTGCGTCGAGCCACGTCATGCAACTCAAATCTTCTTCCAATAAACTGTTTGAAGAGATTGGTGCTGTGAGTTTAATCTTTAGGTGTGCGTGGAGTGGTCCAATGGTGTAAATTTTTGGCAATTGAGAGCGTGTCTGAGTAAGTATGGGTCCTTCTAGCTCTTCGAACGTGTTGAGTATCAAAGCTTGTGCTCGAGGGGTTTGCAGAGTTTCATTCAAAAGCGCTTGGAAGTCCCGCTCTGCCAAGTCTTTGGCACGGAAAAAACTTGGGAGGTCACGACGTCGGAGAAAATGGTCCATGCCGGGAACGCTTGCTATGGGTGTATCCATATTGTTTCCTAACGTTTATTTTCAGTTTGCGCAACTATGGTAAGTATAACAACTGAGAAGAAACAAATGGAGATTGAGGTTTGCAGGATTTCATTCCCTAGGCCATTTGCTTACGATTTTGGTTTCTGTTTTCACAAATTCATCAAAATGGCATTTGACAAATAGTCTTTCAAAATTGTTTTTGTTCCGACCACCTGAAAAATGGGTAGGAACATGAAAATGGAAATGAAACCCGTAACCAAATAGGGTTGTCTTACCAGTAAACTTTTGTGATTAGAGAACACATATACATAATACTATACGAAATATGGTGAACATACCTTTGAAGGGAAGCTCCCCGGCTTCAATGAGTTCGGGGACACAAAAATAGGCCCAGAAGTAGCAAGCGCTGGCAGTGCGGAAATAAATGATTGGGATCCCAATCTCTTCGGCAACATCAAGAGCAAAACTCCATAACCCATCGGCTATTATGCACGTTATATGCTTTCTGCGGTCAGAACTTCGCCCATTGGATATCAGCAACTCTCTGAAAAGGGGTTTTGCTGTGGCTCTTAAAGAATGGAACAACTCCATGACTCTATCACCAGAACGTGGGTCATCTTCCAGTAAGCCATCCGAGATGGTTTCAAAACGAAATCCGGAATAGCGCTTGAAATGCGAGTGAACATTGCTGTGACGTAGGAGGCGACTGTGGGCGTATTCAGTGACGAGGAAGGTGACATGTAGGCCAGCGAGGCAGAGAAGCTCGGCCAGCTTGAGCATGGAGTTTACGTGGCCCTGTGCCGGCAAGGGGAAGATGAGTACATGGGGAGGGAGTTCTGCTTCTTCTTGATGATCCATCAAAGTTTTTTGATCCGAAAATATTGTTGGGTCCAGGAAAAATTTAAATGTTTCAAATCAGGATAGAACCTCCCCCTGTTAATAACCATTGTCTAGTGAGAAGCTTTCGTCCTTGAATACGTCACGACATTGCTATGGACAAACCAGCAAAGCTTAATAATCATGGAGTCACGTGGCAGATAGAGATGATCAAGTTGATGGTTGAGCTTGTCTTTATCTTCTTGGAAGCTTCTTGATAGATTCCCTGATCTGATTTTTGGACAAAAGTATTTAAAAATACCCAGATACGACTCACTTGGCCAGAAATCGGATCTAATGGGTGTCCAATTAATGTAGCATAAAAGAGAATTATGTTGTGAGGTTATGGTTCATTTTAGAGAGAATGAGTCGTCTCAAATTCTTTACGCTATTTGTCTATATATATAGTAGTGACATGTTATAAAAAAAACAAAAAGAAAAAAAAGAAAAAAAAGAAGAAAAGAGAGAGAGAGAGAGAGAGAGAGAGAGAGACAGAAAAGAGAGAGATGAAAGAGAGAAAAGCAAGACAGAGATAGAAGAGAGAGAGAAAAGAGAGAGAGAGAGAGAGAGAAAGAAAGAGAGAGAAAAAAAAAGAAGAGGAAAAGAGAAACAAGGAAAATGCAAAGAGTGTAGGTAAATTATTTACATTTCTATTGTCTTTATATTTTGTCTTATGAAAGCAATACATGCTTGGGTGATCAAAAATATCTATCCACTTAGTTGCAGAAAAATTATTTAATTATTATATTTTGTCTTATGAAAGTAATATATGCTTGGGTGATCAAGAAGATCTATTTCCATAATTCCAGAAGAACTATTTAATTATTATTGGACAGCTCCAAAAGAACTCGTTTTATGATATATTATATTTTGCTTGCTTCAAATTCATTTAGTTTACAACACGTTATCAGCACGAAACTCTAAATACTTATATATCTAGTTATATTAGTAAAGGTACTTTATTAATATTTTAGTTCATGTATCTTTATTTTGGATTTTTTACTGTTCACTTTTCACTTCATGGCAAAATTTATATTTATTATATAGTTGGTGAATAGTGATGCATAGTTGATGAATAGTGATGAATAGTAATTTTTCGAAACTTTGTTTGTTTATTTCTCCAAGATCGTAATATTTGGCCTATGATATTTATAAATCTGGAATCCTTATTGCAATAACTTTCCATAAACATGTGACTTGACTATATTTTGATGTCTAGATTGAAAGTTACACTGGAGACAAAAATAGTGATAATACATATATATATATATATCGATCGGACGAAGTCTACTATTCATTCTACTATTCATAAACAGTAATGAATAGTAATTGCATAGTAATATATAATAAACCATATGTAATCAATAGTATGGTAATACTTTTTATTGTTTTTTCGGTTACCATTTATTATAATACCCCACCTAACATTATTGTGTTCGGTAGAGGTTTTAACATGATCATTAACTGATGATTATCAGATTTTGTTGCTTTAAATATTTTATATTTAGATCATTCCAAAAGTAATGATTTTAGAAATACAATGAAAGAAATCAAGCACTCCTATGAAATATTTATTAAATCTTGCACGCAGTTTATTTAATTATTGTTACTTTATCAGATCGGCTTGCCACCTGCTACTGCATTTATTTATATTGTTGCTATTATTTAATTATGCTTATTATAGTTGCTGCCTATGTTAGTTTACTATTGTATCATCATTGAATTTTTCACAAGGCTTATTATGATTTAATACACCTGGAGTTGCCAGATAATCAATAAATGCACTTGGAGTTGCAAAATTATGGTTGAATGCCCCTGAAATTGTACGACAATGATTTAGTATACCTGAAATTGTAATAACAAGGATATAGTACAGTGTTGCTAATAAATGCACAATGAAAATGATGTGAAGGAATCTTCCTGATGAAGATTGATGGAAAAATAGATCACTTAATTGGTGATGAAAATGTCTACACCAATTAGTTTATATTCTTGTCCTTTTAAGTTTATTATCATCTTGTGTAATATTTTTCTAAGCATGTTTCTGTTTTATGAATATTTTCGTTTTCTTATCAAATAAGCAATTTCATACTTTGTATAGAAACATGGAATTTACCAAAGTATTAATAGTTTCCAAGATGAACAATGGAGATATATGTTTAGTAGACAGTGCAACAACTCATACAATTCTTCGAGAGAGAAAAATATTTTGTTCGTTTAACGTTAGCTGAAAATAACGTTAAGACAATATCTGACAGTACAAAATTAATTGAAGGTTCCGGAAGAGCCAATATATTGTTGCCAAAAGGAAAAAAACTCTACGTTAATGATGCTATGTATTCAACTAGAGCTACAAGAAATTTGCTCAGTTTTAAAGATGTGCGTAGTAATGGATATCATATAGAGACAACAAATAAAGATAATAAAGAATATCTTTACATTACTTCTATTGTTTTATGCCAAAAGCATAAATTAGAAAAACTTGCTACCTTCTCTTCTGGATTATATTATACAATTATAAGAATTTTGGAATCACCTGAAGTGATGTACTAGAAGTGTTTTGACCCAAAGAATTTTATACTTTGGCATGATCGTCTTGGTCGTCCGAGATCAACGATGATGCGTCAAATAATTGAGAACTCTCATGGGCATCCACTAAAGAACCAGAAGATTCTTTTGTCAAGTGATTATACATGTCCTGGTTGTTCACAAGAAAAATTAATTGTGAGACCATCCCCGTCAAAAGTAATAGTTGAATCCCCAACCTTTTTACAAAGAATTCAGGGGGATATATGTGGGCCGATACACCCATCATGTGAACCATTTTGTTACTTTATGGTTTTAATAGATGCATCCACTCGATGGTCACATGTTTGTTTGCTTTCTACTCGTAATATTGCATTTGCTAGGCTTTTTGCTCAAATTATCAGATTACGAGCACAGTTTCTAGATTATTTGATTAAATCGATACGACTGGATAATGCTGGTGAGTTTACATCTCAAGCTTTTAATGATTATTGCATGTCCATAGGAATTGATATTGAACATCCCATTGCACAAACACACACACAAAATGGTCTAGCGGAATCTTTTATCAAACGCCTTTAGCTTATAGTTCGACCTTTACTTATGAGAACAAATTGCTTGTTTTTACTTGGGAACATGCCATATTACATGCTGCATCATTAGTCCGTGTCCGACCCATTGCTTACCACGAATATTCACAATTACAACTTATTTTTTATCAATAACCAAATATTTCACATCTAAGAATTTTTGGTTGTGCTATATATGTACCAATTGTGCCACTATAATGTACTAAGATGGGTCCCCAACGTCAACTTGGGATTTATATTGGTTTTGATTCTCCATCTATTATTAGATATCTTGAACCTTTAACAGGAAATGTATTCACTGCATATTTTGCGGATTGTCATTTTGATGAAACACTTTTCCCACCATTATGGGGAGATAAAGCGCAATGGGAAAAACAACATGAGATTACTTGGAATGCTTCCACGATATCTCATCTTGATCCTCGAACAAATCAATGTGAATCAGAATTTCACAAGATTATTTATTTACAGACGATTGCAAATAAATTATCTGATGTGTTTACCGACACCAATAACAAAATCATATATACCAGCTGCTAATACCCCAGCACGTATTGATGTCCCTGTAGGACAATCTGCTAATATAGCAGCAAATGAATCTTAAGCACGCATGAAGCGTGGGAGACTTATTGGTGCAAAAGGCATAGTTCCTAGAAAGAGGAAGGTACAAATGAATAAGCAAGTCAGTATTCCTGAAGAAACCACAGTATCTAAACCTCCAGAAGAAGGAACTCCTGAAAAAGAATTCCCAGAAGAGAAACCTCTTGAAGAGATATCCCCTGCAGAGGAAAGTAATGAAATCTCAATAAGCTATGTGAATACAGGAGAAAAATGGAATAGAAATAAACTTGCTGTTGATAACATAATTTCATTTAAAGTGGCTCTTGCAATTACAAGAAGTAATGCAGAGAATGAACCACAGACAATTGACTAATGTCAACATAGAGGTGATTAGCCAAAATGGAAAGAAGCTATTGAGACAGAATTAAACTCATTAGCACAACGTAAAGTATTTGGAGTCGTAGTAGTCCAAACACCAGAAGATGTAAAACTAGTTGGATACAAATGGGTATTCGTGCGAAAACGAAATAAGAAAAATGAAATCGTGAGATATAAAGCGCGACTAGTAACATAAGGTTTCTCGCAGAGACCTGATATTGATTATGATGAGACATACTCTCCTGTAATGGATGCCATTACGTTCAAATTCTTAATTAGTTTGTCAGTCTCAGAAGGACTGGATATGCGTCTGATGGACGTCGTGATAGCCTACTTGTATGGTGAATTAGATAATGATATATATATGAAAATTCCTGAAGGATTTAAAATGCCTGAAGCACATATTTTATCTAGAAGCTTATATTCTATCAAGCTTCAACGATCGCTGTATGGGTTAAAACAATATGGACGTATGTGGTACAATCGTTTTAGTGAATATCTATTGAAAAATAGATATGTGAATAATACAATTTGTCCATGCATTTTTATTAAGAAATCAGAATTTGAATTTGCTATTATTGCAGTCCATGTCGATGATCTGAATCTTGTTGGAACTTCTGAAGAACTAACAACATCTGCTTGTTATTTAAAGAAGGAGTTTGAAATAAAAGATCTTAAAAAACTAAATTTTCTCTTGGATTACAAATTGAGCATTTATCCAATGAAATTCTCCTCCATCAATCTACATATACAGAAAAGGTTCTAAATCAATTTTATATGGATAAAGCTCATCCATTGAGTTCTCCCATGATTGTCCGATTACTAGATGTACAAAAGGATCCTTTTCACCCTTAAGAAGACGGTGAAGAACTCCTTGGTCCTGAAGTACCATATCTCAGTGCTATTGGGGCTCTTATGTATCTTGCAAATTGCACAAGACCCGATATTGTATTTTCTATAAATTTATTGGCAAGATATAGTTCTGCACTAACTTAGAGACATTGGAAAGAGGTGAAGCACATATTCTGTTACCTTCGAGAAACAACAGATTTGGGTTTGTTCTATTTAAAGGGACCAGAATAAGAGTTAGTGGCTATGCAGATGCTGGTTACCTCTCTAATCCATATAAAGTATGATCACAAACCCGGTATGTATTTACCTATGGTGACACTGCTATATCTTGGCAATCTGTGAAGCAGACACTAACTGCAACTTCTTTAAATCATTTTGAGATCATCGCAATTCATAAAGCAAGTTGAGAATGCATTTGATTGAAAGCAATGATCCAACATATTCAAGATAGTTGCGGACTATCCTCGATCAAAGATACCTCAACAATATTATATGAAGATAATGCAGCATGTATTGCACAAATCAAGGAAGGCTACATCAAAGGTGACAGAACCAAACATATATCGCCAAAATTCTTTTATGCACATGAACTCCAAAAAAACAGTGATGTTGATGTCCAGCAGATACGTACAAGTGACAACTTAGCAGACTTATTTACTAAAGCACTCCCAACTGCAACATTTGAGAAATTGATACACAACATTGGCATGCGTCGTCTTAAAGCTGTAAACAATTAAAGCTATCAACTTCAACTTCATACCAGAAGTATGAATGAGGGGGAGTCGCATACTGTACTCTTTTTCTTTCGCCAATAGTTTTTCCCATAGGATTTTTCTTAGCAAGGTTTTAACGAGGTAGTGTTAATGCAACCATAATAAGTTATGTGACATAATATCACTGTACTCTTTTTTCTTCGCTACGGTTTTTTCCCATTTGGTTTTCCTAGCAAGGTTTTAATGAGGCAGTTGTAACATATCCTACTGTATTGAGGTCATCCAAGGGGGAGTGTTGTGAGGTCATGGCTCATCTCAAGGTGGATGAGCGCCCTCAAATCCTTTACGCCATTTGCCTATATATATAGCAGTGGCATGTTGTAAGAAAATAAGAAAAACAAAGAGAAAGAAAGAGAAAGAAGGAGAGAGAAACAAACAGAAAAGAGAGAGAAGAAAGAGAGAAAAGCGAGAGAGAGACAGAAGAGAGAGAGAAAAGAGAAGGAAGGAAAAGGCAAAGAGTGTAGGTAAATTATTTACATTTCTATTGTCTTTATATTTTGTCTTATGAAAGCAATACATGATTGAGTGATCAAGAAGATCTATCCATTTAGTTCCAGAAGAACTATTTAATTATTATATTTTGTCTTATGAAAGTAATACATGCTTGGGTGATCAAGAAGATCTATTCCCATAGTTCCAGAAGAACTATTTAATTATTATTTGACAGTTTCAGAAGAACTCGGTTTATGATATACTGTGTTTTGCTTGTTTCAAATTCATTTAGTTTACAACAAATTAAGCTTTGAGGTGTGTCGTTTTGCTTGAATGCAAGCACGGCACCGATCTTTTCTGAGCGTATCTAACGTATGGGTTCTTCTAGCTCTTCAAATGTGTTGACTATCAAAGCTTTTGCTAGAGGGATTTGGAGGGTTTCATTCAAAAGCATAGTTATTAATTTCATCTCGGTTAGTATATTATTTGTCATTATTAATTTTGTATCAATTAGTATATCATTTTTGTCATTGGTATAGTACGTACTGCTACTAATACATTTCGGTGTATTATTTCAAAATTTTCATTATAAATTTTATATAAATTGTGGGGGAATAACTCCCGGCCCAACCCAATGGATTAGGCCCAATCTGCGCAAATTAGAGTTGGGGCTGCTTTGCTAGCTCAGATCAGAATTAGAGGGAAGGCCAGACTGCCAACCTCCTTTGTAGCGCAGCCCAAACCACAAAAAGCGGGCCCAAACCGCCAGCGGTCTCTGCGCATTAAATGCAGAGTTGACTCGCATTAAATACGCATGCGGCTGCCCACGCGACGTCAACGTGCACATCCGGTCAGCCGGAATCCTCCGCGACGGTGCGCCAGACCCTGAGAATAATCAAGCGGCGTCAATGATGACGCCTACCCAACAGGCCATGAGAGCCTGCTGGTAGGCTAAGGCAGAACACACTCCCTCAAAGGTTCTATAAATACCTAAGGCACCGAGAGCCAGGTATGGACAGTTAACTCCTAGTATTGACCACTTTCATTCATCTTCATCGATTAAGCTTGCTGACTTAATCTTCGGAGTGTGATCGGCCCATTATGGGTCGACCCATTCTAACCTCTTCGTCTTGCAGGAGATACCTGGACTCATCCATTTTTGGGCTTGAGAGTTCGGCCCAGCCTTCTAGTAAAATCCCACCTACAATTGGCGCCGTCTGTGGGAAGGCTTAGAAAAACCATGAGTTTAGACAATCGGAGACGTAGGGGAGAAAACCACGACGGGAGAGGCTTCGGAGCCTCCTCCAGTAGAGACTCGACCAACTCGACGCATTGCCAATCTACACCAGTAGATCGGCAAAGAAGGAGAACACTAAGGTCGGAGATACGCACGCCCGCTGAAAGCCACCAGGAAGCACCAGAGGAAATGCGGAGGGATACGAGCTATGTCAGGGACAGAAATTTCTACAGGAACCATCCTCGGAATCTGGCCCCGTCACCCTCCAGTGGGCGGGTCCCGAGTGAGGATACGCTCCGTGTAACAGAGAGGGAAATTCGGCGGCGCGGAGAAGAGATAGCCTACCTCACCTCACAGGTGCGGGCCATGAGGGAGGCATTCTCTGGCAGAAATGGGCGTGGGAGAGAAGGGTCCCCAGATCAGGAGCAGGTTGTCGACGCCAGGGACGAACCAGCACCGCCGGTAAGGGGAAGTTACACCCCTAGTACCGGGTGTTGCGTTAACGGGTGCACAGGTCGGCGGAGGGACAGGAGCGAAACCCCGCCGCACAACAGTCCAGCAGAGGGAGATCGGCGGAAGGAAGATTGGGAGAAGTGGTACAACGAAAAACAGGAGGATAGAAGGCAGCAAACTAAGGAGCGCACAGCCCATGACCTGATGAGAAAGACCCTTGATCAGATTGCATCCACGCCATGCACTGAGGAGATTGAATCGCAACCAATTCCTCGAAAATTCACCCCACCAAAGTTCACCCTCTATGACGAGAAGTCCGACCCAATTAACCATGTTCGGCATTACAAACAGCTCATGGTAGTGTGGTGCAGTGACCAGATGCTGATGTGTCGAATCTTCCCCTCCAGCCTGGGAAGTGTGGCATTACGGTGGTTCGACAAATTGCCACTTAAATTCGTTTCTAGCTGGAGGCAACTAGCCGAACTTTTTACAGCTCGTTTCATAGCAAATAGCCTACAGCCGAAGGAGGTTGATTTCTTGCTGACATTACGAAAAGAGGAAGGAGAAGGATTGCGAGCATACGCTCGACGCTACTGGGAAGCTTATAACGAGATTGACGAGTGCAGCGAGTAGTTAGCTGTAACTCAGTTCAAGATCGACCTTCCCAAGGAGCATCGCTTGCGACAGTCCCTAATGAAGAAACCAGCTCTTACGATATAAGAGCTAATGCTCAGGAACGAGCGCTATGCACGGCTGGACGAGGACGTACCCCAGGGG
Source organism: Euryodendron excelsum (assembly GCA_033060915.1). Taxonomy (NCBI): domain Eukaryota; kingdom Viridiplantae; phylum Streptophyta; class Magnoliopsida; order Ericales; family Pentaphylacaceae; genus Euryodendron; species Euryodendron excelsum. Next base: position 30,314,400 of record CM065396.1, read on the forward strand.
ACGTCAACCAAGGTCGGCGCTGCAGCCGAAAAGACAAATAAGAAGGATGCCAAGAAGCCCCGGTCAGAAGACATCGGTTGAGAAAAAAGGGTAACTGAGGGGGTCTACACAGTCTTTAAGGACCCCATCTATAAAATATTGCCCCAGATCCGTGATAAGCCCTTCTTCAAGTGGCCCCAAAGTTGGGAGGAGACCCAGCGACCCAAGACCAGAAGAGATTCTGTTCATACCACCGCGAGAAGGGACATAAGACGGAGCAGTGTCAGCATCTGAAAAATCACTTGGAAGACTTGGCCAAAGCAGGCCACCTCGATCAGTTCATTGATCGGGAGAAGACAAAGAATGGAGCTGAGCAACCGCGGGAAGAAGACGCAGCGCGGAAGGAACCAGAATCAAGGCCGATACGGATAATCAATGTGTTGCACGGTTCGGCTGAGTTAGGGATCGTCGACCCACACAAGTACCGAGCCGAGATGCAGAAAGCAGCACACCTGAGGGAAGTGATGCAGGTACAACAACCCAGCAAGAAAGCAAAAGTCGGCAGTGGCCACGTACCAATTTCTTTCACCGACGAGGATCTCATGGGAGTGCAGATCCCTCATAATGATGCTTTGGTGGTTACTTTAAGAATGGCGGATTGCGACATCAAAAGGCTGCTCATTGATCAGGGGAGTTCATCTGAAGTTATGTACTATAGCCTCTTCAAGCAATTAGGACTGAATGAGTCCGACCTCTAACAGTCACTTAACCCATTGGTCAGATTCAGCTCGAACCCAGTTTGGCCAATGGGAAAGGTGACGATTCCTGTAACAGTCGGCGGGATCACGTTGCCAACCGAATTCCTAGTAGTGAACGTACCCTTCCCCTACAATGTCATCATGGGGCGAACCTGGTTACACCTCATGAGGGCCGTTCCGTCATCATACCATCAGCTGCTTCGGCTTCCGACACCGGCGAGTGTTGGAGAAATCAGGGGAGACCAAGTGGCCGCCAAACAATGTTTCCTAACGGCATGTGCGACAAAGACAAAGCTTGAGAAAGTGCAGATGATGGAGCTGCATGAAGACACCCCCACAATTGATGACGTGGGACAGACACCCGAGAATAAAGCTATGGAGGACCTGAAGAAGATATACATTGATCGGCGAGGAGACAAATACTTCGTCATCGGCACCTCTCTGTCCAAACGAGAGGAAAAGTCCCTAATCGAGTTACTGACGAACTTCCTGGAAGTGTTCGCCTGGACCCCTTATGACATACCTGGGATCGGCGCTGACGTTGCTTGTCATCGTTTGAATGTTAACCCAAATTGCCGACCTGTCGTCCAAAAGGGGAGAAGGGCAGCTACCCAGCATGTGGACGCTGTCTTGGAGGAAACAGAGAAGCTTTTGGAAGCTGGGGCCATTCGGGAAATCAATTACCCGAGCTGGTTATCGAATACGGTGGTTGTAAAAAAGAAGGACGGAAAGTGGATGGTCTGTTTGGACTTCACTGATCTCAATAGGGCATGCCCCAAAGATCCATTTCCCCTGCCCAAAGTTGACCAGCTTGTGGATGCAACCGCCGGCTTCGGAAGGATGAGTTTCCTGGATGCTTACCGAGGATACCACCAGATCCCATATCACCCAGGTATTGGCTGAAGCTCGGCGAATCAAGCATGCATCTCTCAGGTATTGGCTGTCACCAAGTAAGGAACTTTACAGACGTTCCTTTACAGGTCCATATTTGCACTATGTCCATTCGAACCAAGTACAGAGCGTCTTGTTCGAAATCCACGAAGGGATATGTGGAAGTCATGTCGGCGGAAGATCGATACCACACCGAGCCATCTCACAAGGATACTGGTGGCCTTCCATGTAGAAGGATGCAGCCTAGTACGTCCTGAAGTGTGACAAATGTCAGAGGTTTTCCCCCATCATCTGCCAACCAGCCGAGGATCTCGCCACCATCACCAGTCCGTGGCCTTTTGCTCAATGGGGACTGGACATTGTCGGACCTCTGCCTTAGGCCCCGGGCAACAAAAGGTTTCTTATCATGGCCACCGACTACTTTACCAAATGGGTGGAAGCGGAACCTTTATCAAACATCAGGGAAATTGATGCCAAAAGGTTCGTATGGAAAAGCATTGTCACCAGATTCGGGTTGCCCCGTGCCATTATATCAGATAACGGCACCCAGTTCGATGGCAACATCTTTAGATCATTTTGCGAAGGATTGGGGATCAGAAACTATTACTCAACACCGGCCTACCCCCAATGCAACGGGCAAGCCGAGATTTCAAATAAAACCATGCTTAACGGAGTCAAGAAGCGACTGGAAAAAGGCAAGGGGAAGTAGACAGAGGAGCTACCCAATGTTTTGTGGTCCTACAGAACAACCCCTAGGAGGTCCACCGGGGAAACGCCGTTCTCCTTGGCATACGGGGTGGAGGCAGTCATCCCCTTGGAGATCGGACTACCAACCATCAGATCGGCAGCCTTTAACACCGGTGTCAATGACCAGACGGTTGCAAGAGACCTGGACCTCGTCGAAGAAAGAAGGGAAACCGCCTTGATCAGGCTCACAGAGTATCAACGACAGCTAAAACGCTCTTACAACAAGCGGGTTCGCCCGAGAAACTTTGCTCCAGGAGATCTAGTTTTACGAAAAGTGTTGGGGGCAACCAAGAAGGCGACAGATGGAAAGCTCGGCCCAAACTGGGAAGGCCCCTACAGAGTCACATCCCAGGTCGGCATCGGGGCATACAGACTGGAGACCGTCAAAGCAGGGCGACAATTGCCGTGACCATGGAATGCGACCAACTTGAGGAAGTTCTACCAGTAATATAAAGCTCCATGCACTGTAATAGTCCATGAAATGTATAAAGCTCTGCTGAAGAATTAATGAAAATGAAGTTATTCAAATGACTCTACTCTGAGCATTCTGTGAAAAACAAAAACCAAGTGTAAAAACTTGGTTCTGTCTAAGTTGGGCAGGTCGGCCAAAGAAGGCCAAAACAAAAACCAAGTGTAAAAACTTGGTCCTGTCCAAGTTGGGCAGGTCGGCCAAAGAAGGCCAAAATAAAAACCAAGTGTAAAAACTTGGTCCTGTCCAAGTTGGGCAGGTCGGCCAAAGAAGGCCAGAATAAAAACCAAGTGTAAAAACTTGGTCCTGTCCAAGTTGGGCAGGTCAGCCAAAGAAGGCCAGAATAAAAACCAAGTGTAAAAACTTGGTCTCGTCCAAGTTGGGTAGGTCGGCCAAAGAAGGCCAAAATAAAAACCAAGTGTAAAAACTTGGTCCTGTCCAAGATGGGCAGGTCGGCCAAAGAAGGCCAAAATAAAAACCAAGTGTAAAATACTTGGTCCTGTCCAGGATTGGCAAGTTGGCCGAAGGAGGCCAAGAAAGAAATCAAGTGTAAACGAAAAAATCAGATGAGACAGATTCGGTTCACAGCAAAAATCAGGTAAGGCAGATTCAGTAATAAACAACAAAACGAGTTTTTCTCATTAGAAGGCATTGATGGTTACAAAAATTAAGAAAAAGAAAGAAAAGCTATGCCGACTTCTCCCCCTGCTCTGCAGTTACCCCTGGCGAAATCTCTTCCACATCCTCAGGGGGTTCAGCTGCGGCTTTCAAATTTTCAAGCCTCTCCTTCTGAGCAGCAGCTTCTTCGACCGCTGCTTTTAACTTAAGCTCCCGTCTGTATTGGGCATTTGCCAGCACTTTCTTCGGACAGACGATGCCGTCCTCGGTAGTATCAAAGTAGTCCGGGCAAAGACCCCACACGTCGGAGGCCTTATCTAGCTCTGCAATGACAAGGGCACCATTCCAACCCTGTCGGAATATGGTGCGACTGAGGTCCATCATCTCTTCGGCTAAACGCTTGGCCCCCCTCTCTTCACCCCTCTTCAATGTGGCCTCTTCTTCCACCTTCAGCTTGGCCACTTCAGTCTTAAGGGTCTCCACCTCCTCATTTGCGTTGTGCAGATCTACGGACTGCACATCAAACTTCTTCTCGAGGTCGGCAAGATCCCTATCCCTCTTTTCAAAGTTGGCTTTCATCAGCAAAAGCTCGGCGGAAGCCTGCTCGGCCTGTTTCTTGAAGGTGATTCGCTCTTTATTCGCTTCGATCCACTCGAGCTTCAAACGACCGTGCTCTTCAATAAGTTGCTGGTGAACCTCGGCAAGCTTTTGGAAGCGCATCATCGCCTCCAAGGAATTTAGACAGCCCTACACAAATCGGAGAAGGTCATTTTTAGGGCGAGTGTCTAAAAAGTCTGTAGTCATCGAAAAAGTCAGAGCCGACTTACCAGTATCGAGTCATGAAAAGCGTCCATAAAAACAGCTGAGTCGCTTGATTCGCCCAGCTTCGCCACGTCCTTTTTCTAAAGGACGCTCTTCATAACACCAAACGCAACCTCGGGCTGATCGATCATAGAATCTGCTGTCGTCATAGGACGGCCGAGAATGTCCGGAGTGATGGTCACAGTCTCGCCGACCTCGTCCACCGCGCCTTTGCCTTTCTGCTTTTTGGGCGCTGGAGTTGGAGTGACATCGGGCCTCCTCTTTCTTTGTTGCTAAGTCTCCGGCCTTTGTTGCACGGGAAGGGCCTCCTCCACGGGAGTTACCACCAGCTCGGCTGGAGGAGTTTCGACTGGAGTAGGTGTGGTCGACTTTAGCGGCTGTCCCGCAAGAGCAAACATTCTTTCCTTTAGGCTCATGCCGTCCATTTCGTCGGGGGATGGGCTCGAATCATTTGTTTCGGTGGGAATCTCAACTCGGCGGTCGGGCACAGTGTACGGTGACGATGTGGATGCCGAACTATGTGATTTGGTTCGCTCTTCTTGCCGTTCTTCGCCAGGTGATACAGATGGAGGAGCAACCGCGACTGTCACGCCTGTAGGGATGCGCGCCCTCTCGATCGCTATTCCAGTAGGGATTTCCTCGAAGTCCCCTTCGGCGCCTTCGTCCGCTAATCTTGCTAGTACACTCTGAGGGACACCCGTCTCGGCAGTGAAAGTTGAGTATCGCAGTGGGTAGGAGAGCAAGATATGTGCAGCCCGAGCTATGTATCTTAGTCGACCTTCGCCGACGTAGTTCAAGACCTTGTCGAGGTCATCAGAGTTGACCAACCAGTCGCGAGCTTTTGACCGCTTCCTTGCGTTTGCAAAAAGTTTGAGAGTTAGTTTGGCTGCAAACTGAAACTTAAAATGACGCACAGTGCGAGAGATCGGCATCAAACCTAGTTCGACAGGCACTCTAGGGCATCGAACCGCCGGTCTATCCTTCTCGGGAACGTTGCCGAACTCCCATGGACCGGTTACCCAGACCCTAACGTCGTCGACGCCCTTCCCTGAGGAAGGCAGACACTTCACTAACTCTAAGGACTTTTTTACTACCCGGAGGTAATCCTTATAACTACCTCCGACTTTACAAAGAGTGTAGCAGTAGTCCAGTTCGGCAAGGCCTAGGTTCACCCCCAGGCGCCGATTTATTTCTAGCATGCCAAAGAAGATTCTATATACGTTCGACGCTAACTGGGAGGGCGACACCTTATTTTTTACTATGAATTTATGAAGAAGAGGGTGGAGGGGAAACATAAGCCCCCCTTCTACGATAGCAATGACTGGGAACGGCACCCCCTTTTCGGTCTCCCCCATGAGATAGTCCTCAGGATCGACCAACTCTAAGCCGATTTCATCCGGGACTTCAAACCTAGCCCTAAACGCGACAAGGGCTGACGGACCATCTAACATTTTACGAAGACAGGATGCCATCAGGGGACAACCGTCAAAACACAGAATGCAATGAAGAGCAAAGGAGTTGCGAGCTCAAAAGACACTTACAGTGGTGGGTGCCGAAACAGCTGATGCACACGCTATTCAGAAGGCAAAGGAAAAAGATCGAGTGTCTTCCAACTGATTAGGGCGTCGGTCTTTTATACACGCAGAGTCGTCGGTTCGTACACAGTAAAACGGCGTTAATCATGACGCTCTGCCGAAGCGTCACGTCGGCCGTCGATTCAATAACGCCCCACCATTGAATTTTTTAAAATCCCCGCCATTTATGTGGCCGGGTGACCATTACATCCCTTGGCTGTTTCAGAATCCAAAACGACACAATGGTTGGGGGGCAATTGTGGGGGAATAACCCCCGGCCCAACCCAATGGATTAGGCTCAATCTGCGCAAATTAGAGTTGGGGCTGCTTTGCTAGCCCAGATTAGAATTAGAGGGAAGGCCAGACTGTCGACCTCCTTTGCAGCGCAGCCCAAACCACGAAAAGCGAGCCCAAACCGCCAGCGGTCTCTGCGCATTAAATGCAGAGTTGACTCGCATTAAATACGCATGCGACTGCCCACGCGACGTCAACGTGCAAGTCTGGTCAGCCGGAATCCTCCGCGACGGTGCTCCAGACCCTGAGAATAATCAGGCGGCGTCAATGATGACGCCTACCCAGCAGGCCATGAGAGCCTGCTAGTAGGCTAAGGCAGAACACACTCTCTCAAAGGTTCTATAAATATCCAAGGCACCGAGAGTCAGGTATGGACAGTTAACTCCTAGTATTGACCACTTTCATTCATCTTCATCGATTAAGCTTGCTGACTTAATCTTCGGAGTGTGATCGGCCCATTACGGGTCGACCCATTCTAACCTCTTCGTCTTGCAGGAGATACCTGGACTCATCCATTTTTGGGCTTGAGAGTTCGGCCCAGCCTTCCAGTAAAATCTCACCTACATAAATTAATAGGTATATTAAAATTATAATATATGCAATATCTCATTTGATTAACATCTAACTATTTTAGCATGAATATATTAAGTAATAATACTCTTATAACAAAAGAAAATCAGTAACCTTATGTTAACAAAAACTTGAAATTTATTAGCGACAAATAAAAAATTAAATATAATAGTGAGATATTTATTCTTATATTATAATATATTTAATTTATACTCTCTAGTTAGTTTGTAGGTGAAAAAAAGTAAGAAAAATTGTAGGTCATACCTCAATAGAAAGCAATAAATACTTGCCGATAGCTATATGCATAGAGAAAGAGTCAAAGTGACAAATGGAAAGTTGCTGCGCGAGATGGTCCGGTACAACGGAATGTAGCGGAAAGCCAGAACACGTGGGAAAATGCCGCATTGGCCGGAAAGTTTTTTTTTTTTAATTTGATAAAATACCAGTACGTACTGATCGGTATAAAATGGTATTAATAATGATGTTCAAAAGTGTTTGGAACTACTGACCAGTACAAAATAGTATTAGTAACTATGTTCAGGGGTGCTCGGAAGTACCGGTCAGCAAAGTTTTTAGCACGGAACGCTTGCTATATGATGGGGACCGATCAGGACCTCCAATAATGGATTGACTGGCAGTTGTATCGAGGATAGAGCGCTCAGAGTATATGTCAAGCACAACAGAGCAGACCATGGCTGAGCAAGACCATGGCCGACCACGACCGAGCAGACCATGGCCGAGCAAGACCATGTCTGATCATGGCCGAGCAGACCATAGTTGAGCAAGTCCGAACAGGCCATACCAAGCACGACTGACGAGCACGACCTACCGAGCATGACCATGCCGAGCACGACCAAGCACGACCATGCCGAGCATGACCGAGCAGGCTATATCCTGAGCAAACTTTGTGGGACGGTGCTGATCATTCCCCCTCACTTGCCACGTTAGTGGGGGTCATCACTGACAACCCAATCATGATAACGTGCTCCCAACTCTAGGACATCGCGTGTAGCAAGAGGTAGTCACCTTTTTCGCTCTGACACACGCCTAAGGGAGCGCCACGTGTGGGGTTGGACAACCACTCCTCCTATTATCCTATCACCGGTTTGGCCCTCCAATACCATGCTGCCACGTGGAGAGATAACCATCTCCCACTATCTCCATATATGCGACGCTCTTCTAGAGCTATTAGGGGATCTACACATATAAAAGGAAAACTCATCTTCTCCACCGAGGTTCACAAACAAAAACCCTAGCTAAAACTCTGTTGAAATATATTCAGAGACTTAACTTTGGCATCGAAATGCCCTTGACAGGTACTACACAGGTGCCCTTCACCTCTTTACTTCCTCTCGAATCACTAAAGCAGCCCGTCACTGACCTAGAGATTGACCTCACAAGTTTACTACATCATCACTGTATATGGGTCCGTCAATATTGTTTCCTGATATTCGATTTCAGTTTACACTACTATGATAAGTATAGGTGATGAGTGATGACAAGAAACATATGGAGATCAAGAGCTCTTTTGCACAACTATAACATGTAATTGGTATTTAGGTTTGCGGGGTTTCATTCCCTAGAGCCACATCTGACAAATAGGCTTTAAAAATTATTTTAACCGTAACACCGTTTGGTATAACGGTTTTAAAACTTGTTCTTGAAATTATTTTTAAAAATGCCTTAATTTTAAGGATCATAATAATATTTTTAAAAAATACCTTAATTTTAAGGATTATAATAATATTTTTAATGATTCTATTTTTTTATTTTCAAGAATTCAAAGGCAAGAAGTTCTCAATCCGTTTGTTTCCAAGATCACAAAAAAACAAAAAATAAAAACGAAAATTAACTCCTTTTTGTTTTTGGCCCGAGTAATCCGGGTTTTCCTTCGGGATACAGCCTTGAGCACTAAACTGTTCCCTCATTAATTCTCCCACTTCTCTCTCTCTCTCTCTCTCTCTCTCTCTCTCTCTCTCTCTCTCTCCATTGCTGACCCAAGCTCACTACTACGGAGCTCTGTTGTCCCGTGTCACAACCATCGCTAGTCTCTTTCCAACTTTGTGCCGATGCTAGCACCACCGCCTCAGTGGCAATGACCGCTAACAAGATGGTGATTCTGGATCTCGTTCTCTTTCACTCACTACTCTCATTTTTTTGCCGTCTCTAAATCTCTTAAAAATTATCAGATCTAAGGGTCAATCATGAACTCCCTCTCATCTCCAAAATAGGCTTTTAATCGCAAAAAATTATGTTATATTTGGTGTAAGAGAATAACCGTTTTTAAGGGATGGGTGTTCCTATTTTTGTTATTTGATACAATCATTTAAAGTTAAAATGCTCATTCCTTAAAAGTCATTATCACATTTTGTTAAAATTACATTTTTTTCAAGGGTCGTTAGCTTTAATGCGAGTGTTGTTAGTTTACACACATGGAACAACAATGTATGGATTGTTGTATTAATTACTCTATTTCAATCACAAGAGAAAGTAAGATGCTAACAAAAGCTCAAGATTAAGGATAACATTTAGATCTCTCTCATTCTGTCCATTAATCTCAAGTGCATTAGCCACCTCCAAAAATAAATAAATAAATAAATAAGAGGAAAAAGGCATCTTTCTGCAACTTTTCATTTTCTTCATCCCTGCCAAGAACTTATATAATTGCAATAGTACGTTAAATATTGTTGCATAAACTCAATCTGCAATCATTATTTTGAAATATAGAGAACCCATCTGAAAAGCTTAAGCTATGTTGGTGATTGGACACTCATAAGTCGTTTGTCCCCAATCAGGCGGTCCAAATTACAGTATGATGACCCACCTTCACTAATGGCTTCTTTAGCCAATTTTGCCATCCGATCGGCCGATTGCATGAACTCCTCTCCCCTCACATCCATCAGATCTCTTAACATCTTCTCAACTATGACTCCATCATAAGTATCTTTCACATCTAGCCCCAGTTTCCAAACCACTCCCACAAATCTACTATTGATCTATTGGTCCCCAAAGTAAGGCAAGCAAATCATTGGCACTCCGGAGACGATACTCTCCAGAGTCGAGTTCCACCCGTTGTGAGTTAGAAACCCACCGACGGTTTGGTGAGCCAGGACCTCTTCCTATATGGAGCCCAACCAACCATGTACCCTCTTTCCCTTGTATCCTCCAACAGGTCTGCCGAAATATGACTTTCTCCATCTTTTCCGGGCATAGAATCCGGCCGAATGGCCCACAAGAACCGATTCCCACTATTTATTAGACCATGCCAGAGCTTTATAAGCTGCTCCTTTGTCACCATTGTAATACTTCCAAAGCTTACGTAGATCACAGATCTTAACGACTGTGCGTCGAGCCACGTGATGCAACTCATATCTTCTTCCCATAAACTGTTTGAATAGATTGGTGCTGTGAGTCTACTCTTCAAGTGTGCGTGGAGTGGCCCGATGGCGTAAAGTTTTGGCAAAGCTCGTGCTGGAGAGGGTGCAGGGTTTCATTCAAAAGCTCTTGGAATACCCGCTCTGTCGGAGAAAATGCTCCATGCCGGGAACGCTTGCTATGGGTGCATCCATATTGTTTCCTAATGTTTATTTTCAGTTTTCACAAGTGACAGAGAAACAGAGGGAGATCAAGAGCTCATTTGCACAACTATAATAATAGGATATTGAGGTTTGCAGGGTTTCATTCACTAGGCCATTTGTTTTCCATTTTGGCGCATGGCGTTTGCTTTTATTTGTTGAAGTTCGTTAAAATTGCATCCGACAAAATAGGTTCCAAAAAACAGTTTTTTGCTGTTATTGCATTTTGTAAATCGATTTCCACACTTGTTTTTTAAATTAGGTAATATTATACAAATAAAAAAATTTATACAAAATTTATTTTTAAAATGATGTTGTTAGATAACAGCTATTCATTTTAAAACAAAACATCTATCATAATAACTCTTAATTACAATAATATTATTGTCACATAATTCTAGTAAATTTTTTATACAAATTTTTTAGAAGAATAGTATTTTTTTTTCAAAATTTTGCTTAGAAAGCATTATAGTTTTAGGGACTATAAAAATGTATTTTCTTAGTATTCAGTGCTGTTTTCATAAAAAAACAAATATATAAATGATATGAAAACGATAATGTTTTCGATGGTCGCATTTCTTCACTTCTGAGAACTCCAAAAAACAAGAACTTTTCATTTCCTTCATTTTTTAGAACACAAAAAAACAATAATGAAAACGGAAAAGGAACCCGTTAGTACTAAACTTTTTGTGATTAAAGAACACATATACATAATACCATATGAAATTACAAGAAGGATCAACGAAAACCAAAATGGTCAACATACCTTTGAAGGGAAGCTCCCCGGCTTCAATGAGTTTGGGGCACAAAAATAAGCCCAGAAGTAGCAAGCGCTCGCAGTGCGGAAATAAATGATTGGGATCCCAATCTCTTCAGCAACATCAAGAGCAAAATTCATTACCCCATCGGCTATGGTTGACGTTATCAACAACTCTCTGAGTAGTGGTTTTGTTGCGACTCTCACAGAATGGAACAACTCCATTACTTTATCACCAGGACGCGGGTGATCTTCTGGTAGGCCATCGAGATGGTTTCAAAATGAAGTCCGGAATAGCGCATGAAATGCGATTGTACGTTGCTGTGACGGAGGAGGCGACCATGGGTGTAGTCAGTGACGAGGAAGGTGACATGTAGGCAAGCGAGGCAGAGAAGCTCGGCTAGCTTCAGCATGGAGTTTACGTGGGCCTGTACAGGGAAGGGGAAGATGAGGACATGGGGATCGAGGTAGCTCTGCTCCTTGATGATCCTTCACAGTTCTTTGATAAAAAAAATTGGGTTCATGACAAATTTAAACGTTTCAATTCAAGATAGAACCTCTCCTCTCCCTCCCCCCCCCACCCCCCATTAAGGCTGAGAATAGGTGAGATGCTCAATATATGAAAAATATTATACTTATCGAAAAATCTGTACATAAATTTTATCAGAATAATATAATAGTGACATTATTATATTTAAAAACCTTCATGATAAGTATTTTATTTTAAAGTGAATGACTTTTATCCAATTATATCATTATGGTGATAAATTATTTATAAATTTTTTTATTTATATAGCATTATCCATATATAAAAAAAAATACTATTGTTTTAAAAAAATTTATACATAAAATACCAAAATGAAGTGATACAATCATTATTATAATTAAAAGTTATTAGGAAGAGTATTTTATTTTTAAATAAATAATTATTATTTAATTATATTATTTTAATAATAATTGTGTGTGAATTATTCGCATAACATTACCCTTATACCAATTGTTTAGTAAGAAGCTTTCGTCACGCTATTGACAACCAGCAAAGCTTAATAGTCATCGATTCATGAATGGTGGGGCTGAAATAAATGCGCAAGTTTGATTGTTGAGCTTGTCTACTTCTTCGAAGCTTCTTGTTAGATTCCCTTATTTTGGACAAAAGTATTTAAAAATACCAGATATGACACACTTGGCCGGAAATCTGATTTAATGGGTGGCCCCAATGTAGCATAAAAGAGAATTAGGCTTTGAGGTGTGTCGTTTTGCTTGAATGCACGGCCTGGTGTTCAAAAATCCACATAACCAGTTAATTCGAACACGAATCAATTTCAATTTAAATTGAATCGAAATTGATTTCAAAGTTTGTGAATTTAACTTTGATTGTTTTGTTGGTGGATTATTACTTTAAATTACTCAATCAGACACTTCTACAGCAAATTCAAACTCGACTGAACCCCAACTGAACCAGAACCTAACCGAGTCGAAATTGATTTTATTGTTTCTGAACCCAAGTTAAGCGGTTTGGTTGGTAAGTTACTACCTTATCTGACCCGTGAACACCCCTAAATGCACACAGAGTTATCCTTTTTTTTTTTTTTTTTTTGTTAACTGAGAGACAGTTTTGTTTTGCCTTTTACGAATCTAAAAGTAACATTTTTTTTTTCAAGTAATGTTATATACAATTTTATTTCTTAATATTTTTTTTTTTACTTTTAGACACAAGGCTGTAGGACTTACATTAATAAATTTATATAATACTCATTCACATGTCTAAGAAAGAGAAAAAGGATAAATAAATAGGATTATATACTGCCTTTTTTTTTTTAAGTGAGTTTTTGCTTTGCCTTTTCTTGTTAAAAAAAATGATGGGGATAGGTTTGAGTAATTTAGGAATGTGACAACATTAGCTGACAAGTACTATCAATTCTTTGCTCCCGAGTTACTACTAGGCCAGTTGAATCCAAAAAGCTACCCTTGAACTATCCAATTTCACCCATTTAAACTCGTCCTAGCTTTAATAATTCTATCTCACGGAGTTTGGGCAAAATTCTTATCCCAAAAGTTTGTAGAGCTTAACCTTGCAGTAGCTTGTCAATGTTCAAAACGTCTACTCCTTACAACATTCAGATTTAAATTCTATGCCTCTAGCTCATTAATAGTGACAAGAGAGTACGACAGATAAGAATTTCAACTTCACAGGCTTCCATTTGCGGATAAGTAATGTTGGAAATTGTAATCCCAAATTATCTGGAATATAATTATGCTGGGCCGCATAATATCACTTTGAGAAGTATAAAGGTGTGTTAGGATATGAAGAGTCATTTGTGGGTGTGAGAGATACATTTACTAGAACTTTCATTGGAGTCCTACATAAAGGACACTAATCGCTGATTGTAAGTAAATGGAAGAATATGTAATAGATATGTGAAACTTTAATCTCATATTTTTACGATTAGTTAGATTGCATATTAAAATTAGTTAAATTAGTTTATTTAATTTAATTTATATCTATTGCATGGTTATTTATAAATTTATGTGTGCTACATGTGTCATTTCATTAGTAGTAAGTTAGATGGTGAGTTGAGTGGTGAGTTATTAATGTGTTGGTGCATAGGATACCTAAGGGTGTGAGATACATTATTGTATCTCGATTGACTTCATTGAAGTGAAGTGAGAAGAGGGGAGGTTGTCGGTGGAGAGAAAGAGAGAATGATGACAAGAGGGGATAAGGAGCCAAATGAAGAAAGAAAAGAAAGAAAAAACAAGAATGGTGGGAGGATGAGTGGCCTAGCATGATGGGAGAGATAAGAGAGAAAAATAGAGGGAATGAAGAGATAGCTGTCATTATAGAGAAAGAGAGAGATATAGAGGTATAGAGAGAGAGAAACTTGGAGAGAGAGAGAGCAACCGGTGAAAAAGAGAAAGAAGAAGAAGAGATGGGAAAAACCTAAGGAAGCTTTCTTGCACTTTGTTTTTCTCATCTAGGTGAGTATCATGCTTGTTTCATCTTGTTTTCTCTAATTATTGCATGTTGTATGAGTCATTCCATGGAATGAGGAGGATGGAGGTGAAATCTTCCATGGTAAAAACTTAGAATCATCCATGGTTGCCATAACAGAGTCTTTCCTATGAAAATGCTACTATTTAGAGACATTTTGACTTAGCTAAAAATTTGATTTGTGGTTGAATTTTTTAACACTGTAAGTTAGAGATATAAGGATCATTTGAGCTTTGGATTCACTTAAAAATGTTGTAATTTGGAATTATGGTGAATTTTTTAAGTGGGACTGTCTCTGTAGATATTTGATGTCCAGATTTGTGACGCCTGATTTGACTGAACATTCGACTAAGTTAAAGTGGTTCAAAAATTATAAACGTTTTACTGTATCTATTAGAAATGTGGGTGAGAATACATACCAAATTTTAGGTCATTTAGATATTGTTTACCTATGTTACTAATTTATCAAAGATAGACCATCTGTTGTTGAATTTGAGTTTCTGTAGCACTGCCTTGTTTTAGAAAATACCAAATAAATACTTATATATGTTCAAAAAAATATAAAATTTGGTCTGAATACTCTTTGATATATCTTTTTTGTAGTCCCCAAAATTTGGAATTATTTATTATAAGCTTACGAAGTTATGCCCAAATTATTAGGTTTGTGTCAGTTTTGACAAATTAAAGGACTTAGTGGATCTTGGTACTTTTAAGTTCTTACATTGCATTTTGAGATTATCATATGGCATGTCTAATGCATGATTTCAGTTCTATGGTTTATTTTAGGTGTCTTCATTATGTTCGATTATTTTGCAGAATTATATATTGAGTTTCCTGAACTAACACAGTTATGGCAATAGCAGCTAACGGAGAGCAAGATCCTTCAACATCAACCAAGAAGTGATCTTTGGCGTAGTGTGTATACGGTGACAGGTGGGATTTTGGGATAATCTTATTCATGTTGAATGTATTGTTTGTTTTGTATATGTATAGTAGTGGTGAATGCATATGAGATGTTGAAGGTGTTCATATATGAGGTGAAATTGGTATTTATATCAATGAGAAGTTCTGTGGAGACATTAATGATTCTGTATATATGGTGGCGTTGCATACCATTCATATTGTATGCCTTGCATTGCACTAGAGAGAGTTAACTACGGTGGGTTAATCAAGATTTAGTCACGGTGGACTAGCTTAGGGGTGCCACGGTGGGCATTCTTTGATAACGCGCCATCGATATATTGGGTCAACGTTATCTAAAATTGCGTGCACATGTGGGTGATACATTCATTGCATTGAGGCATTCATGATATATACATTGATCATTATACCTGTGTGCATTGTGAGTGTTTATCATCATTCTCTATGAATTTGTTTATCTATCGTGAGCACGTTGATTTTTAGTTCACGCTCATACAGACCTTTTGTGACAGGTGAGCAATGGATGGAGTTCGGTTCACTGCAGTCTTGGTCCTTGCCGTGGTGGCGATCATGTCGATGTCAAGATGTTAAGTCTCAGGGCTTGAGAGAGTTCCATTGTCTTACTTTCAGTTTCATGGTTGTGTTTTATATAAGACGTTGGGTCTTGATGTTATGTTTTAACTTGGTATAATAGTAGAGAATTTTGAAAGGATGTTAATTATTTTTCAGTGATAATGTATCTATGATTTATGGTTTTCTTTGATGTATCTTGGAGAGTTTATTATATTTTTCTCATTGTATTGTTTATCTATTATATTCAGCTACGTTCTTTTATTTTCGAGTATGTGTTGAGGTGTCGTTCGCAGGTACGGTGACCTGTGCGATCACATCTCGCCTAATGTGACATAATTAATGTCTAATTAGGTTGGGGGTGTGACAAGAGAAATATGTTATATTGAAGAAAATGCTCTTAATTGTTACTCCTATCAAATAAGCTCAGTGCGGCTTCTATAGTTGTACATTTCCATGATTCCTTACACCTCTACCTAATTTTATATTTTGAGCTTCCGCTACCCCAACTATAAAGCATCCTCTGGTTAGTAGTGGTTCATATTCTGGTTGGTCCAAATATGTACGTTTTCAAACTTAACCTTAATGGAACATGTGGGTCAAAAAACCCCAGTCCAGCCCAATAGGGCAGGCCCAATAAATACTAAGAGGCTTCATGGAGACCAGTAACGACCCGAACTTCATCCGGGCAATTTAGGCCCACACTCCATGGTCTGCCTTAATAGGAAAACTACCCGGCTCCAATGAACCGAGTCACCTGAGTCAGATATACCAGAGCATTTAATACTCCATTGTCAGCATTTAATGTTGAACGAACCTGTGTTCAATTTTTAGGAGATACAGCACGCGACGACATTGCTTACATCCAATCAATCGAACTTGAACATGGTGATAAAGGTGTATTCCTGTTCGATCAGCCCACTCTAAATCGCATAAGCCTATGATGTAGGCCATGATTATAAGAGTAGGCTCGACAAATAGCACAACACTATAAGAACGAAACTTCCTTAAGGAACGAGGTATGGATAATTGATTATCTTAGTATTCACAGTCTTTATTCTGCTTCTATTCTTGGATAAGATCACTAACTTAACCGTCGGAGTGTGATTGGCTCAAAGAGGGTCAACCTATTCTAACTCCTTTATTTCTTTACAGCAGGTTGGAAACTTATCAACAGTGGTTCAAGTGATCGGCCAGGTTAGAAACTCATCAAACCGCTGTTGATGAGTTTCCAACCTGCTGTAAAGAGACAAAGGAGTTAGAATGGGTCAACCTTCTTTGGGTCAATCACACTCCGACGGTCAAGTTAGTGATCTTATCCAAGAGTAGAAGCAGAATAAAGAATGTGAATACTAAGATAATCAATTGTCCATACCTCGCTCCTTCAGGATGCTGCGTTCTTATAGTATTGTGCTCTTGATCTGTTGAGTCTACTCGTGTAATCATGGCCTACATCATAGGCTCATGCGATTTAAAGTGGGCTGATCGGACAAGAATACACATTTATCCAAGAGTAAAAGGAGAATAAAGAATGTGAATACTAAGATAATCAATTGTCCATACCTCGTTCCTTCAGGATGCTGCGTTCTTATAGTATTGTGCTCTCAATATGTTGAGTCTACTCGTGTAATCATGGCCTACATCATAGGCTCATGCGATTTAGAGTGGGCTGATCGGACAAGAATACACATTTATCACCATGTTCGAGTTCGACTGATCGGATGTAAGCATGACCGTTGCGTGTTGTATCTTCTCCGCATTGAATGCCGGCCTGTTCAATATTAAATGCTGACAATGGAGCATTAAATGCTCTGGTATCTCTGACTCAGGTGACCCGGTTTATTGGGGACGGGTAGTTTTCCTATTTGGGCCGACCATAGAGTGTGGGCCTGAATTGCCTGGATGAAGTTCGAGCCGTTAGTGGTCTTCATGAAGCCTCTTAGTATTTATTGGGTCTGCCCTATTGGGCTGGGCTGGGGTTTTTTTTACCCACAGAACATATGTTGAAGGATGAAAGTTGAGATTGAAGGGCTTAATACTTGGTCGCTTAGGGCTTGGAGACATGCCCGGCAATAGAAGATTCCCGCTATTTAGTATAGGGAAAATCTTTATTTGGTAGGCATTTCTTTTCTATCAATTTTTATCATACAACTGTTCATATGGTTTGTGTCAATAGTAGCCTTGCACGAGCTTAAGAAAGTACTCGGCCAAAAGCCTAAAAACCCATTAGCAACAAAAAAGAAAAAAGAAATAGATAAGGCGTTAAATCACTTGGGACGGCCAAGAAACTTTGGTACATACTGGAACAACAATAATGGATTGTAATGCCCGAGCAATAGGAGATTCCCGCTATCTAGTATAGGGGAAATCTTCTTTGGGTAGGCATTTCTTTTCTATCAATTTTTATCATGTAATCGTTTACATGGTTCGTGTCAACGGTGGCCTTATACAAGTTTAAGAAAGTAGTTGGTCGAAAGTTTGAAAACTTTTAGGAAAAAAAAAAAAGAAGATAAGGTGTAAAATCCCTTAGGATGGCCAGTCTTTAGTTCGTTTTAGCTTCTGATAAATCTATGTAGCTTTTGGTTTTTGGGGCTGTTTTTGCTCCTTTTTTTCATTACAAAATAATAAAAGGCTCAAGTCCATTACAAAAATTAAAGTAAATAAATGAAGAAAAAATAAGCATTTTCCAGCAACTTCGTGTTTCCTTCATGCCATTGCTTGCAAAGAGCTGACATTATTGCAATAGTAAGTTAATTATCATTGCATGAACTCAATCTGCACTCACAGGAAAATGTTATTATTTCAAAAAATTTGTAGAGAAAATTTTATTAGAATGATGTGAATGATGTGACAGTGACATTATTATAATTAAGAGCTATTATGAAGAGTGTTTTGTTTTAAAATATATGTCTCTTATCCAATTATATCATTCTAGTGAAATTTTTTATATAAATTTTTTTGTTTGTGTAGCATTACCCTTTTAAAAATAGAGAGCCAGAATGTTGAAAAAAAGCTAAAAGCTATATCAGTGATTGGACACTCAGTAACCATATGTCCCCAGTCAAACAGTCCAAATTACAGTTCAATAACCCACCTTCCCCAAAGGCTTCTTTAGCTAATTTTGCCATTTGTTCCACTGATTGCATGTACTCCTCTCTGGTCACATCCATCTGATCTCTTACCATCTTCTCAATTATGACTCGATCACACGTATCTTTGTCACAGGTTGCCACCCGGGGCACATCTGGGTCCGTGAGGAACCTTGGCATGGGACATGTCTGAGCATGATTGGCCAATGGCATGGCAATCTCGTAATTTATATTTTTCATATTTATTGGATTTATGACTTATGACTCCTCGAGGGGATAGGATGTTTCCTCCTATCAGTTTGGAGATGGCTCAGAATGCTATTATAAAGGGGGTCATGGTGTTGACTTTATTACCCCCTGGTGCTACCGAAAGGAACAGCATTCAAGTGAGTCTCCCAAAGGAGTGGGCGAGACTTGGAAGCTGGCTGTGGCACGTGGCTGCAGTCCTCATGCTAGTCAAAGGGCTATATGGGCGGCATTGTGTTCGGTGGGGTAGATGTTGGGCATTGGTGTCAAGGATGAGGTTGTGACATACACATCGACTATGCCACATTCATATCGTTTTGGAGTTTATGTTCATGACGAATTGGGTCTCGGTGTGCACACTTGCATGCCGTGTGTCTCGTGTACACTTGCGCATTGGGTTCACGCTTGTGCACACAGCCGCTTAGTTTGACTAGTATTGGTGTCGCAGGGCACTATGTTGTGGGCTTAACGGTTGCTATTTGGTGGTGTATATCCTTGTGGGTAACAACCTTGACGCGAGGCGCTAAGAGCTTCATGGATGGAGGCGTCGTGCCTAACAGATGATGCTTGGCTCACGCGCATGTCCTGTTGCACATGGCTATATTGCTTTTGTTTCGCGAGGGACTAGCGCAAGGCACATTGCTTGTCATGTGTGCGTGCATTTGAAAATGGTGTTGTTATCGCCTATAGCTTGGGTTAGCTGAAAGGCTTGAGCAGCGGAAGACAGAGCTTATCAAGATATGCGGGGTATTATGGATGGATCCTGGATGAGCGCATAATCTTATACCTTGGTGTTTGAGTTTGGTAGGACTATTGCTTAGTGCATAGTCGCCTTACGAGTCATTTTCGCTGCGTATGATCATGGCGGGTCGAATTACTGTCATCGTGTGGTGCCCGGCCTGCCAGCCCGTGACAGTTGGTATCAGAGCACTAACCATCGGTGGTGTGCATTAATTGGGTGTTGCTTCTCTTATCCATGTGGGCATTATCTTCATTTGTGGTGGACTTCTCTCAGTGGATTGTTTGCTTCAGATTGTTGGTGGTCAGTTTATCGGTGGAGCGAGTATCATTCCATCTTATGACGAATGGATTGGTGGCCCGAGCTAGCAGTTTCCAGTCTATGTAGGCTGAAATCTTATGGTATCAATGGACTTGGTTGTTGTTTGAACCCCTTTGGTACCTTCTTTAAAGTGGCCGCTTCAACAAGCTTTGGACGCGCACTTGGTCCTTTGATTGTGGTCGTGGTGACCAAAATCGTTGGCAGCTTTGCTTGTATTATTGCATGGTTACTTTGTTGGCTTCGTGCTTGCTTAGTGAATTGTGCTCATTTTTGCGCTTGGCTGTTGACATTTGTAAGGAGCGTATTTTATCTCAAACTTTTAGATGGTCTTGCCTCGTTGTGATACATGTTGGCTAGTGAATGCCAGGTGACTTAGAGGAGTTCATCGTTGCTTGAGAGCACTGTGTAGCGAGGGTTTATTAAGACATCAAGTCCTCCGGCGAAGGGAGGCATGTGGATAGACTTTGGGTGAAGATCAGAGGATCAGACACTGGAGTTGCATTGTGGGCAGACTTCGGGTGAAGATCAGAGGATCAGCCATTGGAGCTGTGTAATTGATTTTGGGTAAAGGCTAAAGAGCCAAGGTACTGGAACAGTGTGGGTTGTTTTCGGGTGAAGGCTAGAGAGCCGAGGTACTAGAATAGCATGGGTTGTCTTCAGGTGAAGGTCCAAGGACTGAGGTACTGGAGCAACATTGTGGAAACAGTTGGAACCGTTTGCCAGTGGGCAGGGTTTACTTTGACAGTGCAGACGGACTTGCATCCGATGGGAGTGCCAGTCAGTTGGGAACTAGTGTGGGACAGAACCACAGGTTGTCGCGAGGGCATCTTTGGGTCATGCACAGGGTGAATTCTGATGTCAAGTGAGCTTTTGTGGGTTCAGCTACGGAGTTCGTAGAGGGTGCACGTGGAGTGCTTGTCGATGAGGGCATCGACCCCTTGAAGTGGAGGAGGGTGCGCGACGATCAGCGCATGCCTTATGTGCGTGACGGATAGCGTATATTGCACATGGAGTGCTCCTCGATGAGGGTATCGACCCCTTGAAGTGGTGGAGGGTGCGTGACGGTCAACGCACACCTTCTTTTTGTGCGCCACGAACAGCGCCTATTCAGGTATATGTTACAGACGGATGGAGCAATATGGTACGGGGCATATGCTCAGAGGAGTTTGTGCTTGCTTAATGTGGTGGAAAATGTGTCTTGTTTTGCTTAGCCGAGTTCAAAATCGGAGTTTGGGCGAACTTTTGCTTCGAGTAGCTGTGGGGCAGATTTAGTGGAGACCAGATTTGTAGGCTATCAACACGGAGGTGTTGGTTTGCAATGAGTGGTGGCAACTCATCGTGGGGCCATATAAGCACTACCGCATTTGGCGCTATGCTTGGCATCAATGAAGGCATTGATTGTTCGAGTGGTGGAGATTGTCAGGAGTTGGCACTGGTGGTGGCGAGTGCCAGGAGTTGGCACTGGGCTTTGGCATCATCGAGGATGATGATAGTTAAAGTGGTGGAGAATGTCACGGGTTGCCACCCGTGGCACGTCTAGGGCCGCGAGGGACCTTGGCGTGGGGCATGTCTGAGCATGGTTGGCCGGTGGCATGGCAATCTCGTAATTTATATTTTTCATATTAATTGAATTTATGAATTATGAGTCCTTGAGGGGGTAGGATGTTTCCTCCTATCAATTTGGAGATGGCTCAGAATGCTATTATAACCGGGGTCATGATGTTGACTTTATCACCCCTTGGTGCTACCGAAAAGGAGAACAATCAAGTGAGTCTCCCAAGGGAGTGGGCGAGACTTGAGGGCCAGTTGTGACATGTGGTTGCAGTCTTCATGTTAGTCAAGGGGCTACATGGGCGGCATTGTGTCCGGTGAGGCAGATGTTGGGCATTGGCGTGGAGGATGGGGTTATGACATACGCACCTGCTATGTCGCATTCATATCATTTCGGGGCTTATGTTCATGACAGATTGGGCCTCGGTGTGCACACTTGCATGCCGTGTGTCTCATGTGCACTTGTGCAATTGGTTCACGCTTGTGCACATAGCCGCTTGGTTTGGCTAGCATTGGTGTCGCGGGGCACTATGTTGTGGGCTTAACAGTTGCTATTCGGTGGTGCCTATTCTTGTGGGCAACAACCTTGACGAGGGGCATTAAGAGCTTCATGGATGGAGGCATTGTGCCTAACAGGTGATGCTTGGTTCACGCGCATGTCCGATTGCACATGGCTATATTGCTTATATTTCGTGAGGGACTAGTGCTAGACACATTGTTTGTCATGTGTGCGCGCATTTAAGAATGGCGTTGCTATCGCCTATAGCTTGGGTTAGCCGAAAGGCTTGAGCATTGGAAGACGGAGCTTATCATGATATGCGGGGCATTACGGATGGATCTTGGATGAACGCATAATCTTATGTCTCGGTGTTTGAGTTTGGCGGGGCTATTACTTGGTGCATAGTCGCCTCACGGGTTATTTCCACTGCGTATGTTCATAGCAAGTCGCATTACTGTTATCGTGTGGTGCCCGGCCTGCCAGCCCGTGACAATCTTTCATGTCTAATCCGAGTTTATAAACCTCGCCCACAAATCTACTATTGACATGTTGGTCCTCAAAGTAAGCCCAGCAAATCATTGGCACCCCCGCGACGATACTCTCTAGGATTGAGTTCCAGCCGCTGTGAGTTAGAAACCCACCAATGGCTTTGCGAGCTAGGACCTCTTCCTGTGGAGCCCAACCAACAATGTACCCTTTTTTATTTCTTGCATTCATGAACTGAAATATGTAATTGTTGTTTGTTTTAACTATCTCCTATGAAATGAAAATTTGAAGTCCATTGAAAAGGAATACTTAATCATCACAAGCTCAGCACTCTCATGTCACTTATCAGCCGGTCCAAATCATTGTAAGTCGATCCTCCTTTAGTAATGGCTTTTCCAGCCAATTCCGCCTTATGATTCGCCGATTGTATGAACTCGTTTTTACTCGCCTCCATTAGATCTCTGACCATTTTCTCAACGATGATTCGATCACAGGTAACTTTCATGTCCAACCCAAGCTTCCAAACCTTCACCACAAATCGGCTATTCATCTGCTCGTCGGCGAAGTACTGCCAGCAAATCATTGGTACTCCGGCGACTATACTCTTTAACGTCGAGTTCCACCCACTACGAGTCAGAAACATGGGCGGCTCTATATATAACAGTGTGGAGTTAGTTTGACCCCACTGAAATTTTAAAAAGAATTATAATTAGTGTAGCATTTTTCATAATTTTAATTTTTCAAAAACTTGATCTCACCAAATATAAAATTTACCCCATTTTGATGTCTCAAGGGTAAAAAAGAGGAGTCATGTTTCAATAAGAAAATTTTGTTAGCACTCCTTTAAAAATAAAGGAGGTCAATTTTTCAAAAACTTATATACATAAATAATTAATAGTTCATTGTCAGAACCTCTTTATATATGCAATATATATACATATATGCTTAAGAAATCATATAACTCATATCATTATGTAGTCTTTTAACTATTAATAGAAAAAGTTATTAATTTTACCCCTACTTTGTATTCTTTCATAGTTCATTTCTCATGTGGTATGACTCACTCATAGGGAGTAATATTATGTAATATATTGCACACGAAAGGAAATATAATGTCATGAGATTATTAGTTCTTCTAATATTATGTGAAGTATATTCCAAACAAAGAACAAAAGTCCCAACCATTCAACTTATCTTACTTGCTGTTCATATATATGTGACAAAATATATATTTATATAGTATAATATATACAAAGAGAAAATGCCATATAAGAGAGAGAGAAATAGCAAACAGGAAGAAGGGAGAGTGAACAAAGAGTTAATTATAATATTTGATATAGTTAATATAACTTTATAATATATAAACGTTAATCGATCAACAAAAATCTTGAAGCCACACCCACCAACAGCCCGGTGGGCCAAAACCTGAGCCCAGCACACTGTGCACGCTCTTTCGTTCGTACCCTCCGATAACTCCGCCGGACTCTGGCCCTCTCCATCTTCGCCGGCGACGAGGCCAGGTCGTATGACCCACAAGAATCGTTTCCTACAATTTACCAGACCATGCCAGAACTCCATGAGCTGGTCCTTCGTCACCTCGGCGTTACTTTCAAAGGTTACGTAGATCACAGATTCTAAAGGCTGTGCATCGAGCCACGTCATGCAGCTCCTGTCTTCTTCCCATAAACGGTTCGAAGATGCCGGTGAAGGGGTATTATCTCCTTAAAGCCTTGTCTTTAGGTGCGCGTGGAATAGTCCAATAGCGTAGACGTTTGGCACCTGTGAACGTATATGAGAGAGAGTGGGCCCTTGAGTATTGCTGATGTAATTTACTAATAACCACCGCAACCAAACAGTCCCCTAAGTCATCCTAACTCTAGTTGTATTAGAAGTTAATTAGGGTTAATTTATGTAATATAGAAAAACTGAGACACTGTGTAACCGACCCCTGTTCAGCTCATTTCTTTTCATGTTTTACTGTTGGAAATCAAATTTGGTGTTTGTGTGGTTGAGCTTTGGTTTCCCATGTGATGTTTACATAGTTGCTACAAGCATAAACCCAACAAATTGGTATTAGAGTTTGGTTCGTGCAGCAGCTGTGTTTGAAGAAAAGAAGCTGAGAAAAAAGGGTTTGTGTAGAGAAAGAGGTGTTTCCGGAGAAAATTGCGATAGCTACATGAAGCAACCAAAACATGAGTATTCAACAGCCATCTATACAAATATTTGCTGAAGAAAACTATGATTACTGGTGTGTGAAGATGAAGACTCTCTTCCAATCACAAGGTTTATGGAGCTTTGTAGAAAACGAGTATGTTGAACCCTCGTCATCGACGTCGACAACACGAACTTAAGCATAATGTCGCGCTTAGATTTTTCGCACTCGAGGAATACATACATAAGCGAAAAAAATATTGTACTCTCTTGTTAAGACTCACCCTCCTAGAAGAATAATTGCGACTAGGTTTGAATTGAAAATAGATTTAAACAAAGGGCTTTTATAAAATAATTTGGAGTCATCACCTAACTTGATTAAGGTGAGTTAGGTCACCTAAAAACTAAGCACAATTTGAAAACTACACTTAGGGTTTTTGAAAATGATTTTGAAAATACTTCCTCAAGAGAGGATTTTTAGGAAAACAGGTTGTTTGCAACCTTTAGAAAATAATTAAGCCCTTTTTGAAAATAAACTCCATTTTGGTCTTTCGAAGATAGTGATCTAGGTTCGGAGGTTAGTTACGTATAAGGAAGACGCACTAAGCCATCACTCTATCCCGCTCTTGCGGTACTTACATGTTTATTTACCCTAGATTCATCTATGAGAGTCTTCAACTAACAAATGTTCAATCCTATCCACTTTAGAAAAAGAATGTTTAAAAAGACATGATGCATGATATGCAAGTGCAAGAAAAGAGAGTTTGAAAATTGATTTGGAAAGAAATTTGAAAAAAAATTGATTTGATTTGAAAGAGATTTGAAAAGATAAACTTGAAATTAGAAAGTTTTAAAAATTAGAAATAGAGATATGGAAATAGAAATTTGGAATTAGAAAAATAGATTATGGAATTGAACACTTAAAGAAGATGGTAAAATTGGAGATTTGAAAGAAGTTGCGAAAATAGAAGTTTGAAAAGATTATGGAATTAGAGATTTGAAAAGGTTGTTATTGCACCCATGAGGGTTGTCTACGTATCATTTTTGAGGAATCAGGTCAGCCGTAGTTTGGACAAGAGTCTAATAGAAAATAGAAGGTTTGATTTGAAAAAAAAGTTGAATTGGAATTTGGATTTGATTTGAATTTAGAATAGAAGATTGAAACTTGGATTTGGAAAGATAGAACTTAGAAGAAAGATTTGGACTTGTTTCGAAAAGATTGAGATTTGGGAATCCTAGACTTAGGAAGATAGGATTTAGAAAGTTTCGTTTTAGGAAAGTTTTGAATTAGGAAAAATTCGAATTAGGAAAATATTATTTTAGAAAAGTTCCGTTTTAGGAAAATTTTCAAATTAAGAAAGTGTTGGATTAAGAAAGTTTTGAAATAGAAAACATTTCATTTTAAGAAAGTTTTGAAATTGGAAAGTTTTGAATTTAGAATGTTTTGAAACAGGGATGTTTTGAAAGTTGGCAAGTTTAGAATTTAGAAAGTTTTAGATTTGGAAAGATTTGAAGTTTAGGGAAGTTTAGAATTTTAGAAATATTCAAAGTTTGAGTTTAAGAAGGGTCTGAAAACTTAGATTTGGAAAGTTAAGATTTGGAAAAGTTGGAAGTTTAGAGAAGGTTTGAAAGCTTAAAGTTTAAGGAAAGATTCAAAAGTTTAAGTTTAGGAAACTTAAGGTTTAGGAAAGTAATAGATTAGGAAGGAGTTGAATTAGGAAAGATTTGAGTTTGGAAGGATTGAGATTCCTATTTCCTAAAGCAAGGGATTGGATTTTGTTTCTAAAAAGAAATGTTTTGATTTTGTTTTCAAAAACGGAGGATAGGATCTAGTTTCCTAAATGGGAGATTGGATTTGGTTTCCTAAACAGAAGATAGGATTTGACATATATTTGGAAGAGAAGTTTTTAGAAACCCTAGATTTGGAAGATTATAGTTTTGATGTAGAAAATAGGTTTTGGAAATATGTATAGTTTCGATATAGAAAACAAGAGGTTTTGGAAACCTAGGTTTTGAGGCCAAAATAAGGGATTGAAAATCATATTTTTGGGAAGGAAAAATAGGGTTTCCTAATCGTGGGTTCTAGGATTTAACTTAGGCTCTAAGGAAAGAATTTTTGGAAGTGAGTTTTTTTTTGGAAAGAGGGATTTTTAGAAAAAAATCCTAGAGAGGAGTTTTTGGAAAGCGAATTTTTAGAAAAGCGTTTAGGGAATATTTTTAGAAAGTGAATTCGAAGAAGGTGATTTTGGAAAAAGTTTTTAGAAAGAGTTTTTCTAGGAAAAAGACCTAGGGAGCGCTTTTAGAAAGTGAATTTCAAGGAGAGTGTTTTTGGAAAGGAGTTTGAAAAAGAGTTTTTAAAAAAACATATTTTTAGAGGGAGTTTTTGAAAACAACTTTGGAAAGGAGATTGGAGAGAGTTTTTAGAAAGCATGTTGGAAAAGAGATTTTTAGGATGAGATTTTTGAGAAAAGATTTTTTAGAAAGTATATAAAATATCTCACTTTCCTAAAGCAATTCTAACCATAAGAAGATTAGAACCACTTTAAGATAGTGGTTTTGAAAACAACAAAGATTTTGAAAATATGGACCATATTGGTCACTTTAAATATAACACTTTCTTAAAGCAACCCTAGCCATGAAAAGGCTAGAATCACCCTAGGATTGTGATTTTGAAAACAAGTTTTGAAAAAGAAGATTTTGAAAATAAGTTTTGAAACTGTTTTGATGCAAGCTTTTGAAAACAAGTTTGAAAACAAATTTTGAATGAATGCAAGATCATGATATGCACAATGCAAAGAGGGTCGTGAACATACAAGGTTAAAGGTTTCACCACATAATCAAAGGGGCCGAACCCACGTGGTCTCCGGTTAGACTAAAAGAAAGTCCCCGACACGGTGACTCTCCAATAGCGTAATCCTACACATGGACCGAGAATTCTCTTATTTCAAGCATGCAAGAAGAGGGGGAAGAAGATGGGGAATTAAAATAGAAGAAAACCCAAGTGGGTTAGGAAAGAGAAGAGAGGGGGAAGATGCGTAAACGTAAATAAGAAGCCTACATTGTGTCTTCTTTATTTTGCTTAGCTTTGCGCGCTTTGTTTTGCTTGTCTTAGTTCGGTCTTCACTTCAATCTTCAAGAGTTTGTCTTCAATCTTCAAAACTTCAGATTGCAGCACTTCAAGTCTTCAAAGGAGGTTTTGGAGGCTAGTGTATGAGTGTATGAGAGTGTATGAGTGTATTGGAGGCTAGGGTTTGTGTATAAAGGCTAGGGTTTGGAAAACCTAAGGAGACTAGGGTTTAGAGAGGCTACAAGCTCTGTATATCAAAAAGTAGAGTTTTTAGACTGAGTTTGTGGATCCCTTTCACGCCGGAGGAGGCTCTGTATTTATAGACAAAGGAATGACCTAGTGCCTGTTGTAGTGGCGCCAGGCCAAAAATGCTTCTAGCGCCACTAGGAGTGGCGCCACCAACTTAGGAAAATTCTTTAAGTCGACAAACAACGTATCTTTGGAAGATTTGGGCGCCTATACTAGTGACTACCATGCAATTTTTAGCCTAACTTCACTAGGAGTGACTCTAGAAGGTCCGAGAAGGTTTTAAGAGACTGGGAATGGCCTGGAAGGCCGGAAAAGAGCAGGAACCCTTAGAATAGAGTCCCGGAGGTAATAGACTTGAAAAAGGATGACAAGATTTGTCGGAAGGGTTGATCGGGCCATTAGGGGCAAAACAGTCAACTGGATCGGAAGGCTGTCGAGACGGACTCAGAATGTCCCGAAAGAAGACTCGAGATTTAGAAACATTATTTAGAATGTTCCCAAAGGTTACTGATTCGATACCCAGAGCTGGTGTGGTCGAAAAAGGCGACCAGCCCACCAGGGGCAAAACGGTCATTTTGCACCGGGTTTACCGGAACTGACTCGGAATGATCCGGAAAGATAAAGGAAGGTCAGGAATACTATAAAACGCATTCTCGAGAGGTTACCAGTTTGATACCCAGAGCCGGTGTGGTCGAAAAAGGCGACCGACCCACCAGGGGCAAAACGGACATTTTGCACCGGGTTTGCCGGAACTGACTTGGAATGATCCAGAAAGATAATGGAAGGTTGAGAATACTATAAGAAGCATTCTCAGGAGGTTACCGGTTTAATACCCAGAGCTGATGTGGTCCCCGGGGCGTTCGGATGCCTAGGGGTAAAATGGTCATCTTGACCAAAAAGTCTCAGAATTGGCCCAAAACTTACTAGAAGGAACCTAATCATTCCGGATTGCTTTTAAGACAATCTTAGAAGGGTGGACTTACCATTCTGAGGACTTAAGTATTCTCTCGAGAAATGTGCCAGCAAATGGCCCTAGGGGCAGTTTGGTCATTTTTCACTAAAGTGGGCTAGCAGGCACCGGTGTTGACCTGAGTTCTGAGTGTTTCTGCCACTCTGACGGTGGTCTCGTGATACAAGGGTTTGTTGGCAAGTCCCTATATTGACCTGCTTGTGAGTATTTCCGTTACTCTGACGGTTGCGATGTTTACGAGTACTTCCGCTACTCTGACAGTTCGCGATCATTCCTGAGACTGCCTGATCTTGAGAAGCTGCTAAAGGGACTTAGCGCCTGAGAAGTCAACTTTCTCAAAAAGCGTGCCAAAGGTGGACCGTTATACCATCTAGGGGACTTGGGGTCTCGTCCTGGTCGACAAGTTTAAAGGGACTTACATTCCGAAGAGACTTTCTTTGGAAAACGTGCCGGATTGGATAGACTTACCGTCTTAACGAATCAGCTTTCTCGAGAGAGAGATTGGAATTGGAATTGGAATTGAAAAAGGGATTGGAAAGGGGTCTTACCGTCTTAAAAAAGACATGCCTTTTGGAATTGGAAAGGGAACTTACTGTCTTCGGAGAGATGCGCTTATTGGAATATGAAAAGGGAACTTACAGTATTCCGAAAGGCGTGCTTGATTTGGAATTGGAAAGGGGACTTACCGTTTTCGAAAAGCGTGCCTAATTTGGAATTAGAAAGGGGACTTATCGTCTTCGGAAAGACGTGCTTATGAAAATATAAAAAGGGGACTTACCATCTTCAGAAAGACATGCCTGATTTGGAATTGGAAAGGGGACTTACCGTCTTCGGAAAGACGCGCCTGATTTAGAATTGGACCGAACAATGCCCTTAAGGGCATTTCGGTTATTTTGCCTCTACTTGGGCCTAGTGGGCTCGCGAAGCGATGGATAAATTTGATTAGATTAGAGAGTTGATTTCAATTGGAATATGTCTATATTGACTTGAGTACAAGTCTAGACAGACTGTAGACTACCGAGCAGTCAAAAATAGAGTGCTTACACATAAGAGGAGCAGCTAAATAAGAGCAAAAAAAGGGATGCTAAAGCCCTTTTCTTTATCTAGCAAGGACTCTCTGATGAGTTATTTCCAAGAATCATTAAACCCACCAAAGCTAAGGAAGCTTGGGACATTCTATAAGAAGAATTTCAAGCAAACCAAAAGGTAAGAGTTGTTAAACTCCAAACTCTTAGAAGAGAGTTAGAAAATTTAAAGATGAAGGAATTTGAAACTTTGAATGATTGTTTCTCTAAAATCAAAGAAATTGTTAACCAAATGAAGTCCCATGGTGAGAAACTCGAAGAAAGGAGAATTGTCGAGAAGATTCTAGTTAGTTTACTAGAAAAATATGATACCATGGTGGGTATTATTGAAGAAACAAAAAACATCTCTGAAATGAGTGTTCAAGAATTAATTGGTCCTTTAAAAGCTCATGAACAAAGGTTATTGAAGCATTTAGAGAACCCTCTTGAAAGTGCATTTCAGTCCAAAGTTAATGTAAACTCAAAAAGTCATGGAGAATCATCAATTGGTGAACAAACAAAAGGAGAATCATCAAGAGGTGGAAGACAAGGAAGAGGAAATGGAAAATGAAGGAGTTCGAGAGGAAGATGAAGAAATTCAAGAGGAGAAGGTAGAAGTAACAATTATGAAAGAGGCTTGAATATTGAAGAAAATACAAGAAGATGCAGAATTTGCAACAAGTGCAGTCATCTTGAGATAGATTGTTAGTTTTGGGGGCAACCACAGTATTACAAATGCAAAAATTTTGGGCACCTACAAAAGGATTGCAAAGTCAAGGGAAATCAGTAAGCTAATTTCTCTGAGGAGAAAGACAGTGAAGGAAATTTTTTTTATGCTTGTCAAGCAGTCTCGGAACACAATAATAATGTTTGGTACATTGACAATGGTTGTAGCAATCACACGATTGGAGATAAGTCCACTTTCTTAGACATAGATACTTCGGTTAATTCCCAAGTAAAGATGGGAAATGGAGCATTGGTGAATACCAAAGGGAAAGGAACCATTGGAGTTAAAACCAAGAAGGGGATGAAGCTAATTCAAAATGTGTTACTTATTCCGGACTTAGAACAAAATTTGCTTAGTGTTGGACAGCTTGTAGAACATGGATACGCAGTTAATTTTGAAGCTAATAGTTGTGCCATTTATGATAGAAATGATACAAGTCAAGTTGTCACAAAAATTCGAATGGAGAAGAACCGAAGCTTCCCACTTACATTTAATTATGCTAAGAATGTTGCTTTAAAGGCTCATGTGCATGATGAATCATGGTTATGACATCAAAGACTTAGACACTTGAACTTTCATAGTCTCAAGTTACTTCACCAAAAGAACATAGTCTATGGTCTTTCCAATATTGAAGAAGTTCATGATGTTTGTGAAGGATGTGCACTTGGAAAGCATCATCGGCAACCATTTCCTAAAGGAGTTGTATGCAGAGCCAAAGAACTGTTGGAGTTAGTTCATACAGATGTGTGTGGTCCTATAGATACTCCTTCTCATGCCCAAAATAAGTATTTCATTCTTTTCATTGATGACTACACAAGAATGACATGGGTGTATTTCACGAGGGAAAGATTTGAAGTGTTTACAATCTTCAAGAAATTCAGAAGCATGGTGGAGAAGCAAAGTGGGCATTACATAAAGATTTTGAGAAGTGATAGAGGCAAAGAATACACCTCTAAGGAGTTTGATAAATTTTGTGAAGATGAAGGTGTAGAAAGGCAACTAACAGTGCGATACACTCCACAATAAAATGGAGTGTCCGAGAGGAAGAATCAAACGGTGATGGAGATGGCCAAGTCTATGGTGTATGAACAAGGGCTACCAAAGACATTTTGGGCTAAAGCTGTTTACACGACTATTTATTTGATAAATAAATGTTCTACTAAAGCCATCTGGAATCAAACTCCCATAGAAGCTTGGAGTGGGAGAAAATTATCAGTGAAGCATCTCAAAGTATTTAGATATATTTGCTATTCTCAAATTCCAAAGGAAAGAAGAAGAAAATTGGATGAAACAAGTGAGCAATGTATTTTTGTGGGGTATAGTAGCAAATCCAAGGGCTATCAACTGTATAACTTGAAGAAAAATTATATTATAATCAGCCGAGATGTGTTGTTTGATGAAAATACTTCATAGAATTGGAAGCAAGGCAAAGTTGTGAAGCAAACTATTCTATTTGATGAGGAGTAAGAAAATCACTTCAATCCTCACCAAGGGCAGCTTCATTATCCTCTCCCAACTCTTCTCTAAGTGTAAGTGCAAGCTCAAGCTCAAGTTCAAGTTTTAGCTCATCTTCACCAAGCTCAACTCAAGAAAAATGAGGAGTTTGAGTGATGTGTATGCTAAATGTAATTTTTGTATGGTTGAACTTGAAACTTTTGAAGATGCAATCAAAGAGGAAGCATGGAGGAAAGCTATGGAATAAGAAATCAAAGTTATTAAGAAGAACAACACTTGGGAACTAGTTGAAAAACCACAAAACAAGGAGATCATTGGTGTGAAGTGGATTTACAAGGTGAAGCTAAATTCAGATAGGTCATTTCAAAGAAACAAGGCAAGGTTGGTTGCAAAAGGGTATTCACAACAGCCCGGCGTTGATTTTCAAGAAACTTTTGCTCCGATTGCTCGACTCGACACCATTTGAGCTCTCATTGCATTAGCAGCCCAAAAAAGTTTGTCATTGTATCAACTTGATGCAAATCTGCCTTCTTGAATGGAGAATTGAATGAAGAAGTTTATGTTGATCAACCCCATGGGTTTGTCACCCAAGGAGAAAAAGATAAGGTCTACAAATTGAAGAAAGCATTGTATGGGCTGAAGCAAGCTCCAAGAGTATGGTATAGCCAGATTGATTCCTATTTCATTGACAAGGGATTCAAGAAGAGTAAGAGTGAGCCAATCTTATATGTGAAAACTCAAGGTAAGTTAATTCTTATTGTTGCTTTATATGTTAATGATTTATTGTTTTTTTGGTAACAATGAGAAAATGATTGAAGAATTTAAAATTTAGATAATGAGGAAGTATGAAACGAGTGATATGGGGCTACTACATCACTTTCTTGGAATGGAAATATTTCAAGATGAAGATAGTGTGTTCATTTCACAAAAGAAGTATGCTGAAAATGTTTTGAAGAAGTTTGGGATGAGTGGATGTAAGCCAATGGCTACACCCCTCGTAACAACCTAAATTTTCTTGACTGCATTACATCCCTATTAAACATGTTAGAATTTTCCATTTTTGTTTCCGATAAACAAAAAGGACAGGCACCACCATAAAATTTCCCGCTAAAACAAAATCATCCTCATTTATTTGGATTATTTCTTCCTTGGACCAAGAATCGAACGTCGAATCACTAGACTCACTGGTTTAACTCTTCCCTATGAACCAAACCCTACTCGAACCAGTCCAAAATCTACCCAAATCAGGCCACTATAAGCAAACACCGGTTTAACCGATTACACACACATACTTAACCGGTTCACTCTCTTTTTGAATCCAACTCATTTTTAAACCTTACGTGAACCAGCCCAAACCCTTGTAACCATGGTTATTGAACCAGTTCAAGCTTTAACAACCATGAACAAACCGATTCAAGACTCCACCGGTTCAATTATAAACCAAAACTCCACTAATTTTTGATATGACCAAAACCATGCAAAAGGGATGGCACCATTTATACGTAAACTTATATATAATCAAGATATCAATTCAAATAACAAACTATATCAATCCATGATCTACCAGCCGACTTAAGTTATAAACGATGAAACGTAAGAACCACTACACCTTACACTCCATGCACCGTGACATCTGTTTTTGCACACATTTCATAAATTGCTAGAATCCTCTTGGTTGCTGTAGAAGATAGTTCGGGCAAACCATAAGATTAGCCGGATACATATAAAACCGAAACCAAAAGAATTAAAGAGAAGGAAGAAAAGAAAACTTTAGAAAGAACTTCTCAACAACACTCGAAGGTAAGAAATTACTTCCCTCTACCCCCCACATCATAAACCTAGTTGAATAGAAGGATATCCATGGCTGAAAAATAAAGAAACCGAAGAGAGAGAGAGAGAGAGAGAGAGAGAGAGAGAGAGAGAGAGAGAGATAATTCTCGGTGGTTTTGACCGTGGCAAGTGAAATAGGGGTTGGGGGGTTGTTGCAACGGCCATGGAGTTTCTTAAGGACACCTATAATTGTCCCAGAGAGACCCAAAACCTCTGCACATGCACTGTCCAACTCCTGGAACGGGTTTTTGTCGGAAAAACTACCCAGAGGCATAGCTCTAGCCACCGGCCACCATTGCTGACCGCACCACTTGGGGTCGACTTGTCTTGGGGTCAGGAACAAAACCCATGAAGGGCTCAACATCTAAAAATGGAGGGAAGACATTCAAAATGGCAGTTGCAGGTCTGAACCGCTAGGGTTCAGCCATGCAGCCACCATTTTGGGCTCTGTCCGGCCACCGTTGGTCGAGTTCTGACCATAAGTGTGAAGCCCAGGACCTTACCAACACCTGGGGCTCACATGCATGGCCAGGAAGACCAGGGATTGGCTGAAAAAATGAGCTTCATCGCAACCAGTCGGGGTGGGAAGAAGAAGAAGGTTATGTCTTCCTCCCCCACGCGCAGCTGGTGGCGCGTGTGGGCTCGTCCCACTAAGTTAGGCTCCAAAATTTTTATGGCCATGCTATGAACATCCAAGTATCCTACCCTCAAAATTCAGACCTTGAGGACTTCCCTATGAATTATCATGAATTTATTTCTCTGTTTGGCATGAAAATTCATAGAAAATAAAGAAGATATGAAAATATTTTGAAATTTTACAAGTAAATCCCTAAAATTACAAGGGACATAGATATGGGAGAGTAGCCTTATTAGCTACCCCGGATAAAAATTCCAGAATATCTCCTATTTTGAGCTACCGGGCAGTTTTGTTCTTGCCAAAGATGTGTACCACCCAAGATACTGACTAATTCTAACACCACACTACTAACAGTCTAACTTACTTAGTAAAAATATATACATGGAAAATAGATATCTAACTCTTGTAATATAAACAGAGAAGATTTGAAGAACCGAATTAAATCTGTTGCACAGATACTAGCAGGGTAGGACACTGTGCATTTTCTACAATACATGTTCATTTCTTTTCTATCTAAAGCTTTGTTTCACCGCTAAATTTTATATCCTGCTTTAATTATAATTGTGTTTCATATCTGTTTGCATCATTGGGGAGGAATAAGGGAGGAACAACCGAATAAATGAAAGAATCTCGGGTTTGTATCATGGGTGTCTGCTGATCAACTAGTATCGGGGCTACCACGGATCAGTAGTCATTAACTTGATATGGGTTAAATAATCATGGGTGGGCCCCTACTAAACTTGAAGAGAAAGAGTGTCAAGGGTGGGCCCATTAGGCTTGATGATGTCCTAGGCAGGACATACCTGCAGGATCCTATTAATGATAAAAAGAAACGGGTTCATAAGCATGTCATAGCACTAAACTATTATACTACATTTTAAACTTGTGTCTTATGGAATCATGGTGTTTCTACTGGGCTTCACAGCTCACTCCTATCTTATGGGACAAATTTTTAAGAAATAAGACTTCAGCTGGATTCTAAGGAAATGTTTACGAGAAATGAACCACACAGTTCAGTTGGAAATTTTCCTTAATATTTAGTTTGGATTGTACATAAGATAAAGCTATGGATCTCAACTATAAGAATAATGTTCTTCGGACGTAATAATCATTTTGGAAGTATGTGACTGATGTATCTTTAACTTATAAACTCCATGCCAGAACTCCATGAGTTGGTCCTTTGTTAC
This sequence comes from Euryodendron excelsum, assembly GCA_033060915.1. Lineage (NCBI taxonomy): Eukaryota > Viridiplantae > Streptophyta > Magnoliopsida > Ericales > Pentaphylacaceae > Euryodendron > Euryodendron excelsum. Next base: position 30,350,205 of record CM065396.1, read on the forward strand.
TATTGTAATACTTCCAAAGCTCACGTAGATCACAGATTTGAATGGTTGTGCATTAAGCCACATAATGCAAGCCTTCTTTCAATAGACTGTTTGAAGAGATTGGTGCTGTGAGTCCAATCTTAAGATGGGCGTAAAGTGGTCTGATGGTGTAAATTTTTGGACATGCAGAGCGTGCCTGAGTAAGTACAGGTCCTTATAGCCCTTCAAATGTGTTGAGAATCAAAACTTATGCTTGAGGGGTTTGCAGGGTTTCGTGTAAGATCGTTTGGAAGCCTTTGTCAGCCAAGTCTTCAGCATGGCAAAAACTTGGGAGGTCACGACGTTAGAAAAAACCTTCCATGCCTAGAAGTCTTGCTATGGGTAAATCCTAATTGTTCCTTGTAAAATTGTTAACAACCAAATCATTTAAAACCTTAAGGGAAACATGGTTGATTATTTATATCCTCCGGGCACTCTCTCAACTTGCGAGCAAGTGCGTTGTAATTATTAGGTTGGCAATGAGATTTGACATCAAATTAAATAACTAATCATCAACCCATATAAAAGTTTAAACTGTTCGAGAAAAATATATTAATGAAAGCCAAACTAGTCAACATACCATTGAAGGGAAGTTTCCCTGCTTCAATGAGTCAGAGCTATAGTAGGCAAACAGTCGTTATAGTTACAGTACTATTTATTTTTAACTTATTTACAAGTGTGCCATGACTCATTTCTCCTATAAATAGCCAACGGATCTCCCATTTTCAAGACACAGCCAGAAGAAGAGAAAGTGAAGTTTTCTTTATTGAGTTTGAGAGGGTGAGTTGAGATGGGTGAACAAGGGTTTAAGGGTTGGGGTTTGAGTTATTAAACTTGAGTGTATAAGGGCTTAGGCTCCTTATTAAAGAAGGAGACCAGAGCACGTCCCGTGAACGTAGGTAATTTTACCATTGTTCTCAATTTTTCTCCTTTTGTGTGCTTTGATTTATTTTCGTTATTATTTTTCTGTCATCCATCCTGACCAATTGCTGCGAGAATTCCCAACAAGTGGTATCAAAGCTTTTAGGTTCGACCAGGGATGTGAGGAATTAAGAACAAGTGTACATAGTTCTTATTCAGCGGAATTAGTACGATGACAGGAAAAGGAATCTTGGTGGAAAAATTCTAACTGGAGCCTTTTGATGGAAAGAATAACTTTAGCCTGTGGCAAAACACAGTTAGAGACATCTTGGTGCAATAAGAGCTAATCAAAACACTTTCAAGCAAAGCAAATAAACCGGTAGACATGAAAGATAATGTATGGGAGGAAATTGAGATGAAGGCTGTGAGTTCAATTCGTTTATGTCTTGCACAAAAGATAAAATACAAATATTATGGATCATCTTAATATTTTCAATAAGTTTATTAATAAAATTTTAAGTGTTGAGGTAAGAATTGAAGAGGAGGATAAAGCTATTCTTTTCTTAGCTTCTCTTTCAAATTCTTTTGATACACTTATGACTACACTTTCGGTTGGGAAAGATACTCTCAGTACAGATGAGGTGACAACAACTCTCTTGTGACAAAGAAACTTAGAAAGTTGGGCAACAGTTCCTAAGCAGAATGGTTGGTGGCTAAAGGAGAACCAAGCCAACAACACAGAAGAAGCAACAATAGAGGCTTTGAAAATAAGAGAAGGTCACATTCAAAATCAAAAGGAAGGAGTAACGAAAAATTTAAGTGTTACTATTATTAGAAGGAAGGACACTTGAAGAGGGACTGCATGCAAAGAAAGCGAGATCTGGAGAAAAAAGAAAAATCTTTGAATTTAGATCAAGCGGGCTTTGCGCAAGATATTGTACACGGTAATGGTGATTTATTATCAGTCACCACAAGTACGAACGATCTTACTGACAAATGAATTTTGGATTATGGATGTTCTTACCACATGTGTCCTTATAGGAAATGATTTGATACTAAACCCTATATTCGAGGAACAGTTCTAATGGGTAATGATGCAGCTTGCAAGACTGTTGGAATTGAAACCATTAAAATTAAAATGTATGATGGTATGGTGAGAACTCTAACTAACGTGCGACATGTCCCTGACCTCAAAAAGAATTTAATTTCTTTGGGTACACTTGACTCTAATGGTTTTACCTTTACAGTAACAGGTGGGATCCTAAAAGTTGTTAAAGGTGTTATGGTTGTCATGAAGGGGAAGAGACTAGGAAACTTGTATACATTGTTAGAGAGTATAGTTACAGGAGCAGTTGTGACAATTCCTTTGGATCCGGGTACTGACGACACTACTCTATTTATGCCTTAGCCATATGAGTGAGAAAGGATTGTAGGAACTTCACAAACGCAATCTGCTTGATGGGGTAAAAACTTGTAAACTTGATTTTTGCAAGTATTACTTGTATGGTAAACAGTGCATGGTTAGTTTTAAAGCAAGATATCATATGAGCAAGGATGTGTTGGAATATATACACTTTGACGTGTGGGGACTCGTGACAATTCCATCCAAAGGTAGAACACTATATTTTGTCACATTTATTGATGACTTCTCCAAGAAAGTATGGGTTTACTTCATGAAGCACAAAAGTAAAGTGTTTGAAATATTCAAGCAGTGGAGAGCAGAAGCTGAAAAGCAAACAAGAAAGCAAGTCAAGTACTTATGGACGAACAACGGGATGGAGTATAAACACCATAAGTTCAAAAAATTTTCAAGACAGAAAGGATCACTCGTCATTATACTACACTAGGGAGGCCACAACAAAATGGTGTAGTAGAAAGAATGAAAATGACCCATAAGACACTAGTCAGGTATAGCTTTGAAGACATAGTTTCTTTCGTATTACTGTTGGTAGTGGAGATCTATCTTTTTTTCAAGAAGCAGTCAATAACAAAAAAAGTGAAAAATGAATGATTGCAATAATGGATAAGATAGAGTCTTTACACAAGAACAATACTTGGGAGCTTGTTGAAAAACCCAAGGGACGAAAGGTGATTCGTTGTAAGTGGGTATATCGGAAAAAGAAACCTACATCGGAGAATGAAGAAGAAAAATTCAAGGCTCGGCTTGTAGCTAAAGGGTACAGGCAAGTTGAGGGAATTGACTATAATGAAATTTTTTCCCTTGTTATAAAGCATTCTTCTATTCGTGTTATGTTAACCATGGTAGCTATGTTTGACCTTGAGTTGCAGCTACTTGGTGTCAAAACAGCATTCCTTCATGGGGAATTGGAGGAGGAAATATTTATGGAGCAATTAGAAGGAGTCAAGGAACAAGGTAAAGAGCATTAAGTATGTAAACTCAAAAGATCTCTTTACGGGTTAAAACATTTTCTTGGACAGTGGTACAAAAAGTTTTATTCCTATATGGTGCATATTGGCTACATGAGGAGTAGATATGATAGCTGTGTTTATTTTAAGATGCTTGGAGATTATTCTTTTATTATTCTGATGCTTTATGTTGATGACATGTTAATTACTTCAAGTAATATGCATGAGCTAGATTTGTTGAGATTCAGATTAATAGAAGAATTTGATATGAAGGATCTAGGAGCTGTTAAAAAGATCATTGGAATGGAAATTCAGAAGGACAGAGAAAAATGCAAACTATTGGTATCACAGAAGAAATATGTGGAGAAAGTACTAGAGAGATTTAACATGACAAGTGCAAAATCGGTTAGTACTCCTCTAGCTAACCACTTTAAATTATCTGCTAGATCATTGTCGCGCCCAGATTTTTTGCACTCGAGGAATACTCACACAAGCGGGAAAAATGTTATACTCTCTCGTTAGAACTCACCCTCTTAGAAGAATGAGTGCGACTAGGTTTGAATTGAAAATTGAATTGAATAAAGGGCTTTTGAAAAAGATTCGGAGTCGCCACCTAACTTGATTAAGGTGAGTTAGGTCACCTAAAAACTAAGAATAATCCGAAGACTACACTTAGGGTTTTTGGAAAACGATTTTGAAAATATCTCCTTAAGAGAGGGTTTTTAAGAAAAATAGGTTGTTTGGTAACCTTTGGAAAACATTTAGCCCTTTTTGAAAAATAACTCCGTTTGGTCTTTCGAAAACAGTGATCTTAGGTTCGGAGGTTGGTTACGTGTAGGGAAGACGCACTAAACTATCACCCTACCCCGCCCTTTCGGTACCTACATGTCAATCTACCCTAGATTCACTTATGAGAGTCTTTAATTAACTATAGTTCAACCCTACCCACTTTGAAAAACAATGTTTAGAAAATATGATGCATGATATGCAAGTGCAAGGAAAGAGAATTGAAAAATAGATTTGAAAAGAGATGGATTTGAAATTGATTTGGTTTGAAAATAGATTTGAAAAGATGGAATTGAAATTAAAAAAGAGTTAGAAAACTGAAAGTAGAAATTTGAAAATTGAAATTTTGAAATTGGAATTTTGGATTTGAAAAGATTTTGGAAACCGCACCCATGAGGGTGGAATTGATAGTTTGAAAAGTATTGTGACCACACCTATGAAGGTTGCCTACGTATCCCTTTGGGGGAATCAGGTCAGTCGTAGTTCGGACCGGAGTCCGATTGAAAATAGATTGATTTGAAGAGAGAGATTGGATTGAAAGAAAGAAATTGAATTGAAAATTGGATTTGGTTTGAGATTAGAAAAAGGAGATTGGAAATTGAAATTGAGAAGATTGGACTTGCTTTGGAAAGACTTGGTTTTGGAAAGATGGAGGTTTAGGAAACCTAGACTTAGGAAAGGTAGGAAACCTAGGAAAGACTTGAGATTAAGAAAGATTGGATTAGAATGTTGATTTTGAAAGATTTGGAAACTTGGAATTTAGGAAAAATTTAGATTAGGAAAATTTCGAATTAGGAAAGTGTCATTTTGGAAAAGTTCAAAATTAGGAAAGTTTTAGGTTTAGGAAAGTTTTCACTTTAGGAAAGTTTTGAATTAAGAAATGTTTTGAATTAGGAAAAGTTTAGTTTAGGAAAGACTTAGAATTTAGAAAGTTTCAAGTTAAGAAATTTTTGAATTTTGGAATGTTTTGAAAAAGGGAAGTTTTGAAAGTGAGAAGTTTTGAAAACAAGGAAGTTTTGAAAATAAGAAAGTTTTGTTTTGAGAAAGGTTTGAAAAATGAGAGTTTTCATTTTCGGAAAGTTTTTGAATTAGGAAAGTTTTGAAATAGGGAAGTTTAGAAAAGTGGAAAGTTTCATTTTAGGAAATGTTTGAATTAAGAAAGTTTCAACTTAAGAAAGTCTTGAATTTAGAAAATTTTGAATTTAGAAAAGTTCTAGATTTGAAAAGATTTTGAAGTTTTGGAAAGTTTAGAATTTAGAAAGATTTGAAATTTAGAAAGTTTAAGATTTAGAAAGTTTTAGGGTTTTAGGAAATCTTAAAATTAGGAAAGGTTTGAGTTTAGGAAGAGTTTGAAAACTTGAATTTGGAGAGTTAAGATTTGGAAAGGGGGGTTAAATTAGGAAAGGGTTGAATTAGGAAAAATTTGAAAGTTGAGTTTTAAAGTTTAGGAAAGATTTTTATGTTCAAGTTTTGAAAACTTAAGATTTAGGAAAGTGAAAGTTTAGGAAGAATTTGAATTAGGAAAGAGTTGGATTTTGAAATTTAAGGAAAGGTTTAAAGTTTGGGTTTAGGAAACTTATGGCTTAGGAAGGAATTGAATTAGGAAAGGTTTGGCATTAGGAGGGGATTGGGTTTAGTTTTTAAAAGAAAAGATTTGATTTTGTTTCCAAAAACGGAGGACGGGATCTAGTTTCCTAAACGGGGAGATTTGATTCGGTTTCCTAAAAGGAAGATAGGATTTGACAAGGATTTGGAAAGGGAGATTCTAGAAACCCTAGTTTTGAAAAATTGCGGTTTTGACGTAGAAAAGAGGTTTTGAAAACATGTATAGTTTTGATGTAGAAAACAAAAGATTTTGAAAACCTAGGTTTGGGGCAAAGTTTGAAAATCATGTTTTTGGAAAGAAAATTAGGGTTTCCTAATTGTGGGTTCTAAGGCTTGACTTGGGCCTCTAAGGAAAAGGGATTTTTAGAAAGTGCGTTTTTGGAAACGAAGGTTTTGGAAGGAAAACCTAGAGGGGAATTTCTAGAAGGGAGATTTTGGAAAAGAGAGTTTTTGGAAAGATTTTTAGGGAGCGTTTTTAGATAGTGGATTTTGGGGAAAGGAGTTTGGAAAGGAGTTGAAAAAAAAAAAAAGTTTTGAAAAATAGATTTTAGAAGGGAGTTTTTTGAAAACAATTTTGAAGAGGAGAGTTTTAGGAAAGTACGTTGAAAAAGAGATTTTTAGGAAGAGATTTTTGAAAAGAGAGCTTTTTAGAAGGGATAAAAACATCTCACTTTCCTAAAGCGATTCTAGCCATAAGAAGACTAGAACCACTTTAGGAAAGCGATTTTGAAAACAACAAGACTTGAAAATATAGACCAAAAGGTCACTTTTAATGTAACACTTTCCTAAAGCAACCCTAGCCATGAAAAGGCTAGAATCACCCTAAGATTGTGATTTTGAAAACATGTTTTTGAAAAAGAACTTTTGATGCAATTTTGAAAACAAGTTTGAAAACGATTTTTGAAAACAACTTTTTGAAAACGAATTTTGGAAGATGCAAGACTATGATATGCACAATGCAATTTGGGGTCGTGAACATACAAGGTTAAGGCTTCACCAAATAATCAAGGGGGCCGGACCCACGTGGTCTTTGGTTAGACTAGAAGAAAGCCCCCGACACGGTGACTCTCTAATAGCCCAATCCTACACATGGACCGGGAATCCCCTTATTTCAAGCATGTAAAAAAAGGGCGGGAAAGAGATGGAGGATTAAAATAAAGAAAACCCAAGTGGGTTGGAGAGAGAAGAGAGAGGGGGGAAATGCGGAAATTTAAATAGGGAGCCTACCTTGTATCTTGTTATTTGCGCGCCGTGCGGTCTTCAATCTTCGGTCTTCGTCTTGATCTTCACCTTCAGTTTTCAAGGGTTGTCTTCAAGCTTTAGATGGCAGCTCTTCAAGTCTTCGAAGGGTAGTTGAAGGCTAGTGTATGAGTGTATGGGGGTGTGTTTGAGTGTATAGGAGGCTAGGGTTTGTGTATAGTGGCTAGGGTTTGGGAAAACCTAGGGAGGCTAGAGTTTTGGAGGTGCTCAAGCTCTGTATATCGAAATATGAGATTTTTAGGTTAAGTTTGCAGACCCCTTTCACGTTGAACGAGGCTCTGTATTTATAGAAGTTGGACAAGCCTGGCGCCTGTTGCAGTGGCGCTAGGGCAAAATTTACACTGGTGGCGCCAGGCCATTTTTTGGCTTGGCGCCACTACTAGTGGCGCCAGCCAATTAGGAAAGATTTAAGGTCGGCAAGCAACGTATCTTTGACTAGATTTGGGCACCTGTACTAGTGACTACCATGTAAACTTTAGCCTGGCTTCACTAGGAGTGACTCCAGAAAGTCCGGGAATGATTTGAAGGAGCCGGGAATGACCCGGAATGCCGAAAAGGAGCAGGAACACTTAAAATAGTGTCCTGGAGATATTTGACTTGAAAAATGAAGATTAGATATGTCGGAAAGGTCGACCGAGCCTTTAGGGGCAAAACGGTCAATCGGACTAAGAAACTACCGGGGCGAACTCGGATTGTCCCGGAAAAAGATTTGGGATCTGGAAACATTATTTAGAATGTTCCCAGAGGTTGCCGATTTGATTCCCAGAGCCGGCGTGGTCGGAAAAGGAGACCGGCCCACTAGGGGCAAAACGGTCATTTTGTACTGGGTTTGCCGGGACTGACTCGGAATGGTCTGGAAAGGTAAAAGAAGGTTGAGAATACTATAAAAAATATTCTCGGGACATTACCGGTTTGATACTCAAAGCCGGCATGGTCGAAGAAGGAGACCGGCCCTCCAGCGGCAAAACAGTCATTTTGTACCGGGTTGGCCGGAACTGACTCGGAATGATCTGGAAAGGTAAGGGGAGGTTGAGAACACTATAAAAAGTATTCTCAGGAGGTTACCGGTTTGATACCCAGAGCCGGTGTGGTTCCCGGGGCGTTTGAATGCTTGGGGGCAAAATGGTCATCCTGACCGAAAAGTCTCGGAAAAGGTCCTAAGGGTAGTTTGGTCCTTTTCCACCGAAGTGGGCTAACAGCCACTGGTGTTGACATAAGTTTTGAGTGTTTCCGCCACTCTAACGGTGTGACTATTTTCGCTACTCGGACGGGGTTGATGATTTGTGAGTATTTCCGCTACTCGGACGGGGTTGATGATTTGTGAGTATTTTCGCTACTCGGACGGGGTTGATGATTTGTGAGCATTTCCGCTACTCGGACGGGATTGATGATTTGTAAGTATTTCCGCTACTCAGACGGGGTTGATGATTTGTGAGTATTTCCGTTACTCGGACGAGGTTGATGATTTGTGAGTATTTCCGCTACTCGGACGAGGTTGATGATTTGTGACTATTTCCGCTACTCGGACAGGATTGATGATTTGTGAGTATTTCCGCTACTCTAACGGTTGTGTGAGTATTTTCGCTACTCTAACGGTTCTGTGAATATTTCCGCTACTCTAACGAGGTTGTGAGTATTTTTGCTACTCTAACGGTTCTATGAGTATTTCCGCTACTCTAACGGTTCTGTGATTATTTCCGCTACTCTAACGGGGTTGTGAGTATTTCCGCTACTCTAACAGTTTTGTGAGTATTTCCGCTACTTTAACGGTTCTGTGAGTATTTTCGCTACTCTAACGGTTTTGTGAGTAGTTTTGCTACTCAGACCGTCTCGAGGAATAAACTGTCTCGAGAGAGGGATTGGAAAGAGGTGTTACCGTCTCCGAAGAGACGTGCCTGGATTGGAACCGTCTCGAGGAATAAACTGTCTCGAGAGTGGGATTGGAAAGGGGTCTTACCATCTCCGAAGAGACGTGCTTGGGTTTTGAGTGTTTCCGCCACTCTAACGGTGTGAGTATTTCCGCTACTCTAACGGTTTGGTGAGTACTTCCGCTACTCTAACGGTTTGGTGAGTACTTCCGCTACTCTAACGGTTCTGTGAGTATTTTCGCTACTCAGACCGTCTCGAGGAATAAACTGTCTCTAGAGAGGGATTGGAATTGGAATAAGAAAGGACAATGCCCCTAAGGGCATTTTGGTCATTTTGCCTCTATTTGGGCCTAACAGGCCCGCGAAGCGATGGAAAGACGGAATTTGGACTAGAGGATTGGTTTTGATTGGAATATGCCCATAATGACTTGAAAACAAGTCTGGACGGAGTGAAGACTGCCGAGCGGTCAAAAATGGGGTGCTTACAATCATGTCCTTCTATAGATAATGAGGTGAAGGAAATGTCCGAGTGTCGTACGCCAGTGCAGTGGGAAGCTTAATGTATGCCATGGTTTACAGTCGGTCAGATATCTCACATGTAGTCAGTGTTGTAAGTAAGTACATGGATAATCTAGAAAAGAAGCACTGGAACGCAGTCAAATGGATATTCATGTATTTGAGCGGTACAAAGGATTTCGGTATCTTGTATCAGAAACAAGATGAAATATGACAAGTTGTGGGCTATGTAGATGCAGATTATGAAGGAGAGCTAGACAACTACATGTTATATATTTACTCTTGCAGGTGGGCCTATCAGTTGGAAAGCGATGCTTCAAACGACTCCCGCTTTATCCATAATTGAAGCAAAATATATGGCAATGGTGAAAGCTGCCAAGGAGACTTTGTGGTTGACAAGTTTGGTCAAGAAATTGGGGTTGAAGTAAGAAGGCTTGGAGTTGTATTGTGACAATCAAAGTGCCATGCATTTGGTGAAGAATCAATTTTATTATGCCCGGACAAAACACATTAACGTAAGGTATCACGTAGTCAGAGGATGGGTAGAAGAAGGCAAGATAAATTTAAAAAAGAATCATATTGAGAATGATGCAGTGGATATGTTAACAAAGCCAGTGACTACACAAAAGTACAAGCACTACTTGGACTTGATCAATCTTTCGCACTATTAAAGATTAGAAGAACATCCAGGGCATGGAGATGAGCATCTGCATCTAGATGCAGACCTGAAGTTTCAAGTGGAGACATTTGAATTTTTGCCAAGGTGGAGAATTATTGAGAGTGGCTGCAAATTCAACAGTCGTCAAAGCTACAATAGTCAACAACCGTCAGAATTACAGTAGTCAACAGCCGTCAAAATTACAGTAGTTAACAGTCGTCAGAGTTACAATAATTAACAGTCGTCAGAGCTACAATAGTTAAACAGTCGTCATAGGTACAATACTATTTACCCTTATTTTTCAACTTATTTACAAGTGTGTCATGACTCATTTATCTTATAAATAGCTAACGGATCTCTTATTTTTAAGACACAGCCAGAAGAAGAGAAAGTGAGGTTTTCTTTATTGAGTTTGAGAGGGTGAGTTGAGACAGGTGTACAAGGGTTTAAGATTTTGGATTTGAGTCATTAAACTTAAGTGTATATTTGTATTATTATTCTTAATTTTTCTTAGTAGTAAAGAAAGAGATCGGAGTACGTATCGTGAACATAGGTAATCTTGCCAAACTAAGCTAAATAATGGTGTTACTTTTCTTTTGTGTGTTTTGATTTATTTTTATTATTATTTTTATGTCATTCGTACTTACCAATTGCTATAAGAATTCCCAACAAACTCAATACTCCAACGGCTGTGATGCAAGTTATCAACTTCCGGGTGTTAGAACTTTGCCGATTGGATATCAACAACTCTCTAAAGAGTGGTTTTGCTATGGATCTGAAAGAATGGAACATCTCCACGACTTAATCACGAGAACGGGGGTCATCTTCTGGTTGGCCATCCAAGATGGTTTCAAAGCGAAATCCGGAATAGCGCAACTGAACATTGCCGTGTCGTAGGGGGTGACCGTGGGTGTATTCAGTGACGAGGAAGGTGACATGTAGGCCACCAAGGCAGAGTAGCTCGGCTAGCTTCAGCATGGAGTTTACATGGCTCAGTGCCGGGTAGGGGAAGATGAGTGCATGGGGAGGAGGAGGGAGTTCTGCTCCTTGGTGATCCATCAATGTTTTCTGATCCAAAAATATTTTTTTAAATGTTTCAATTCAGGATAGAATCTCCTCAATCAACTTGTTAATGCTGAGAAGTGAGAATCTTAATATCCATTGTTTAGTAAGAAGCTTTCGTTATCGAATGCATCACGAAATTGCTATGGACAACCAGCAATCTCATCGCCACTACCATGGACTCTTTGGCACAATGTCCGTGGCAGAGGTGCGCAATTGATGTTGACCTTGTCATTTCTTGGAAGCTCGCCGTGTGGATTTTCTCTGGTTTCGGCCGAAAGGATAAATAAATTGATATATATATATATATCTATTCATTTCTTTATATAAAGAGAGAGAGGATAGGTTTGAGGGGGGAGTTATCTATGAATGTGACCACATTAGAAGACAATCTACTACATCAACAATCTGTTCACGAGTCACGACTATGCATAGTGGGCACATTTTTTTATACCGAAAGTTTGTCGGATCTTCAGAGATTAACCTTGAATTAGTTAGTCAGTGATCAAAACGTTTGTTACTCAGCTCATTCAGCTGACCTAAAAGTTAAAAACTCCATGTTTCTAACTCATTAATACTTATAACAAGAGTCATTCTTTTCACTTCGGACAAAAATTTAACTCACAGAGGAGTGGGTTAGTTCAGTAGTGTCGCACCCATCCTTCAGATTAACTAATGGTTCCCGACCAAAATTTGTCATTGGATTCGCTGATTGCATGCATGAGCTCATCCCTCCTCATCACGTCCATATAACATCCGTATTTATGCTCCCAATTATCTGTAGTATCTTTAATGTTTATCTCAAGCTTCCATACCTCACTCACAAACATACTATTTAGTATTCACCTGCTGGTCCAGAAAAGCGGTTTTGCTGTTGTCAACAAACATACTGTTTCTACTATTGATAAGGTGGACCAATGAAAACCCGTCATATGGCAAGGCTAGAATTGTTGGGATTGTATTTTGTTCCTTTCTCCTATCCCACATTGGTTGGAGTGAAAAGGGGGGTAAGAGACAAATCTTATTTAAAAAAAAGTTAAGTTTTCTTAGTTAAGTGCACCAATCAATAATTTAACTAGTAACTTTTGACTTTAGTAAAATTTATCTTGAATAGGTGAAAGTTAAAGTGTAGCTAGTGAGAAAGCTTAGTGAGTGTGTCTTTGAAATGAGGAAGAAAAATTGTGTGATTGTAATAATTTTTCACATAGTGTATTTTTCTCTAAGGCTGGTGATTTTTTCTCCTGTTTTGGGAGTTTTCCATGTAAATCGTTGTGTTGTGTTTTTCTCTATTAATTTTGATATTCCTGTTTTTTCTATTTCCAAAAGGGGTGTGTTTGGAAGGGTCAGAAATTTCCAACAAGTGGTATCAGAGCCTGTTCGGTTGTTTTGTTTATTTTTTAAAATTTTTAGTATACTCTGTGGTCGCAGTTTTGACTGATCTTTCACATTAGAAAAGATTTTCTTGAAATTATTAAAAGTTCCTTTTGGTAGAGTGGAGCTTTGGTGGGGTGGAGTGGATATGTACAGTCGAAGGAGGTTATGTCTAGGAGATTGGGTTTTAAGCGGGACTAGTGTGACTCCCTCCATTCTTTCCTGAGAATCTTGAAGTTTTGTCTAAAAAAGATTTGAGTCTTTCCTAGGAAGTTATATAGTGAGTACTATTAATTTCTACGGTAAAAATTCATCAAGGTCATGTCAAGAAGTAGGGCTTCAAATCCTATCAAATTTGATAGGCGAATCAATTTTGACTTGTGGCAAGTGCAAGTCAGAGATATTTTGATTCAATCAGGATTACACAAGGCGTTGAAGGGTAGACTAATCCCTGAAGCTAGCAGTGAAACTAGTGCGAGCAGATCTGGAATGAGCGATGAAGATTAGGAGGATTTGAATTTAATAGCAGCAAGTGCAATACATCTGTACCTGGTTAAGAATGTTCTTGCAAATATGCATGGAATATCTATGGCAAAGGAACTCTGGGTAAAGCTTGAAGAGTTGCATTAGACAAAGGGTGTCTCAAATCGAGTATATCTGAAGGAGCAATTTCATACACTGCGGATGAGTGAAGGTACAACTATCTCAGATCATTTAAGTGTTCTCAATAGCATCGTCTTTGAACTAGAATCTATTGGGGTTAAAATTGAAGATGAGGATCAAGCTTTAAGGCTTATCTAGTCTCTTCCATCTTCCTATGAGCATATGAAGCCTATTTTGATACATGGGAAGGAGAAAATAATTTTTTCAGAAATTACCAGCAAACTGTTTTATGAAGAAAGAAGACTAGGCGGTGGAAGTAATCGTTCACATGAGAACCTAGCAGTGGCAGCTGGTGATTGGAAGAAGAACTCCATGAAAAAGAAAGCAGTCTACTGGGTGTGTGGACAATCTGGGCTCGTTAAGAAAAATTGTCCAAAAATTGAAGATGGTTCGGCAAAATGCTCCAAGTCAGTGAATGGAGATACTGATAATGAAGCTAACGTTGTGTCTCTCTGCATAGACGATGATGTCGCATGATAGAAGATGTGTTACTGTTATCAGGTCCACAAGTTTGCACATTGGCATTGGTTTGGCATTGATGCAGGGTGTGTGATGGAAATTCATGTTGATAGCTGAAGAACTTCCAAGAAAGCCAAATGTGGGAGTTGGATCATAATTTTTCAGCAAGGTTGTTTTTCGACATAGGCTGAAGTGAAATGCTTGGAATTGGTTTATTCTGAGTGCATATGCTTTTATGGTGGAGCATGATAGCAGACGCTATGAAGATCTTCATCGAGGTGGAGTGTAGTTGTGGGATCAGCCAAAGTCGCAAAGGCGGAAATTGTTGGGTTTGTGTTTTGCTCCTTTCCCCGATCCCACATCGGTTGGGAGTGGGAAGGGGGATAAAGGACAAACCTTATTTAAAGAAGATTAAGTTTCCTTAGTTAAGTGCACCAGTCAATAACTTAGCTAGTAACTTTTGACTTAAGTAAAATTGCTCTTGAAGAGGTAAAAATTAAAGTGTAGTTAGTGGGGAAGCTTAGTGGATGTGTCTTTGGGGTGAGGAGGAAAAATTATGTGATTGTAATAATTTTTCACATAGTGTATTTTTCTCTAGGGCTAGTAGTTTTTTTCCTATTTTAGAAGTTTTCTACTTAAATTCTTGTGTTGTATTTTTCTCTATTGATTTTGATATTCATATCTTTTCTATTTCCAAAAAGAGTATATTTAGAAGGGCTAGAAATTCCCAACATGAATCTCCCTATTGTATTAGACCCCCACCCCAAATTGACTCGATCTCTATCTCTTCCTCTTCTCATTTCTCTCTCTAAACAGGAGACCCATAGTTGAAGCACCTAGCTGTGGCCACAATGGACGGCCATCCAATATTCCATTCCTCTTTCTCTTTCCTCTTTCCATTTCTCTCTCTCTAAACTCAACAGATAACTCGCTGAATTCTCTCTCTCTTAAAAACCATAATTGTAGACCTACCTCCCGCTTTCTCTCTCCATACACCACTAATAAACTCATTGCTCTATATTTGTGAAAAATAGTTACAATAAATTGAAGAAATTACAAATTAATTTGAGATTTCTTTTGTTTTCTTTCAATCCCTAATAATTTAAATTTAGTTACGTGTTCAATCATCAATTATGATATCAAAAATCCATCGGTAAGAATGATTAATTCCTGTCCATAAAAATAATATTATGTACAGATCTGCCAAATTCATTGATATGATCATTGCTATTGCCAGTTTGTGGTGACCATGGTTGAGAGAGAGAGAGAGAGAGAGAGAGAGACGACTGTAAAGGTTGGCTTTTGATGTGCGTTGGGTGAACGGAGGCGAAGGGGATCTCAAACCTGCTATTTAAGATTTTCTCTAGTGAGAGAAAATGGAACGGTGGACTATAAAAGAGTAGAAAAAAAATTTAAAACAAACCGGACTTATAAGGCCTACAGATTTTCGTTGGGCCACATCAATGACATCAACAACAACATCACTTTTAACTGCAGCAAAATGGCTCTCGGTCCACAGAGTATGCATTTAACATTTTTTTTATCGATGGAAAATATATTGTATACTATGTGATTTATGGCATAGTCTAATTTTTTTGTTTTGATAATAAAACTTCTTGTTTGGACCGTAAATTGGAGGCTCGTCGATTGAATGACATGTATACATGAAGAAAAGTCTAAAGCATAAAAAAGAACGAAAACGAGTCTAATTAAGCAACACATGTCCATGCTTAAAGGCAGCCAATAGATGAAGAACAAAGTAAAAGGGCACCCTCAAATGACCACCACGTGGACACTTTTGCACACTACGAGGAAACAATAATGGAATAGAAAGTACTTTTCTTTTAGAAAAAATATACATAAAAATTAACAAAAATTATATGGCACGAACCTGACTAACAACACGTGAAAAAGTGAAATAATTACAAATTTAAAGTTAGATGGGCTCTTTAACATTCGTATTTTTCTCTCTCTATGACAAAATTCATCTCTCTCTCTACGACAAAGGTCATTTCTCCATCTCTATCTCTCTCCCTCTATCTCTGTCTCTCTCTCCCTCTCTCTTTCTATGACAAAAAAATAACTTAATTTTTTCATGATCCTTTTGTTTTGTTACACTACCGAGATGTACACTGTATTGAACGATTTTGCTCTTGTTCTAACAAAAAAACTCGGTTGTTTTTCACCTGTAATGATGGCTACAAAATCTGGTATACAAGGAACTAAATGGCTTTACTGGCAACGAATTATAGATATAACAACAATGGTTAACCTCACAGGTTTTTTTTTTTTTTTTTTTTTTTCTTTGCGTCTTGAAAATGGCATTGTTAAGGTTGAAGGTACACCATCATGTGTATGTGTTTGACGAAAATTGTCAGGACTCTTGATCATTCAATAACATGTAAAAGAAACTATACAGAATATGAAAGCAAATTTTTTTTTTCCGGGTCTTGAAAATGTAAGGTTGAAGGAATCAGTTTGGAAGAGAAAAATGGAGGTGATCAGTTTCTTTTTACCTGAGTGTTTTACTTGGTTTGGACAGTGGAGGTGATCTGTTCTCAATTGTCGTTGGAGCAGTAAAGTTCAAGGAGGAATCAGTTTGGAAGCCACATAAAGTTTGGCAATTGAACAGACAAAAAATTGATTAGTCTTCTGCATTAAAAGTGATGATGTGGCTGTCCAACTATACATGCCACATCATTCTGGTTGTGTATTATTACCCAACAATAATGTGTCGCAAAAGGACATGAAATTTGTGACAACATAAAATTCCCTCATTAATTTTCCTCTTGCCTAACACTTTACTCTCTCTCTCTCAATACTCCATTCTTTTTCTCTGCCTCTCTAAATCTCTCAATATCATATCTAAGCGCCAACCAACTCTCTCTCATCTCCAAAATTAGGCTTTCAATCGGGAAAAAATTTATGTTAGGTTTGGTATAAGTGAATGTAATAGAATGACAATTTTCTTAAAAATGATCATTTTGCTGAAACTACCATTCTTATTTTCAAGAACTATTAGTTTTAACCCAAAAATTGTTAGTTTTTACTTACACCGAACAACAATGTATGGATTGTACTATTAATTACTCGTTTCAATCAGAAGAGAAAGGAACATGCACAAAAATAATAAAGATTAAGGAAAACATTTAGATATCTCTCATTCCTCCCATTAATCTCAAGTCAATTAACCAACCCACCCACTCACCCCCCAAAAAACAGAACTGAAAAAAAAAAGAGCATGTTTCTGCAACTTTTTATTTTCTTCATGCCTGCCAGGAATTTACATAATTGCAATAGTACGTTAAATATTGTTGCCTAAACTCAATCTCGAAAGAAGCTGAAGCTATGTTGGTGATTGGACACTCATGAGTCCTATGTCCTCAATCAGACGGTTCAAATTACAGTACGATGACCCACCTTCACTAATGGCTTCTTTAGCCAATTTTGCCATACGATCTGCCGATTGCATAAACTCCTCTCTCCTCACATCCATCAGCTCTCTTACCATTTTTTCGATTATGACTCGATCACAAGTATCTTTCATGTCCAGCCCAAGTTTCCAAACCTCTTCCACAAACCTACTATTGATCTGTTGGTCCCCAAAGTGAGGCCAGCAAATCATCGGAACTCCGGCGACAATACTCTCAAGAGTTGAGTTCCACCCGCTGTGAATTAGAAACCCACCAACGGCTTGGTGAGCCAGGACCTCTTCCTGTGGAGCCCAACCAACCATGTACCCCCTTTTCCTTGTACCCTCCAAGAGCTTTGCCGGAATCTGGCTTTCTCCGTCTTTTTCTGGTATAGAATCCGGCCGAATGACCCACAAGAACCGCTTCCCACTATTTACTAGACCGTGCCAGAGCTCCATAAGCTGGTCCTTTGTGACAATTGTAATACTTCCAAAGCTCACGTAGATCACAGATCTTAACGGCTGTGCGTCGAGCCAGGTGATGCAACTCGTGTCTTCTTCCCACAAACTGTTTGAGGAGATCGGCGATTTGAGCCTAATCTTCAGGTGCGCGTGGAGTGGTCCGATGGTGTATAGTTTTGGCAATTGAGAGCGTGTCTGAGTAAGTATGGGTCCTTCTAGCTGTTCAAATGTATTGAGTATCAAAGCTTGTGCTCGAGGGGTTTGCAGGGTTTCGTTCAAAAGCGCTTGGAAGTCCCTGTCAGCCAGGTCTTTAGCACGGAAAAAACTTGGGAGATCACGACGTCGGAGAAAATGGTCCATTCCGGGAACGCTTGTTATGGGTGCATCCATATCGTTTCCTAATCAGCAGTGGAGCCAGCAAGTTTACTCATGGGGCAACATTTATTCACAACATTTATTAACAAGTGCAAGGTTTGATTCCCTAGGCTATTTGGCTATGATTTTGGTTGTGTTTTTTCAAACTCATCAAAATTCTATTTAGCAAATTGGTTTTGAAAACTGTTTTACAATAAAAAGTTTCTATTTTTTTCTTTCTAGAACACACACAAAAAGTGAATATGAAAATGAAAATGAAAACCGTAACCAAATAAGGTTGCCTTGAGTATTGATATTTTGTGGTGAGAAAAGAGAACAGAGATACATAATATTACATGAAATTACAAGAAGGATCAATGAAAATTAATATGGTGAACATACCTTTGAAGGGAAGCTCCCCGGCTTCAATGAGTTTGGGGACACAAAAATAGGCCCAGAAATAGCAAGTGCTCGCAGTGCGGAAATAAATTATTGGGATCCCAATCTCTTCAGCAACATCAAGAGCAAAACTCAATATCCCATCGGCTATGATGCACGTTATCGACCTTCGGGTGTTAGAACTTTGCCGATTGGATATCAACAACTCTCTGAAAAGTGGTTTTGTTGCGACTCTCAAAGAACGAAACAACTCCATGACTTTATCACTCGAACGCGGGTCATCTTCCGGCAGGCCATCCGAGATGGTTTCAAAACGAAATCCGGAATAGCGCGTGAAATGCGATTGAACATTGCTGTGACGTAGGAGGCGACCGTGGGTGTTTTCAGTGACGAGGAAGGTGACATGTAGGCCAGCGAGGCAGAGAAGCTCGGCCAGCTTGAGCATGGAGTTTACGTGGCCCTGTGCCGGAAGGGGGAAGATGAGTACATGGGGTGGAGGGAGTTCTGCTCCTTGATGATCCATCAAAGTTTCTGATCCAAAAATATTTTTAGGTTCATGAAGAAGTTAAACGTTTCAAATCAGGATAGAACCTGCCCCCGCCCCCGGTTAATGCTGGGTGATAAGCTTAATATATATATATATATATATCCATTGTTTAATAAGAAGCTTTCGTCCTGGAATACGTCACGAAATTGCTATGGACAAACAGCAAAGCTTAATATAGAGTCATGGAGTCACGTGGCAGAAATGCTCAAGTTGATGGTTTAGCTTATCTTTATCTTCCGGGAAGCTTTTTGTTAGATTCCCAGGTTGACGAGCACCATCAATACTTTGTTCACGAGTTATTTGTAAAGACCTGATTTTTATTCCATATTACTTTCAAATTTTATATGCATTCTAATAATTTTAATATTTTAATTAGGGAGTTTTTTTGTTCATATAATGTCAAATTATTATATTGATTTAAATCAATGATGATAGAATTGGTGAGAGACATTAATAATATAAATCAATAATTGTGAAAGTTAATGGGAGATATTAATGATTTAAATCAATAATGGTAGAATGGTAGGAGAAATTAATGATGTGAATCAATGATGGTGAAAATTGGTGAGAGACATCAATGATGTGAATCATTGATGGTGGAATTCTTCTTCTTCTCATAGAATTTCTTATGCTCTTTTGTGCTTAAATGAGAGAGAGAGAGAGAGAGAGAGAGTCAGTCGAAGGGTTCGTGAAGAGTTATGTAGCCTCGTTATCCATTCCCTAAGAGAAGGTACAGATTCATCTTATTGTTGATTTGAAACACGACTAATGAGAATTGATAGAATCTTGTATTAGTGTATGCATATAGTCAGATTTCTTAATGGTCACAATCTTGATATTGTTGTTATTATTGATTTGGGTGATTGATACCCTGCTATGGAGAGACAACCATTAGATATATGTATATATATATATATATATGTTGCTTTTAGTTGTTTGTTTAAAAAGGGTAGTGCTTGTGCACTGCTGGGTCTCCACCCAAGGATCAAGTATACTAACTTATGTACATATAAGTAGGTCTCACCTATTGCATTGATTGATCTAAGAATGATTAAACGGGACTTGTTATTTTTCTAAGACTATTTTAGAGTTGTAGAAACTACTGCATTCTCTTAAGATACGTACAAATCTGCCTAGTAAATATGAAACTTTTAGATGCTTGACTTTGTCTCCATCGAATCGGTTAGTGTATGGAAGAGTGAGAGTAGAACCTGTATTTGGTGTATTGGATATTTCCCATTACTATGTGATTGAAGAGGAATTAATTTAGGAGTCCTTGGTCTCCAAAACTGATCCCATGTGTTTATATACATATATGTGTGTATACGTGTATATTAGGTGATAATGCAATGAATTTGTACGTCTTTTCTGACTTTCGGTACAAATTGTTGGGGTGATGAATTCTCCTACCTGGAACACCGGCGTGGTGTCTGCCAAAGACACTCCGATACTAAAGTTAGGCTAAAGAGATATGGGTAGAGTAACAGTATTCAGGGTTGATGTATTTCGTACCTCCTTGGAGATGATGACTGCCCTTTTTATAGGAGTGTTGGCTGGGATCGTGGGCACCTTCATGGGGTAGCCAATCGTGCCCTCGAGTTATGCCTCTATCATCGTAGGGATGTATCGTGCCTTGATATTAGGCTTCATGGACCATGTCCCCGGTCGTGGGATCGTGGGGGTTGATCGTCAGACGAGAATCTCGGGGTGTCTTAATGGCGGTGCCTAGTGCACACTGGTGCTCTGCCGTTTCACCTGCTAGCAGGCCTGGCCCAAGAGGGGAAGATGAGGCCGGGTCTGGAGACGTGAGCCAAGCAAGTTTGGTCTGTTCATACAGGGGGCAGACCAGCTACACTTGTATTATTTGTATTATCAGATGCCCCCAATTCCCTTAGCAGCCCAGGTCAGCCAGTGGGAATTTCAAAAAGTCACGAGACGTCATCCAAGAGGCCCATTTATAGCGCCGTAGAACCGTTATGATTACTATGCTAAGTGAATCGACTCGACCATTGGCCTTCCCGCCATGTGGCTTCGCGGGGTTAGCCCCGTATATCGATTGGACGTCACTAATATCAACCGTCCGATCTGAGAACCCTGGGCCGATCCACGCCGTTGATTTTGAAAGGAAAAAGCTTATAAAACCTCGGCGATTCACCAAATGGCCCGTTTTGCGCGTATCTTTCAAATTATTTAGCGATCAATTTCTCCCATTTTCTTCCCTTTCTCTTCCGCCATTGTTGGTTGCTCGAAGCGAACTCAAGAGACTTCTTTGCAATCTTCCTCTTCATCAAGGTATTCGAGGCATGTAGGTACATGTTTTGGCTTTTTCAGAAGGCCGTTTGGTACTACGAGTGGAGAGTCAGGACTTCTTGTTTCCTAGGGTTCATAGGAAACCCCTCCTTTGTCGAGTCTGTGTACTGGGGTGTCTTAGAGGCTTCCAGGTCTACCTTCGCAACCCTCCGTGAAATAGAAGACCCTAGGATCATGAACCCCCACCCAATCGCCCTGTCATCCGGCTCTGAGAGTACCACTTCGATGGATTTAGACAGGGTTAGGCCAGACGAGGCTTTGAGTGTCTCTGCGAACTATTCTAGGGACAATATTGGGGGTGTTACCCAGGAGGTGAGGCCAAAGAGCGCAAGGAGCCCTGTGGCCATCGTGGACGCCTTCGAAAATGCCCCCATGGCTATGGCCTAGGTCGGGGCTAGGTCGCCTTCTGCCCACGTGGCTAGGGCTGAGGTCGGAGCTGGGTCACCTTTTGCTCCAAAAAGTAGGTATGAGGCCCGACACTTTGCTTCCATTCTGGATGGGGCAAAGGTAAAAAAACTCTAGTCTGCCTACCAATTTCTGTCCTCCATGAGTTACAGGGTGCCTAGGAGCGAGGATAGAGTGTGCTTCCCTCACCCTGGTGAGATCGCGGTGTAGAGAGTGCGTTGTGCGGGGGACTGAGATTTCCCATTGCTCCTCCTATTAGAGAAGTCCTGAGCCGGGCTAGACTAGCCCCTGGACAACTAATGCCCAACTCATGGCGCATACTGGTGGGTTGTGCTGCCTTGTGGCAGGCTACCACCAACAAGGAAGAAATCCTGACCCCTGAAGATTTCTTTCTCTGCTACAAGATAACCGAGAGCGAGAGCTCGGGCTGGTATTACTTTTCAGCCAAAGACGGTCAGCCAACTCTGATAGCCAATCTCCCACAAGCGTTGGAAGGAGAAGTATTTCTTTGTATATGGTGAGCGTATGGAGATTGCCCACTTAGAGGATGTGATCGACTAGACCCTTCGCATACCCAGACAATGGGGTAGACCAAGTAGGAAGGGTAAGAGCCTTTCGTGCTTTTTTTGCCTAATCCCTTCTTAGGGTAGTGGTCTGACCATCATCTTTTTTCTCTCTTACTCAGCACGCTTTCCTATAATGGAGGACGAGTCAAGAGAAGCCTGTTTGTCGAGGGTGAGGGAGCATCCAGTCAAGAACTGGGCGCCCCTTATTGCTAGTGAGAGCCTGACAGCCTAACTCTTAGGTCCAGACCCTTCCATCGAGGCCCTTCGCGCTGAGAGGAGTGAGTCTGGTATATTTGTTGCAGCTGCTTTCTGATGTAAGTGCACTACTTCTTGCTTTGTGCTTTGCAGGATAGGAATCGGGCATGGGTTTTGACAAGAAGAACATGGGGTCCACTACAAAGAAGAAATTCGAAGAAATGGAGAAGGCAAGGGCCGCTAGAGAGAAGCCTAGCAAGCGCCACCAACCCGGCTCTGGGGGCAAGACCGTCGAGCAATCCCCCAACAAGGGCCCTGCGGTGGTCAGCACTCCTGCAATAGCTAAGGCTTCGACGACTGCCAAGGCATCTGGTCAGCCTTCCAAGGCTGGCACTGGAATGCCTCTGCCTGCTGTGGAGGCTCCTACTGACCCTCCACCCCAAGCTCAGCAGGGCGAGCCCTTCATTGTGGAAGACGTCCAAGCTACTTGGAAGAGGATGAAGCAATTCATTAGCATGGAGGATGTGGGGCCCCTTGCTGACTGGAACAATGCCCAACTGACAAAGAGTATGAACCATGATGCTGTCAAGATGATGACTTGTTATTTTTTGTTTTTCATTTGTCTATCCGTGTTTATTGAGACTGACCATCCCATTTGCAGTTTCATGTGAAAGCGCTCTGCCTGTTTACTCGTCTGAAGGCGAAGACGACTGAGTGCTCCAAGAAGGGCCAAGTCATTGAGACCTTGAACGAGTTTATCAGCAGTCTAGAGAAGAAGGTCAAAGATGCTGAGGAGTCTCAGGCAGTTGCCGAGGCGAAAAAGACTGCCGTGCTGGACGAATCATCTAAGCTCAAGAAGAAGGTCGAGACTCTGACTTTTGAGGCTCAGGCCTTTGGGGCAATCAAGGACTCCCTTGCTCTGAGAGTAGCTGAGCTGGAGGGGCAGCTGAAAAATGCTTGCGACGGTGCTATGGAAGAGTTTAAAGCTGGGGCGACCTTCCAAGAAAAACTCAGCAAAGCTTACATGGAAGGTTTCGTTGATGCTAAGGTGGAGGCCAAAAAGCTTTTCCCAGACCTCAATTTTTTTGCCTTAAAGTCGACTGATGACACTACTTCCAATACACTTGGCGTGGGAGACTAGACCCTTGCAACAGAAGAGAGGGATGAAGCCCAATCCTAATCTTACCAGAAGACCTAAAGCCTTTGTAGATTTTTATTTTATTTTTTGTAACTATTATGGATTAATAAAACTTTCCTTCATCAATTCTCCGTGTTTTTGCGTCTGAATGCTTCGTGATGAGTAGTCTTTACGAATTCTTTTACTATCTCCAAGGGACTTCAGTCATTCTGGGCAGCAGGATGACCTTACCATGGTGTCCAGTTGGTTCGAGAACCTTGGAATGGCGAGTCTTGAGGACTGAGCAGCATTGCAGCCTTTTGGCTTATTGCTTGTTTGGTCAGTCTTCGGGACTAACCAGTTGTCTTGTGGCCTTTCGGCTTGCCTGGTCAGTCCTAGGGACTGACCATTTGGGCTTGGTAGCCTTGTAGCCTTTCGGCTGGTCTAGCCAGTTATGGGGACCGACCAGTTAGGCTTAATTGCCTTGTGGCCTTTCGACTTGTCTAGTCAGTCATAGGGACTGACCAGTTGGGCTTAGTAGCCTTGTGGCCTTTCGGCTTGTCTGGTCAATTAGTGGGACTGACCAGTTGAGCTTAGTAGCCTTGTAGCCTTTCGGCTTGTCTGGTCAGTCCTGGGGACTGACCAGTTGGGCTTATTAACCTTATAGCCTTTCGCCTTGTCTGGTCAGTCATGGAGACTGACCATTTGGGCTTAGTAGCCTTGTGGCCTTTCGGCTTGTCTGGTCAGTCATGGGGACTGACCATTTGGGCTTAGTAGCCTTGTGGGCTTTTGGCTTGTCTGGTCAGTCCTTGGGACTAACCATTTGGGCTTAGTAGCCTTGTGGCCTTTCAGCTTGTCTGGTCAATACTTGGGACTGACCATTTGGGCTTAGTAGCCTTGTGGCCTTTCAGCTTGTCTGGTCAGTCATAGGGACTAACCATTTGGGCTTAGTAGCCTTGTGGCCTTTTGGCTTGTCTAGTCAGTCCTTGGGACTAACCATTTGGGCTTAGTAGCCTTGTGGCCTTTCGGCTTGTCTGGTCAGTCATTGGGACTGACCAGTTGGGCTTAGTAGCCTTGTAGCCTTTCAGCTTGTCTGGTCAGTCTTGGGGACTGACCAGTTTGGCTTATTAACCTTGTGGCCTTTCGGCTTGTCTGGTCAGTCATGGGGACTGACCATTTGGGCTTAATAGCCTTGTGGGCTTTCGGCTTGTCTGGTCAGTCAAGGGGACTGACCAGTTGGGCTTAGTAGCCTTGTGGCCTTTCGGCTTGTCTAGTTAGTCATTGGGACTGACTAGTTAGGCTTAGTAACCTTGTAGCCTTTCGGCTTGTTTGGTCAATCCTGGGGACTGACCAGTTGGGCTTATTAACCTTGTGGCCTTTCGGCTTGTCTGGTCAGTCATGGGGACTGACCATTTGGGCTTAGTAGCCTTATGGCCTTTCGGCTTGTCTGGTCAGTCATGGGGACTGACCATTTGGGCTTAGTAGCCTTATGGCCTTTCGGCTTGTCTGGTCAATCATGGGGACTAACCATTTGGGCTTAGCAGCCTTGTGGTCTTTCGGCTTGTCTGGTCAGTCCTTGGGACTGACCAATTGGGCTTAGTGGCCTTGTGGTGGCCTTTCGACTTGTCTGGTCAATCATGGAAACTGACCATTTGGGCTTAGTAGCCTTGTGGTCTTTCGGCTTGTCTGGTCAGTCATAGGGAGTGACCATTTGGGCTTAGTAGCCTTGTGGCCTTTCGGCTTGTCTGGTCAGTTATTGGGACTGACCATCTGGGCTTAGTAGCCTTGTGGTCTTTCGACTTGTCTGGTCAGTCTTGGGGACTGACCATTTGGGCTTAGTAGCCTTGTGGCCTTTCGGCTTGTCTAGTCAGTCCTTGGGACTAACCATTTGGGCTTAGTAGCCTTATGGCCTTTCAGCTTGTCTTCAAGGGATATACGAGTGGACAATCATTTTGGGGGCCTCGAAGAACAAACATTTCATTAAAGAAAGCTGGTTACATCAAACATAGTACTTTCTCAGGTGCTCAGCGTGCCAAGGGTTAGGAAGCTCTTTGCCGTCAATTCTTGCTAGCCAGTAGGTCCCTTTTTTGGAAAACCTCTTGACTGTGTATGGCCTTTCCCAATTTAGCCCGAGTTTGCCATCTCCGAGCTTTCTGGTAGACTGATTGACCCTCTTGAGAACCAAATCTTCTACTTTGAACGCCTTGGGTTTCACTATGACATCGTGATACCTGCGCATCCTTTGTTGATGTGCAGCTACTTCCACGGTTGATTGCATCCTTTTCTCTTCAAGTAGGTCTAGGCTTACCTCTAGGGCTTCGTTGTTGGTCTCGGCCCAAAAATGTTCGACCCTGCAATTACGCAGGCCTATCTCCACCGGGATGATAACTTCAGACCCAAAAGTTAGGGAGAAAGGAGTGTGTCCTGTTGTGACCCTTTCTGTTGTTCTGTAGGCCCACGGGATATTGGGAAGCTCCTCTACCCATAAGCCCTTCGCCTTATCCAGCTTTGCCTTGATGCTTTTGAACAGGGTCCGGTTGGTGATTTCAACCTGGCCGTTGGCTTGGGGATGCTCTGGGGAAGAGAAGTGATGGCTGATCTGGAGGTCTAAGCACATCTGATCAAACTGACCGCCCTTGAACTGTTTCCCATTGTCTGTGATGATTACCTTTGGGATACCGAACCTACATATAATGTTCTTCCATCGGAAATTCTTCATTTTCTACTCAGTGATGGTGGCGACCGGTTCAACTTCGGCCCACTTTGTAAAATAGTCAACAGCTACCACCGCGAACTTGGTCTGGCCTTTCCCCAAAGGTAGAGCCCCCACTATGTCTATTCCCCATTGGGCGAAAGGCCAGGGGCTCTGGATTGGCGTTAGTTCCTAGGGCGGTTGTCTTAGGATATTGGAAAATCTTTGGCACTTGTCACATTTTCTTACAAACTCTTGGGCGTCCTTTTCCATTGTGGGCCAATAGTAGGCTGCTCTGAGAATCTTCTTTGCCAAAACTCTTCCTCCTGAGTGGTTGCCGCAGACCCCTTCATGCACCTCTCTCATGATGTAATCAGCGTTTGTTTTTCCTGCACACCTCAACCAGGGCATGGTGTGTCCCCTTTTATACAGAATGTTATTTATTAGGGCGTACCTGCTGGCCCTATATTGAATCCTTCTTGCCTTAACTTTCTCTGCTGGTAAGGACCCTTGCTCCAAGTAGTTTCTGTTTGGTGTTGCCCATTCCACTTTCTGTTCTACCTACAGTATTTTTGGATTCCGAATGCTTGGTGAATCCAGCACTTCCATGGGTACTCCAGGGTCATCCTCCTGAGATGAGGCAATCCTGGCAAGTCGATCTACCTCCTCATTCTATAGTCTTGGTACTTTTTCTAGTAGTATTTTAAGAAATTTTCTTACCAGGCCCTTAGCTATCTCACAATACTCTTACATCTTTTCTCCTCTGGCCTCGTATTCTCCTTTGACCTGTTCCACCACGAGTTAGGAGTCGTTCCGTACTAGGACATGTTCTGCCCCCATTCGCCAAGCCATTTGGAGTCCAGCGATCAAGTCTTTGTATTCAGCCTTATTGTTGGAGGTGGGGAATTTGAACTTGATGGCATATTCAAGTTTGTGCCCTTCAGGGGTTACAAGGACGACCCCGGTGTCGCTTGCTCTGTCCGTGGAAGAGCCGTCTACATTGAGCACCCACTGGGGCTGCAAGGAGGTGTCACCGGGTTAGGTTGTTAGGTGGGTGAATTCAGCGATGAAGTCTGTTGTAGCTTGCCCCTTAATCGCTAGTCTTGGTCTGTACTGGATATCAACCTGGTTGAGTTCTGTGGACCGTTAGGACCACTATGTTGTGGGCCTGGAAGTATGGCCTCAATCTCCTTGCTAAGGTCACGAGAGCGAGGGCCAGCAACTCCATTGTGGGGCATCGCTCCTCTGCGCCCTTTAGGGCCCTACTTGTGTAATAGACAAGCTTCTAGATCCCTTCATCTTGCTTGACCAAGGCTGAGCTCACCGCCGTATTTGACATGACGAGGTAAAGATAGAGTTCTTCACCTTCCATGGTTCTACTCAGTAGTGGCACTGAACTTAGATATCTTTTGAGTTGTTGGAAAGCCTATTCACATTCAGGGGTCCATTCGAAAGCTTTACGCAGAATTTTAAAGAAAGGAAGGCACTTATCTGTTGATCTGGAGATGAATTTGTTCAGTGCTGCTATTCTACCAGCCAGCCTTTGAACTTCTTTGGTGGACGTTGGGGACTGCATGTCTAGCACTACCCTGATTTTCTCGGGATTAGCCTCTATCCCCCAGTTGGAGACCATGAACCCCAGGAACTTGCTAGATGCCACTCCAAAGGCGCATTTGGCAGGGTTCAATTTCATTTTATAGGCTCGCAGGTTCTTGAACGTTTCTTCCAAGTCTGCTAGGTGGTTGGTGGCTTGCTTGCTTTTTACTAGCATGTCGTCTACATAGACTTCCATATTTCTCCCTATCTGATTGCTGAACATGCGGTTGACAAGCCTCTGGTAGGTTGCCCCGGCGTTCTTGAGGCCAAATGACATCACTTTATAACAGTACAGACCTCTGTCTGTCACAAACGCCGTATTTTCTTGATCATGCTCAGCCAACTTTATCTAGTTGCAACCTGAGAAAGCATCCATGAAGGTTAACATCTCATACCCTGCCGTTGAATCCACCAGTTGATCTATTATGGGTAGGGGGAAGCTATCTTTGGGACACGCTCTGTTCAAATCTGTGAAATCTATGCAAAGTCTCTATTTTCCATTTACTTTTTTGACCATCACTACATTAGATAGCCAGGTTTGGTAATGGGCCTCCTTTATGAAGCCTGCTCTTGTCAATTTCTCGACTTCGTCTTCTACCGCTTCATTGCGCTCTAGAGCAAAGGACCTCCTTTTCTGCCTGACAGGTTTGGCCGTTGGGTCTATGTTTAGATGATGGGCAATAACCCGGGTATCGATGCCTGGCATGTCCTCATGAGACCAGGCAAAAACATCAGCGTTATGGTTGAGGAAAGACCTCAGTCCCTCATTGAATTCCTCGGGAGCAGTCGTTCCAATTTTTACCGTCCTGGTCTGGTCTTGCCCTCCGACCATGACCTCCTCGAGTTTTTCTACTGGTTCTCCTCTCCTGATCTCCTCCTCGTCTCGAACTTCTAGTTCCTCAATCAGCATGGCCTCCTTGGTCTCCCCCTTGAGGGATGCCATATAACATTCTCTGGCGGTCTACTGGTCACCCTTGGCTTCCCCAACTCCTTGGGATGTGGGGAACTTGACCTTCAAATGGTAGGTCGATGGTATGGCTTTGAATTCGTTGAGGGCTGTTCTGCCCACAATGATGTTATAAGCTGAGAGGCAATCCACCACTAAGAATGTTACCATCTTGGTAGTTTGTTGGGGCACTATTCCTAGCGTTACTGGTAGAACTATGGAGCCCAGAGGTGTAACTCTGTCTCCAGTGAAGCCGACTATGGGGGAATTAACCTGTTGTAACCTCTCCCTGCCGACCTTCAGTTGCTCAAAGGCCTTTAGGAAGAGAATGTTTGCCGAGCTGCCACTGTCCACCAAGACCCTCCAGATTAAGAAATTGGACACCACTACTAATATGACCAGGGGGTCATCGTGAGGTTGACATACGGCCCTAACCTCCTTGTCGGTGAACGTGATAGGATCATGTTCTGCCCTGGATTTTTTGGATGATCGATCTATGGACATGACTTCCCTCTGGCTCCGTGCCTCCCTAGCGTGTCGTTTCCTTGCTGATGAAGACTCACCTCCACCGGCAAACCCTCCAGAGATGACCCTTATTTCCCCTATGGGTTATTGATTTTACCTTTCTTTCTCTGGGCTTCTTCGTTCAGCCTGCCTTGGGGGCTGATCTCACCTCTCATCACGTCTACCCCCCTGCTATGTATCTGACTAATCTCCCTTGCTTGATCAGATTCTCGATCTACTGCTTAAGGTCGTAACAATCCTCCGTATCGTGCCCATGGTCTTGGTGAAATCGGCACCACTTGTTGGTTGGCCTCTTCTCTGGTGGGGACCTCATCTGCCCAGGCCATCTCAGTGCTATATCCCTCTTGATCTCGTAAAGCACTTGATCCAGAGAAGTGTTTAGTGGGGTAAAGTACTGGTTGTATCTGGTCTACTTAGTCCTATTGCTCTCCCCTCGTAGCTTCTGTTCTTCCAGCCTTGGGGCTTTCACTGCCCTGTTGTCTTTCTTTTCCTCAGCCGTCCTCTTCTTGTCCAGACTGAGTGTGGCACTCTTCGGGTCTTCCCTGGCTTTGAGGGTATCCTCCGCGTTCATGTATCTCTGTGCTCGAAGCATTAGAGCAGCCATGGTTTTGGGCCCCTCCTTCGCCAGGGAGAACAGGAACTTAGGGGTTCTGATGCTTGTAATGAATGCTGCTACTGCCACCTTCTGATCCAAGTCATCCACATAGAGAGTCTCTTGGTTGAAACGGGTGACAAACTCACGCAGGGTCTCCTTCTCGCGCTGCTTAGTGTTGAACAAGGAGGTGAATGGCCTCCTCTGTCTTTGCCCACCGATGTAATGGCTGACGAACAACCTGCTCAGGTCCACGAATTTATTGATCGTCCCGGGAGAGAGCCGATGGAACCAGATCCTGGCTGGGCCCTTAAGAGTGGGTAGGGAACGCCCTGCATATAATCTCGTTGCAAACCGCCTGAAGGTCCATCAAGGCCTTATAATTCTCAAGGTGGTCTAGGGGATTCTTTGTGTCATCAAAGGACTCCAACGTGGGCATTTTGAACTTTAGGGGTAAAGGCATCCTCATTACCGATGGTGTGAAGGGCGTGTCTGTCTTGTTTACCAACTCTTCTACAGTGCTGGGGCCTTTCTCTTTCACTGTCGCAATCACTCCAGCCAGTTTGGCCTGCATTTCCTTCAATTACTCGTCCCACATCAGGTGGGTTTTGCCAGTGTGCTCCGGAAGCACCACTATTGCCGCCTTAGACCGGTCGACGTGGCTCTGGGCTTCGTCGACGTGGAATCCTACCCCTCTCAGGGGAGGGTTCTCTCTAGGGAGTACTGGGTACTCCGCTCCCCCGTCGGCGTCACCTCCTTGGTTCCTTTTCGTAGGCTGATTTGCAGGCATCAGTGGGTCCTCTAACGGCTGTAGGTCCATCATCGCCGGTGCCTCTGGTGGCGATGGCAATCTCCTCTCTAACTCCTGGTTCCGGGACTAGAGCTGGTTCATAGAAGCCATCATTTCGATAATATACTGCTCCAAGGTAGCGATTCTGGTGGTGCTTTGTTCCTCCATTTCTTTGTCTAACCTAATTGATGCAGCACTGGATCGGGTCAAGACCATGAAACGATCAAAGTGTCGTTCCCACAGACGGCGCCAACTGATGATGCAGTGAATTTGTATGTCCTTCCCGACCTTTGGTGCAAATTGTTAGGGTGATGAATCCTCCTGCTTGGAACACCGGCGTGGTGTCTGCCAAAGACACTCTAATGCCAACGTTAGGCTAGAGAGATATGGGCAGAGTAACAGTATTCAGGGTTGATGTATTTCATACCTCCTTGGAGATGATGACTGCCCTTTTTATAGGAGTGTTGGCTGGGATCGTGGGCACCTTCATGGGGTAGCCAATCGTGCCCTCGAGTTATGCCTCTGAAAACATACATGGCCAGATTATGATTTACAGGCCAATCGGCCAAGGAAGAAGAAAGGCCAGTTCCAGACATAAGAAGAGAGAAGGTAAGAAATAAACAAATGAATCAAAAGAAATAAATGAAGCAAGCAAAAAAAGAGTTTGTTCGAGAGAGAAACAGCTGTGAGTACCACCCGGGGTGGTAGCCTGGCAGCCCGGAGGGTGCCTGGTAAAGACCCCAGCTAAGCCCAGGTCAGGGGTTCAAGGCTTGCGCTCAGCGCCCCCTTTGCCCCAGCTTGGTGTCTGCCCTTCAATGCTCGCTTGGCCTCAGGTGGGGCTATGGTGACGGGCTCGCCCTCCCGGGTAATAGCTATGGCTCAAACCGGACATTCCATAGCGGGTAGGAGCTCCTATGGTCACGCCCAGGGGGGTCGCTATCAACGGTTGTCCCCTGCTACCCTTTTATCTCAGCAAAAAAAAAAAAAAGAAAAGAAACAGCTGTGAGTTGTGTGGTGGAGAATGGATTTTGGTTGCTTAATTTGGTGTGTTGCGGACTATAGTGCTACGATGCATCCTAGTGACCTTGACAAATCAGGTAGAGTTTTATTTATAAAGACAATCCTACCTTAGGATTTTCGATATGTAGATTTCAAATTTGAAGTTAGTTTTAGTTAATTCCAGTTGTAGAATTTATATTAATATTAGGACTTCATCACAACATCACAACATATGCAAGCTTAAGATGAACCTTTCAATCACCAATCCAGTCAACTGGTCACTTCTCGAGCCCACAAGGACCCGCTGGAGCCGTAAGCACCATTATTCCAGGTAGTTTTTCGGACTAAGCGATCCCGAAAACCAACGCCATCCAGGTAGCTTCCCTGGATCGGGCGATCTCGGAGACCGATACCTCATCAAAAATTCCAAACGGTTCACTTCTGGCGCCTACTAGCCCGCCAATGTAGAATGTCCATTATTCGGTAGTTCTCCGGGACCAGGCGCTCTCAGAGACCAACACTACCCTTCCAGGTAGCTTTCTGGGACCAGGCGTTATCAGGAACCAACACCACCCTTACAGGTAGTTCTCTAAGACCGGGCGTTCTTGGAGACTAACACTGCACAGGTAATTTTTTGAGACCGGGCGGTCTCGGAAGCCAACACCTAGGTCAACACCGGCGCCTGCTAGCCCGACTCGGTGAAAAATGACCAAACCTGCCCTTTGGGCCTCCAAACACGTTTTGGAAAAATTCAAAATCCCCCAAAATGATAAGTCTATCCTTCCAAAATGTTGTCAAACCATCAGGCGTCACCCGCACGCCATTTGGTCCAAATCCGGTCCTATTCTGGCTCACTCTGGTCAAAATGACCATTTTGTCCCTAAACGCCTCAGTACGGCACAAACCCCGCCGAACGGTAAAAGATTCTCTCAAAACCATCCCTAGACAGCCCTACACACTTAACACAACATACCAAACCATTCCTGACCATTTCTAGCCAACTCCGATCAAAATGACCGTTTTGCCCCTAGAAGCCCAAAAATGCCCCGAAACAGCACCGGCCTTGGGGTGTCGAGCGAAGGGTTTCACCACATGCCCTTATTTAACCCAAGGAACACCCTACAACCCTAAGCTCACACGACGCGATAAAAGTTCCCTGAGACGCTCCGCCTAAATTGTTTTTTCTCCCGATTTCTTGATTATAACGCACCGTCAACTGACTTGAGAAATGCGTAAATCAGGGAATTCTTGAAAACTCATCCATAGATCTTTCCATCGATACAGTTCGATCAAATAGATCGCTTCTCGAAGCCCTCCATCGTACAGTGCGAAAACTGTAACTTTATGCAACCCCTGGAGCGTCTCACAGACGCTCCGCCAAGGTTGATTATTTCTCCAATTCCCTAATCAAAACGCACCGTCAAACGACTTGAGAAATGCGTAAATTTGAGAATTCCTAAAAGTATTTCCAGAGTACTTTCCATCGGTATGGTTCAATCGAATAGATTGCTTCTCGAAGGCCTCGATCACACGAAACGAAAATAGCCACTTTCAAACACGCCCGAAGCGTATAACAGACGCTCCACAAAAGTGACCTTTTTGGCACACTTCCCAAAACAATATCACTCACCTCCAAATATAATTCAGACTTTTCAAAAACATGAAAGTTCATCAAAAACACTAGGAGAACATTCCGAGTGCGACCGATTCCCTCGGAACCTTGCCGATTGACTCAATTCTCGAGGCAAAGTTTGGACGAACTTTCCCGGTGATAGAACATATGCTACATGCGCTCAAATTTTGATCAAATCGATCGACTTTCGATCAACGGTCAAGATTTAACTAGTACACAGGGTGCTACATGTTATTCTGGCAATGGAATAGTACCTGCGCATATCCTACATACGCAAGGCCTGTTCCAGATTGCCTATAAATAGAGGTCTCCCCCCTTGCATATTCCAGGTCCGAAATTGATACGAAATTCTGCTGAAATCACTCCAGACACTCGAATCTCTACATACATTCCTCCCCTCCAACACTTAGGCTAGATTCTCCCCTTCCTAAGCCTATACACTCCACATACAAGGCCTTATACACACTTATACACTCCACTCTAGCCTCTCAAGCCTTCTTGAAGTCACTCAAGCTCCAATCAAGACATCCATTGAAGACTACAAGAGTGTTTAAGGCAAAAGGTGGTATCCCTTTTACATTTGTGCTCTCCCCCACTCTTCTCTTCTCCTTCCTAGCCTACTTAGGCTATTCTCTATTTTAATCCCTATCTTCAACCCCCCTTTCTTGCATGCTTGAGCCAAGAGGGCTCTTAGATCATGCCTAGAGGAAAGTAAGTGAGAGCCACCGTGATGGGGGATCTCTTACTAGCCTACTTTAAGATGGTATGGCCTAAGAGCCCATTGTTTATGTGGTGAAGGCTAAAAGCCTTGTATGTGAATCATGACCCATTGCATATTACTATTTTGATCATGTCTTGTATGCTTGGCTTCATTTTATGTCTATTGCCATATTCCCCAATGCTTACATTGCTCTTAATTTTATGATATTTTCAAGTTCTACATGTCCTTCCAAAATTGTTCCAAGAGTTGGCCCCTTGAAGTTTAGGATGGGATCTTAGAATTATGCCTTAGAAGAGCCCCCTACTAACCCCCTAACTCTCATTTTGGCATTATTATATTCCAACTTGCATAAAGGTTATGTTCCATTTCTCTAATTTTTAAGATTTCCATTCTTTTAGGTATAGTGGTTGGAATGGCCCCATGGAACCCTCTCTTGAGTGGTCTCCCTTTTGTTTGACCATATGAACCCTCTCTTGATGGAATGGTCCCCATGAAAAGTGGTTTTCAAAATCCTTCTTAAAAGATGATTTTCAAAAATGCATTCTCTCCATCCTTAAACCAAAAATGATTTTTTAAAAATTGTCATCATCATGTTGAATTTTAAAACCTCCACTCTTGTCAAGATAAAGGTTATAATGGTCATTGAGGAAACCTCCCTTGGAAGGGTTTCCAAACACCAACCATACAAACCATTCTCTTGACTAGAGTCAAAATTTTCATGGAAATGATCTTCAAAAGGATTGCCAACCAAAATCCTTTGCATAACATGTTTTGTTTTCAAAACTCTTTCCACCAATGCATCAAAACAATTTTCAAAAACCATTCTCCAATCTAACCCTAGGTTAACTTGACCCTAGTTGTCCAACCCTAGGTTAACTTGACCTTAGTTGACCAACCCTAAGTTAACTTAACTCTTATTACCAAACCCTAGGTTGACTTGACCCTAGTTCACTTACCTTAGGTTAACTTAACCCTAGTTAGTTAACCCTTAGTCTTCTTAACCTTAGGTCAACCTAACCTAAGTTAGTTAACCTTAGGTTCCCCCCTAACCCTAGGCTAACCTAACCTAGGTTAATACACTTCAAGGTTCCAACTCTTGAACCCTTTTTTCAAATGATCATTCAAACTTTCAAATTATCCTCTTGACCTATTCCTCCAAAACCTCATACTCCCATGATTTCAAAAACCCAACTCCATAAACCCTTCTAATGTCCCTACACTCCATTTTCAAAGCATTTCCAAAAACGTTTTCAAAAGGTCACAAACCTAAGGTGTCCCAAGCCCTCTCATGGTTAGGGATTCCAAGAACAAGTGATAAATCAAGAACAACCTTTAAGATTGTCCATATTAGGATTCCAAACCCTTAGCCCTTTCCAAAAACTACTTTAAAAAATTAATTCATCAAAACATGCCTCCAAGGTTTTCAAAACAAGACTTCAAAAACACTTTCAAGTTCTCTTGAGACATGCCAAAACATTTTTCCAAAACTCCCTCAAGTTGATCCAAAAACATTTTCAAGAAACACTCCACCATTCAATTTCAAGTCAAAACCTCCAAGACCACAAAGCGTTTTCAATTTCCAAAGACCTCAAAGTGTCTTAAACTCCTCCAAAGACCTCAAAGTGTCTTAAACTTTTTTCAAAGACCTCAAAGTGTCTTAAACTTCTCTAACCCAAAAGTATCTTCAAA
Organism: Euryodendron excelsum; assembly: GCA_033060915.1. Lineage (NCBI taxonomy): Eukaryota > Viridiplantae > Streptophyta > Magnoliopsida > Ericales > Pentaphylacaceae > Euryodendron > Euryodendron excelsum. The sequence goes on from CM065396.1 coordinate 30,385,649, forward strand.
CCTTCCAAAGGCCCTAATACGCCTATTTTCTATCGGGCTCTTACCCGAACTACGAATGACCTGATTCTCGCCAAATGAGATACGTAGGCAACCTAAAATGGTGCGGTCATAACTTTTATTTTAACCCCAATTCCATTTTCAAAAATTCCAATCAATTCAAAGTTTCTATTCCAAACTCTTTCAAAACCTCCATTATTTTCAAACTTTTCCCAAAAACTTGCATCATGTATCATCCATCTGAAAAGTGATGACTAAACCTCGTTTTCAAAATTCTAAAGTGGATATTAAGTGGACAATAGTAACCGGTTATTCTAGTGAGTGAACAAAAGGGTGATTAGACATGTAAGTACCGAAAGGGCGGGGTAGGGTGATGATTTTTGGATATCTTCCCTACACGTAACCAACCCCCGAACCTTAGATTTCTGTTTTCGAAAGACCAAAATGGAGTTATTTTCAAAAAGGGCTTAAACATTTCAAGAGGTTGCCAAGCAACCTATTTTCCTTAAAAATCCTCTCTTGAGAGAGTTTTCAAAAACCTTTTCCAACAACCCTAAGTTTAGTCTTTGGATTAACGCTTAGTTCTAGGTGCCCTAACTCACCTTAATCAAGTTAGGTGGCGACTCCTATTTTTCTAAAAAGCCCTTAGTCAAATCAATTCTCAAACCTAGTCGCACTTGTCCTTCTAGGGGAACAAGTTCTAGTGACAGAGTTCCGTGCTTTAGGGTCTCCGAGCCGAAAAAACCTTGAACACCCCAAAAAACCGGGGCATGACACATAGGAGATTTGTAATAAATGATTTTAATTATCACAAGCATTTATTTTATTGAAAAATAATGCTTTATTTGATATGAGAAAAGTTGTTACCATTTGAGAATGAGCATGAGAAGAGAAATGCAATATTTAATTACTTGAGAAAGAAGATTATTTATTGAAAATATTTTTAGAGATACAATTTATTTTATTCAGAAAATTCTTTCATGCATGCTTTAAAATTATTTTGTTAAATGGTGCAAACTTTATGATATTGTGCTTGAGACCATTACTAAGAAGTCTAGGGGGTACGCCCTCTCTTTGAGGTGACTCTGGCAACTTGGAGGTAAACTTAGTTCTCAACGGTTGTTGGAGAACCTCAACCAGATCGGCTTAGGGAAAAGACTCAGGCGCTACCCTGAGGTGACTCTAAGTATGATGTGGATCTACTGGGCTTAAACCCTGAGATAAGATTTGGCATTGAGATTTGAGATGAGTTATTCTTGGTTTCTTGAGTTATTGCACTTATCATATTTGCTAGCACTATTTATATTTAAGAGAAGATATTTTGCTTTAGCATTGAGTTGTAAGTTGTCCAGAGATGATTTTGCTTCACTATTTAAATTGTAAGATTTACTTGTTTTACTCTAAGAAAAGCATGCAAAATGTATGAATGTGCATTGGGAAATTGTTTAAAGAATTCTTTTAGCTCATTATCTACTATATGACAAATTGTATTTTCAATTATCAAGTGTATTATTGCAAGGCTTATCATTCACTGAACTGTGCGCTGACACTCATTTAAAACATTTCAAGTGAGCGAGATGATCGTTAGAGATGGACTTGGAATCGGGAACCTTTGAGTAGAGACCTCCATAAGATTTTTCTTATTATTTTCCACTAGTAGACATACTTATTTAATTATGAGACTTTGATATTTAAGTAATTTATTTTCTGGTGGTTTTCAGAGATAGTGTTGTCATTGGTTTTATTGTTCACTTTTTGGATGATCGAACATCTTGATTGATTTAATTTGATTGAGTAAGAGAAATTGCCAATAGCATGGTATTTTATTTGTTATTATTACTTGAGCAGGTATTAGGCTTTCGTGAGCCATGGGCTAAGGCTATGTGGCTTTTAACTGGTCCTATCCCTAAGTGGGGTGTGACATTTGTTGGTATCAGAGGAGTAATTATTAGTAACCCTTGAAAAGATGTTGTCCTTAGTGGAGGTCCGATTCTTAAAGTCCAATGGGAATATAAGAAAGTCTACTTTTATTTATATTTAAACTTGTTCTTATCCTATTTCTTTCCATTTTAAAGGAGTATAGCACCTAAAAGGAAGTCAGTGGGAAGTATTGGGAAAGCAGGTAAGAAGAAAGCTGTTCCTGCTCCAACTGTGGCGAGTACTCAATGTCGTACTATAAGTTCTGTTAAGGAGACTGTGCAGGACGAGGTTGATCCTCCTATTGCCCCAACAACTAGGACTGCACCTGTATTTGTATCTGCACCTACTCCTATTCCAGTTCCAGCAGCTACTTCAGTACAGCCAGAGGCTGCCGCTGTACCATTACAGACATATCTCGGGCAACTTATTAGGCAGTCAGTCCCAATAGTGGCCCCAGCGGAGGCTAGACCTATCGTGTTGGACAAAGGTACTCTGTTTGATAGATTTCTTATGGGTTTTCCACCAACTTTTGAGGGGACCACAGACCCTTCAGTGGCTGAGGCATGGGTGAAGAGGATGGAGAAGATATTTGCTCGAATAAAGTGCACTGAGCAATAGAAAGTGAACTTGGCTACGTTCAAATTAGAGGGGTCGGTAGATAAATGGTAGAACATGGAGGCACGACGTTATGTTGGAGTAATTGATGAGATGCCACGGACCACCTTTATAGAGTTGTTTTACAAGAAGTAATACCCGGCTGTGGTTTAAAAACAAAGAATGGTGGATTTCCTCAATCTGCAGCAGGGAACCATGTCAGTGGTTGAATATGAGGCTAAGTTTGTAGAACTGTCTGGATTTGCACCACACTTGGTAGCTCGAGAGGATGATAGGGTATTACTGTTTGAGAAGGGCCTGAGTCCAACCATTTGCAGTAGAGTCTCCATACTGGAGGCCAAGACCTTGAGCGAATTGGTGACGAAGGCCTCACTTGCAGAAAAGAGTCTAGATGAGAGTCAAAAGAGGCAGGATTAATACAATAAGAGGTACATGGATTTAAACAGAGATCAGCAAAGTGGTAGATATCAGCAGCAAGGTAGTCAGAATAGAGGGGGTAGGAACCCCAATAAGAGAAGGAACACTCTTACTCATTCAGGTGGGAGTTATGGGCAATTGGTACAGAAACCCTATCCTGTATGTAAGAAGTATCATTCATTTAGGCATCATTGTGATGGGACACCTCGTACCTGTTTTACTTGTGGGCAGCCAGGTCATATGTCATTTAACTGTAAGGCCCAGGGTACCATAGAACGGCAGACACAGCAGCAGCAGCAGCAAGGGTAGAGACAGTTTGTACGTAGTGGACCCCATGAGCAGGGGCCTTCTGGTCATAGTGGGTCACAGAATTAGACTCAAGGTCAGAAGCCAGCCTCTCAGGGACGTGTTTATGCACTTAAAGAGAGGTTATAGCAGTTATAGTGATAGTTGTGCAAGGTACACTTACTATTTCATCAGTACTTGCTAGGGTATTGATTGATTCTGGTTTTACACATTTTTTTGCTGCACCTAGATTTTTGCATCGTCTACTTATTTCACTTGAGCACATGGATGAATGTTTAATTGTTACTACATCTGTTGGGGAGACTATTGAGTTGGATTTTGTTTGTCAGTCTTGTGCAGTAGAGCCACAAGATAGGGCTTTGCCAGTTAATTTGATTAGTTTGGAGATGTGAGACTTTGATGTCATCTTAGGCATGGACTGGTTATCCGCGCATCATGCCACGATTGATTGTTGTGAAAAGAAGGTCGTGTTTTCCATGCCGGGGCAACCTAAGTTCTTGTTTGAGGGAGATAAGAAGATCTCTTTACCTAGTTTCATCTCCACCTTGTAGGCAAATCGAATGCTAAAGAAGGGGTGTAGTGATTATTTAGCATATGTTATTAGCGAGAAACGTCAAGTGTAGAAGTTGGAAGATTTGCCTATTGTGAATAAGTTTCCAGATGTATTTCCGAAGGACCTACCTAGTTTACCTCCTGATCGTGACATGGAGTTCGCGATTGATCTATTACTAAGTACTGCTCCTATCTCAAAGGCGCCGTACAAGATGGCACCTGTTGAGTTGAGAGAGTTACAGAGTCAGTTGCAAGAGCTTTTAGATAAAGGTTTTATCAAGCCTAGTGTTTCACCTTGGGGAGTACCAGTATTTTTTGTGAAGAATAATGATGGCACTATGAGACTGTGCATTGATTATAAGGAGCTGAATAAGGTTACGATCGAGAATAAGTATCCCTTACCGCTCATAGCATGATATTTTATTTGTTATTATTACTTGAGCAGGTATTAGGCTTTCGTGAGCCATGGACTAAGGCTCTGTGGCTCTCGGCCGATCCCACCCCTAAATAGGGTGTGACACTATTACTAGGGCCAGCGATCCCAAACGCAACTTTGGACTTGTCCAATTTTACTCATTTAAACTCACTAGCTAGCTCAATATTTGGATGGTTTAATTGTAGGAAGATCCTATTCCTTCATAAAACTTGTACAAAAAGATGTAATAGTGATATTTTTGCAATTAAAAGCTACTATGATCAATGATTTGTTTATAAATGAATCTCTCTCATTCAACCACATTATTCTAGTAATAAATTTAATATGAATTTTTTGATTGTATAGCATTATCCTTGATTGTATTATTGGTCTCTACAACTAACCACCTGTTTTAATCTGGTTCATGTACTTTAATTTCATTGAGTAAATCCTTTAATTTAGCAAAACAAACTCAACTAGTCCAATTAAAAGCAAATGTCAAATAAATTGACGAAAAATGATCACATACTTTTTGGATAGTTTGATCGTTACTTTTAATTTTCTTAATTAATCATTTTAATTTTAACAAAGTATAAACAAATAGTCCAATTAAAAATTACAAACATCTAAGAAACTTATAAAAATTGAGAATGTACCACGCTTATGAAGAGCACAATTATAATTCAAATTATTTTCTTCTTTCGTCTCTTTTTTCTCCTATCACTGCCTAGCCCCGTAATCCTTAACCCACTCCCATCGTTACCCGAGCACCAACCCCTACCCCCACTACGTCACACCCTTCCTCATCCCTAAGCCTTCTTGCCACCTTTAGCCGTAGCCTCAAAAATACTATCACTATTCTAACACCCCACCCCACCCCACCCAGCACCTTCCCATCACCCCCGCTCCTAACCTCAACCCCAATCATTCACCCATTACCCTCTTGTCACTAACCATACCCATCAAGATATTGTTGCCATGGGGCTTATTTAAACCCATCATTATTTCTACAAAATCAATGATCATCATTGCCACAGCAGTCACACATCCAACACCATACAGCTCAAACTCTTCAAAGCACCACCAAAATTGTTTAGAAAATAATAGAAGTTGTAGAGGATGGTTCGGTATGTCTAATTAAGAAAAAAGACTTAAATTTATCATTTTTAACTCTCACTTATGTAGAGCTTGACCAATTTTTTTTGTCACTTTCCCTTTGGTCCGTTTTCAATTGGACTATTTCTACATATTTTGCTAAATTAAAAGAACTATTTAAAGAAATAAAAAGTATATGAACCAAATTGACACATGATAAATTACAGATTGATTGTGTAACTAATACTTAAAAATGATATAAATTTACTACTATGCCCCTTATGTGTGCGACACGTGATTATTTTTCGTCAATTTTTTTGACGTCAGTTTTAAATTGGACTATTTGTGCATAATCTATTAAATTAAAGAATTTAATTGATAAGAACCAAATTGAAACTATGGCTAAATTATAGACCCCAATTGTGTAATTTACCCTATTTCGATATTACCAATTACATCTTGTGGTTGTTGGGGACTACGGAATTTCACACAACTTGACTATAATGTATACGCATACTACCAAAAATTCTGATCTGATTAGCATAGCCTAATCTACGTGATTAGAATCATACCTTCGAGATCTCTCTGGTTTGATCCCGAATAACAAGAATCAGCACTAAGCATGAAGCAACCGCTCGAACTCAACCTTCAGACTTCTGATATATTCCTCGTACACACCTTGCTCTACAAAGAGTGGGCTCGCCGCTGCTAGGGTTTCTCTTTCTCACAAAAATGTGCATCTCTCAATTATGTGCAGAGTGTAACCCTATTAGCTCTTAGAGCGCGTATATATATAAGCTACAACAGGGACCATAGGATTAGTATAACTAGGGCTTCCTACACAAATAAGGACTCCTAGTCTAACTAGGATTAATCCGTATTTACATACATTATAATTTATACCACTAACGAATTATAATTGCACTCCTTGTTATACTAGAAATTATATTTCAAGCTCCATATTATTAAATGCTTATTTATCTCTCCACGTTAAGGTTACAGATACCTGTCTATTAAATTAAATTACTGAAAATTAAATTTAATAGACTTATTTAATTCCTTGAGACCTTCCACTTAACTTATTTGATATGTCGGATTCATAATCCACTTACAAAGTTTGACATAATCAAAACTTATAAGTTTTCTCAAGGGGGTATCATCAATCCCTATACGGAGATGTGGATTCCATCAATAATAAATATTTACCATACACGTAATGTTATTGTCCAACCCACTGAGTTTATTGACCTACAAAGAATCTCACTCTGCTGTGAATCAAAACAATAAATACTACATGCACGTGTTTATTTATTATATTAGAATTAAGAGCATAAGCACTCATAATAATCATGAGGTATTAATTATTTTATATAGTCAGTATAAAAATAATTACCTCAACAGGGTCCTGTTCAATATACACAAAGTGCACTAGTGCAAGGAGTTTGAACTATACCGTTCCCCATAGTCAAGACAGACCTATTAAAACCTTGTACTACAGTCCTACTGATGGTGTGTCCATTTTCATCTAAGACTGTGAATGATAAACTTATATTCTATGAGAACCAATGATCTGGTCTTCCGTGTGTAAGTAGTACTCTACACACCAAATCATCTACTATATAGAATAAGAGACACACATGCATAATCATTAAATAAATAACGCAATGCAAACATTTCTCACATAGATTCTCATTAAAATGGAATAACTAATTTATTAATAAATACTAAAGCCATTACACAAAGCATGTCTTTTAGTATAAATTCCCAACATCATGACTATGCAAATTGGGCAAAATTCTTGTCCCAAAAGCTTGTAGAGCTCAAATTTGTAGTAGCTTATTTTTTCTATTCTTTTCTTTTTTGTTAGGTGTGAAGGGGTGACCTATGTAGCAACTCCTATTGGGAGTGATCATAGGGGTTCTCATCCGTTGCGGAATGTTCGGTTTGAGCCATAACTACTGACTCGAAAAAGGCAAGTACTAGTTGCCCAACTTGTGGCCTACATCCTCACCCTCAAGATTTCCTTGAAAGCCTTCCACTGTACAAAAACTTTTTTACACAGCAGGTACTAGTTGCCTAAGTGCCCACCTCACTTTGTACAAGCGTTCTTCCAAACTCTCAAAGTCGTAAGTGATTTTGTTCAAATTTCACTCAAACTTACAAGTGTTTTTCTCTAGAACACACAAGTCCTCCCAATCAAATAAATAATGATTATACAAAGGTCAACTCTCTCAAAGAGTGAATGAATGAGTTTAACTCAGCAAATGCCCTAAAACCTAGCAAAGAGAATGTTTCTTCAGGTTGGATTAGAAATTTCAGCTCACAATCAATGGTATAGCACTTCAATCCTTAGATTCTTATGTATAAATGTTGTGGGGATCTTGTATATATGACCTTGAATTGATTATAGCCATTGGTGGTGGTTGAAGGTGCATTTAATGCAAAATCGCGTTGATAGGCCATTTGAAAAACTAGTTGTTACAGTCAAGGAGTCGACTCTTTTTCTGAAGGGGTTGACCTTTTTGGCTTTGGCGCCAACGTCCTCAACTCTCTGTTCAAATATGTCAGCTATTCTGCTTAAAGGGATCAACTCTTCTTGAGGTTTGGCAGACTTTACTAGGGCACTATTTGAATGAGTTAACTCCAAAAGAATAAGGAGTCGACTCTTCTTGCTTTTGACCAAACTTCATTAAGACTCTGTTCAAAGGTGTCAACCCCTGAGAAACGAGGAGTCAACCCTTTTGGACCTTCTTCAAGACTTTGCATTCTGGATCAATGTGTTGACTCCTAACTTGGAGGGGTCGATTCTTTTTCTGTGTAGACTCTGGTCCATGGTCTCTGTCTCAATGTGTCAACTCCTGAGCTGGAGAAGTTGACTCCTTTTCAACTTAGACCTTCACTTTTTGTAAGTCTTTTTCAATCTTCTTTAAACTCTTCAAGCTCTTGATGGATCATTCAATTAAGTCTTTTAAGGTTTGAAATGACTTCTTCAAAGTATGTTGATCTTCAAGAACATCTTCAATCTCTTCGAGATGAAATCAATCCACTTCGATTACTTGTAGGGTTCCTCAATCAACATTACTTCTTCCATTTATTCAAGACTTCATCAATTTCTTCAGTAGAACTTCAAAGTCTTATGATCTTCCTTCCAACTGATCTACCATTCATCCAAGACAACTTTAAAGTCTTTAAGATAAGCTTCCATGTCTTGTGTAGAACATTAAAATAAGGTTGTAACTATGTGTCTGCTGAATGTGTCAACCTATCATACTCATTGTCTTCAATCTTTCTTGACAAGCTTCTCATCATACAAGTTCTTCAATATTTTCTAATGAGACAAGCTTTAAGTCATGAACCTATTGAGATAAAGGCAATACATAATCTGCACATTAAGTAGAACTATTAGATAACTAACACATGTTTTGTAATCATCAAAATCAAGGCTTGGAGTCAAAAACCTCTCCCTTTTTTATGATGAAAAAACCTTAATATGAACAATAAGCTTGAAATCTAATGACTTTAGTAATGTGCAATAACAGATAAAATCAGAAAATGAAAGCTTCATACAAAAAATTTGTTTCCCCTTTCTTTTGTGATTTACGCCTTAAGGCATTTTTCAAGTTTAGAGCAAATATAAGGGTTCAAAGCAAAAGTATTTTTCAAGTTCAGAGCAAAGTAATCAACAAATTCAAAGGTTCAGAGCATAAATGTCTTTACTCTCCCTTTCTTATACAGTGTAGCACTGCTATGTCAGATTTGCTCAACCATAATTGATGTTAATCAAGCATCCAAATAAAACAATTATTCACATATAAAGTCTTTCCAAATTCTTTCTCCCCACAATGCAGTTTTTAAACTTATTTTTTTTCATATAAATACATTTTTCCCTTTACTTCACTCTCTATTCATATCACAATTCTTTCTCTCCCTTTTTGTCAACTCATCAAAAAGAGTGAAATATATAGAAGTTAAAAACAGGTACAATAACAAAAAAATCTTAAAACATGAATAAAGTTATTGTTAGGTTAGCAAGCAAAATAACCATGGCATCAATCTCTTCATCAAAGCAACCAAAGCAAATGCAAGCAAACATGAAAACAACTAAAGTATTAATAATAATACGCATCTATAAAGTTCAAAAACTAAAAGTATCGACAAAGTATTACAAACATATTTGTCTTAAAGGATGACACACCATCCTATTCAAAAATATTGTTTAGAAAGTGCAAATGTAAATGCAAATGCAAGAATGCTAATTTGACTTTAGGAGATGGGGTTTGTGAGAGATCAACAAGGTCATCAGTAGTATTGGTAAACTTGGCTGGGTTTCTTTGCCTCAAACCATACTTGTGAGTGGTTGTTGCTGGCTTTGGAGTGGTCTAGATGGAGGGATTTGATGGTGCTACAGGAGATGGCTTAGATGGATAAGATGATGTTGACTCTTTCAGTAGATTCATTGATCTTATCAATGTTAGAGTCCTCCTTTGCAAACTCTGCTGCTTCAGGATAGAAGGACTTGTACTCATCTCTAATTATTTGCTTGATGTATTTCCCAAAGTGCTCTTGAGAGAGTAATGTCATTGGAGACTCCCTCTCTTAACTTGTTTCCCTCAGACACAAAAACTTTACTCAACTCCCTAATTTTATTCTCAACAAAGAGTAGCCTAGTTACATCATTCTCTACCTTCTTATCAATTTTGGTAAACATCTCCTCATGATATTTCTTCATCTCTTTTATCATTTTCATCATCATTGCTATCTGCACAGAATTGTTAGGCACAATATCCACGAAAAAAAGTTTCCTTGGAGTCTTAGAGGTTTCACCTCTTTCAAATGACCTTCCCCTTGGTGTTGTACTACCACCACCACCACCTCTTTCTTTCTATGGGGTCCACTTCTTGGTTTGGTTGTCAAAGAAATACCTTATTCTAAATAAAGTCTTTTGGATGTACTCATTAGAGTTAGGGTTAGGGGTTCTCTTCTTTTCACCAGATAGATTGACCTTGGAGTGTTTAAACACCTTGGTTAAAAAGATTTCACAGGGTGAACTCACTTTGGTTGTGCTTGATTTGACAATGTGGTTTGAAATGTAATCAGCCAAGTCAACCTTTGTCTCAGTCAAACATGCCCACATAAAGTATGTCACACCCCACTTAGGGTGGAACCGGCCAAGAGCCACAGAGCCTTAGTCCATGGCTCATGAAAGCCTAATACTTGCTCAAGTAATAATAACAAATAAAATACCATGCTAGTGACAATTTCTCTTAGTCAATTAAATCAAATCAATCAGTATGTTCGATCATTCAAAAAGTGAACAATAAAACCAATAAGACAAGACTGACTACTAGCGGAAGACAATAAGAGAATCCTACGGAGGTCTCTACTCAAAAGTTCCCGATTCCAAGTCCATCTCTAACGATTATCTCGCTCACCTGAATGTTTTAAATGAGTGATAGCGCACAGCTCAGTGAATGATAAGTCTTGCAATAATACACTTGATAATTGAAAATACAATTTTTCATAAAGTAGATAATTAGCTAAAAAAAACTTCTTTTAAAAAAACCTTCCCAATGCACATTTATACATTTTGCATGCTTTTCTTGAAGTAAAACAAGTAAATCTTATAATTTTAATAGTGAAGCAAAATCATCTCTAAACAACTTATAATTCAATGCTAAAGCAAAATATCGTCTCTTAAATATAAATAATGGTAACAAATATGATAAGTGCAATAGCTTAGGAAACCAAGAATAACTCATCTCAAATCTCAAATTTCAATGCCAAATCTTATCTCAGGGCTTAAGCCCAGTAGATCCATATCGCACTTAGAGTCATCTTAAGGTGGTGCCTAGGTTTTTTTCTTAAGCTGATCCGATCAAGATTCTCCTACAACCGTTGAGAACTAGATTTACGCTCTAGTTGCCAAAGTCACCTCAATAAGAGGGCATAGCCCCTGGACTTCTCAGAAATAATCTCAAGCATATTATCATAAAGTTTGCACTATCTTAATAAATAATTTAAAAGCATGTATAAAATCACTTTCTTAAAAAAATAGACTGGATCTCTCAAAAATCTTCTTAATTAAATAATGCTCGTTCTCAAATAATAAAATATTGCAATTCTCTTCAAAGCAACACATAATAATCTCAACTCATGCTATTCTTAAAAGTAACAAATTTTCTCATATCAAAATAAAGCATTGTAATTTTTTAGTAAAATAAATACTTGTAATAATTAAAATCATTCTTTACAAATCTCGTATGCATTGGATTAAATTTGAAATTCTCATACTAGCAAGGCAAACTACTCACTTGATATCCAAAGAATGTGAATCCGAATTTACTACGTAAAACTAACGAGTGCTACCTAAATTACAAAAATAAAAGGCCTAATATTAATAAATATTCAACAATTTATAATGAGTTAAAAATAACCTCAATTTCGAAACCCACACGGCAAAATAGTTAATGTAGCACTGTTTTAATTTTTATAAGTCTATCCTATAGACCGAAGTCACTAACTATAGACCGAAGTCACTAATGTACACCATACATTTAACTACACCGAATAATTACTCAATAATCTCCCACTTTGATTTATTCCAACAGACAACCCAACCTATCTCTCTTATTCTTTCTTTTTCTCATTTTCTTATTTCTCTTTCCCAACCTTTTTCCCTTTCTTTTTCTTTTCCTTCTTTTTCAGGTCCATGGCCAGAACTGGCCTTATTTTCTCTCACGGCCGAATGGCCGAAAAGGTAATTCTTTGACCAGCAGCTGCTGGTCACTTCCCTTAACCCCACTTAATTCTTTTTTTTTTTCTTTTTATTCATCTTTTCTCTTTCTTTCTTGGTGCTGCTCATTTCCCTTCTTTTTTTTTTTGTTTTTTCCTTCTCCTTTTCACATTTAATAAATATTCTTTGTAAATTCTTTTTCTTCCTCCAAACGGTTCAATTATGCACTCATATAAAATAATCACAAGCGCACACACATGTTCCATATACATATAAAAATTGTATAGACAGTCACCACAACTATTAATTATATAGGCATATACCCATATTCCACTTCCCCTCCGCACACTAGCAAAGAACAAAAACTAATAACTAACATCTAAACTCACTGGCTAAGACACCCAATTCCTTCTCTATTCATTTCTTCAACCACCACCAAGCCCAAATCAATATACATATTTGCACATATAACTACGCACATAAATTTGCATACCAATCTAGCAAAAGAATCCATTGCCAGCCACATGAATACTTATGTACACCAAACCTTACACATATATAATCACAATCCCGAATACCATTAAGCCCAATCCCTCCTTAACATATTTCTAGAAATCATAGGTATAGATATATAGATGAACTCAACCGTAATAGATATGAAACAAAACCCAAGGAAAATATTTCTTATTCCATCACTCTACGCCTTACACATCCCAGTAACCTCCTTCACGGCCTCACCAACATGGACACATTCCCAAACCCGATCTTGATCGTGCCACCAAAATCTAATGTAAAAAGTTTACTCAAAATAGATATACAATCGGTAAACCAATAAGTAATCAACACAGGTGCAATATCTATGCATAGTCAACTATATACACATAGATGCATTCAAGCAAGAGAGCAATATAACAAAGAATGTTCCATCGCCCTACCTTGAATTGTCAAAAAACTCAACGTAGGAAGTAAGCCTTCTCTTTCTGCAGCCCCTCTCTCTCGGATGCCTCTCTTCTCTCTCTCTCTCTCTCTCTCTCTCTAAATGAGTCTCTTCTCTTAAATTTAGACACAAAAGAGAAGAAAGAATTCTATGAGAAGAAGAAAGAATTCCACCATCATTGATTCACATCATTAATGTCTCTCACAAATTTCACCATCATTAGTTCACATCAGTGATGTCTCCTGCCAATTCCACCATCATTGATGTCTCCCACTAATTCTACCATTATTAATTCTACCATTATTGATTCACATCATTGATGTCTCCCACCAATTCCACCATCATTGATGTCTCCCACTAATTCTACCATTATTGATTCACATCATTGATGTCTCCCACCAATTCCACCATCATTGATGTCTCCCACTAATTCTATCATCATTGAATAGGGGTGGACAATGGGGGGCCAGGCAGAGTTTGGGCCGGGCTTGCACTACATAATAACAATTATTATGGCGGTCCAAGCCTGGCCCGACCCGATCTCAGGCCTAACTTCATTCTCTCAGGTCTGCCCAAAAATTAAACTAAAATGTTTGGGCCCACCCATCTGGCCCAAACTATTGGTATTCTTTGTATAAATTTGTTAAAAAATAATAAACAAAGTGTACTTTACTTTTTGACTTTTGAGACAATGCATGTACACTTTTGAGACAATGCATGTGGGGAATTGGGTATAATAAATATTTGTTAAATAGTTGTCATTTTGAAAATCAAAGAATAGAATAATTTATTATTTGAATGGAGTAAATTAGTAGTTGATGTTGGAGAATCCAATAGCAAGGCCACGGTACAGCTACACACATGGGCAGATCGGGCCGGGCTGGGCCAGGCCGGGCTATGAATTTTCATCCCAGGCCTGGCCCAAAAAATAATCAAGCTTAAAAATTTTGCCCAACCTGGCCTTATGGGCTCAAATATTAATCACATTCCCTAAAATAATCGGGCCAGGCTGGGCAGGCTTCTCAGGCTTACGGGCTGGTGTCCACCCCTATCATTGATCCACCATTATAGAGTTACAACAAAATAATAATTTAACACCATACGGCTAAAAACTCTCAAATTAAAATATTGAAATTATTAGGATGCATATAAAATTTGAGAATAATATGGAATACAAATCGGGGTCTTTACAAAGTACAACTCTTTGTCAAATATATACTCAAACTTTTTTTTTTTAGAAATAAAAATATAGCATACAAAATGATGGATAAGTCTCAATTTCAATAGGAGTTCATTGGCAATGGGTTGAAAAGTATCATCAGTGATCTTTTCTCCATAGAGAGTGGATAGGGCTGTACATCTATCCATATTTTTCTGCCCTATTTCTCCACCTCCGCTTATGCTCAAAATTTGATAGATAATCCCTTTGGTGAGTAAAATGTGGACTCCTCTAACAAAACTTGTTACACTTACGCTATCCCTTTCTCTTTTGACATATGTATAGAAATGTCCAACTAATTCAAGATAAACATCATCCCTAAGCATGGTCATTGGTTTCCATTCAAGCTTCTCAAGTTTAGATTCAAATGTAAACTTTTCTTTGGCAAATAATACATAATCAATCTATCTACTATTTAAAATAACTCTAAAGGAAAAATCTTGAGCATACTTATCTAGATTGGATTGTTTTTCGAACTAGAGGTTGTCCTTGAAAAAATCTTCTCCTTCCTCCACTATTTGCTTTCCTTTTCTCTTCTTTGATGCCCTAGAAGACTCTCCTTTGTCTTTCATCTTCTTTCCTCCCTTAAATTTAGGAGTCGACTCCACTAGGGTTGTCTTTCCCTTCTTTGGCACTGCGATTTTTGGAGCCATTGGAGGCTACAATGGTGGTTGAGAGTAGTTAGAGAATGATTAATGTGGTTCGAATCTAGATTTTATAGTGTTTGGATGAGTGATTTTCAGTGGATTGAAAGCTAAGGTAATGGTTGATCGAGAGAGGAAAATATTTGTCTGATTTGGGCAAAAACAGGGGCTATATAAGCGCTGAGCAATCATGCAAATGGGTTGACTCCTGTTTTCAGGAGGGTCGACTCATTTTCTGTTGAAAGAACTATCCAGACTCTCTGTTGGAATGGGTCGACTTTTGAAATAAGAGGGCTCGACTCATTTTAACAGTGGTCACTAGGAGCCACTTTCAAAGAATAAGGGTCGACTCTTTAAAGGCAGGAGTCGACTCTTTTCTTATGAAATGTAGAAAATCACTTGTACAATGCAATGCACCAAATAAGCATCTAATTCATTTTCCAACTATTCAAATGCATAGTCAGGTATACATAATAATACAATCAATCAAGCTATTAGATTGCTCATCCCTAATTTTCTTTTAATCATGCAAAATCTGTCATCACTTAGAGATTTTGTGAAAATGTCAACTAATTGATGTTCAGTGCTCACCAAGTCAAGTGCAATATCATCTTTTTATATATGACCACAAATAAAGTAATATCTAATTTCAATGTGTTTTATGCGAAAGTATTGAATAAGATTTTCGGTCAAATTAATGGCATTTGTGTTATTACACCTTGTGAGAATATGTTCAAAGGTAACTCTAAAGTCTTCCAATTGGTGTTTAATCTAGAGAACATGAGCATAATAGCTTCTAGCGGTAATGTACTCAGCCTCAACAGTGGAGAGTGCAACAGTAGTGTTTAATCTATTATAATAGGTGTTTTGTTTTGAATTGAAAGAATGTCATTAAGACATAATTCTCTATATGAATTTTCTATTTGTATAGTATTATTCAAAAATATATTTTCAGAAAACACCCTAATTTTAGAGACTATAGAAAATGTATTTTCTGAATTTATAGAACCCTTTTCATGGAAAAATAAACATAATATAAAAATGATGATATTTTTGATGATTTTTTTTTTGTTTTCGAGAACCCAAAACAGAGAAGTTCTCAATTCACTTGTTTACAAGATCATAAAAAAACAAAAATAAACACGGAAAAACCATTTCGTGTTCCCCACCCCCTCGCGCGGAGTAATCAGGGTTTTTCTTCAGGGTAGAGCCTTGAGCACTAAACTTATGTACATGACACTAGCTAGCTATATGAAATTACAAGAAGGATCAATGAAAACCAAAGTGGTGGATTGATACCCTTGCTGTTAGATTATCTCTGGTTTCGGCCAAGAATACATATTTATATATATATATATATATATACACGTATATATATGTATTGGAAAGGTTTGAGGGGGAGTAATTAATCTATAGTATGACAACATTAGCAGATAATCTATTATCGTCAATACTCTGTTCATGAGTCACGACTATGCAAATTGGGCAAATTATTATCCCGAAAGTCAACAGGATAATCAGAGTTTAACCTCTTGGAGAAGTTAGATCAGTGTTCAAAACGTTAATTACTCAGCTAATTCAGCTGACTTAAAACTCCATCTTTGTAACTCATCAAGAGAGTCATTCTTTTTACATTTGAACTCAAAGGCCTCTATTTTCGAAAACTAAATTGATTTGTGAAAACAAGCATAAGCAATGTCAAGAACTATTTAATATTCACCTGCTGGTCCACAAAGTTTATACTTTTAACACATTTTCGACAGATGAAAAATATATTCTGTGGTACTTTTTTTTTTCCAATCACTTGACAACATCCGAGAATGAGAAGATTTCGTTATAACATATTCTAACTTAATTGGTTAACCTTTGGTTTGGTGTTTGGACCGTAAATTGCAAGGTCGTTGATTGAATGACACGTGTACAAAAAAGAAAAGTCTTTAGAAAGAAAAGGGGACAAGTCTAATTAAGGAACACGCAACCACTAGATGGAGACTGTGCGAAACTAGGATTTTATTTTAAAAAATATCAAATACCAAAATCTTGAAATAGAAATTTTTATTTTAGTAATATATTTATTATATTTAAAAAAATTATATATTTTTTTAAATTAAAATATAACAAAAATATTAAGATGTAAGACTAAATTTTTTACATGAAAAATAAAACTAAATTATATTTCGTCTCAATAAAATATAAAAGGACGAATTAATTGTTTCTTAGTATATTTTAACCCAAACATTTACTAAATTGAAATTTGACATTTTTGATATCCTAAAAATCATCTATGATTGACACTATACTATTCAAATTTCTTTTCAATGTACATGTATGTGTTCATGTTTTGGAACCAATTTTAACTGCTATAAAATGAATTAATATATGTATATATACATATATATATATATATATATATATATTTCTATATCTTTATGCTTCGGTCTATTTCATAGGTAAGGTCACTTGTTGGATTGGTGCACAACAAAAAAAAAATCAATAGAGTGTTAATTTTATTAGGTTAGAATGTACAAAAAACAATAAATAAAAAAATCTACTACACAAAATTTTAATATTTTACTGAGTTAGGATATTTTTAAAAAAAATTAAATTATGAGAGGTTAAGACTTTAAGAAAATTTTTAGAGATAATTACACTTTACCCCTTTGTAATTTGAACAAAAATCAGATAATTCGTTGTAGTTTAAAAGTAAACACATAACCCCCCTTGTGGTTTGAATTTATCTGTAAAATAGATGAAACTGTAACAGATTCAATGAAATGACAAAAATATCTGTATAAAGAACAACTCTTTATTTTGACATAAAAAGAAAAAATCATATTTTTTTAATGTTTCATTTTAAAGAGATAAAATTATAAAAATGCCCTTGCAACAGAACTATCATTAATTTTAATAATTTTTATCTATTTTGTAATTAAATTCAAATCACAAAAAAATTATCTGTTGACTTTTAATTCACGTGGTGATCATGTGATGTTTGCATAAACTATAATGGGGTAAACTATAAGGAGTGAAGTGTAAGCATTCTTTCTACAACTTTTTTGCTTCTTAGGCTGGCTAAGAACAATTATAATTGCAATAGTCAATCTGAAATCTTTATTTTGAAATACAGAGAACCTAAATTTCGACAGAAGCTGAAGCTATGTCGGTGATTGACACTCATTAGTCTTATGTCCCCAATCAGGCTGTCCAAATTACGGAATGATGACCCACCTTCACTGATGGCTTCTTCAGCCAATTTTGCCATTCGCTCCGTCGATTGCATGAACTCCTCTCTCCTCACATCCATCAGATCTCTTATCATCTTTTCAACTATGACTCGATCACAAGTATCTTTCATGTCCAACCCCAGTTCCCAAACCTTCCCTACAAACCTACTATTGACATGTTGGTCCCCAAAGCAAGGCCAGCATATCATTGGCACCCCCGCGACAATACTCTCCAGAGTTGAGTTCCACCCACTGTGAGTTAGAAACCCACCAACGGCTTGGTGAGCCAGGACCTCTTCTTGTGGAGCCCAACCAACCATGTATCCTTTTTCCCTTGTACCCTCCAACAGCTCCGCCGGAATTTGGCTTTCCCCATCTTTGCCGGGCACGGAATCGGGCCGAATGACCCACAAGAACCGCTTCCCACTATTTATCAGACCATGCCAGAATTCCATGAGCTGGTCCTTCGTCACCGTTGTAATACTTCCAAAGCTTACATAGATCACAGATTTTAATGGCTGTGCGTCGAGCCACATGATGCAACTCTTATCTTCTTCCCACAAACTATTTGAAGAGACCGGTTCTGTGAGTTTAATCTTCAGGTGTGCGTGGAGAGGTCCGATGGCGTAAATTTTTGGCAATTGAGAGCGTGTCTCAGTAAGTATGGGCCCTTCTAGCTCTTCAAACGTGTTGAGTATGAAACCTTGTGCTCGAGGGGTTTGCAGGGTTACATTCAAAAGCGCCTGAAAGTCCCGTTCAGCCAAGTCTCCAGCACGGAAAAACCTTGGGAGGTCACGACGTCGGAGAAAATCCCCCATGCCAGGAACGCTTACTATGGGTGCATCCATGTTGTTTCCTAGTGTTTTTTTTTTTCCCAGTTTGCACAACGTGACAAGAAACAGATGTTTATCAAGAGGTTATTTGCTTAGGAAAACAGATAGAGCACATATACATATAGGATACTCTGTGAAATTATAAGAAGGATAAAAGAAAACCAAACTATTCAACGAACCTTTGAAGGGAAGCTCCCCGGCTTCAATGAGTTTGGGGGCACAAAAAAAGGCCCAGAAGTAGCCAGCGCTGGCAGTGCGGAAATAAATGAGTGGGATCCCAATCTCTTCAGCAACATCAAGAGCAAAACCCAATAATCCATCGGCTACGATGCAAGTTATTGACTTTCGGGTGTCTGAACTTTGCCGATTGGATGTCAGCAAGTCTCTGAAAAGTGGTTTTGCTCTGGATGTTAGAGAATGGAACAACTCCATTAATCTATCCCCAGAACGGGGGTCATCTTCTGGTAGGCCATCCGAGATGGTTTCAAAATGAAATCCAGAATAGCGCTCAAAATGCGATTGAACGTTGCTGTGACGTAGGAGGCGACCGTGGGTGTTCTCGGTGACGAGGAAGGTGACATGTAGGCCAGCGAGGCATAGAAGCTCGGCTAGCTTGAGCATGGAGTTTACGTGGCCCTGTGCCGGGTAGGGGAAGATGAGGACATGGGGAGGGAGTTCTGCTTCTTCTTGATGATCCATCAAAGTTTTTGATCCGAAAATATTATTGGGTTCTTGAAAAATTTAGATGTTTCAATTCAGGATATATAGAACCTCCTCTGTTGATGCCCATTTGTTTAGTGAGAAGCTTTCGTCCTTGAATACGTCACGAAATTGCTATGGACAACCAGCAAAGCGTAATAATCATGGAGTTATGTGGCAGAAATCTACAAGTTGATGGTTGAGCTTGCTTTTATCTTCTTGGACAAAGGTGTTTAAATATACCAGATAAGACTGACTTGGCCAGAAATGGATCTAATGGGTGAACAATGTGGCAAAAAAGAGAATTAATTAAGCTTTTAGGTTTGTCGTTTTGCTTGAATGCACACAAGGAGTAGTCCTTTTATTTTTTATTTTTTTGTTTTTATACTCAAAGTCAGTTTTTGCCTTGACTTCTTTTGTTTGAAAAAAAACTAAATGGGATGATGGCTACGTTTGAATAATTTAAGATTGTGACAGTAGTGCATAAAAGAATTAAAAATTTTGAGAATAAAACCAATTCACCTTTTATGAATTGATTTGGTTAGGATTTGTCAAAAGTTCGGTCGGGTCCAGATTTAAAAAATATTAAACAAATAAATTTGATTTGATTCTTAATTTTGTATATATTACATATATGACTTTAAACTATTTTTGTGTACTTTATTATTACTAATATATGTTTATACATTATTATTTAATTATTTTTTAAAAATTAAGGAGGTAAGATTATTCTTAGTTTTTAATTTTTTAAAAAAAAAATGTTTCGCATGATAAAAGTGGACCTAACCGATCCAACCAAAGCTAGACCTGAACTAAGTTGAGAGATGAAATTAAACCGAACCAACTCGAATTGATTCGAATTGGTTCAGTTTGGATCCATAAGAGGATTGATTCAATTTTGACTTTGAAATTTTGAAACCGATTAAGATCAGATCATTTGTAGGTTTAGCACAAATCTGAGCCGACCCGACTCACTCATACACACTCGCGGTGGTCCAACCACCGCCTGCTGATATACAACACATCAGCAGTTACACACATCAGATGGTGTACAACAGCTGATGTATTGCACATCAATAGGCAGTGGTTGGACCACCACGAGTGTAAATAACACTTCTCATAAGGTGTATTTTCGAAACTAAACTTTAGTGGAAGTTGAGATTGAGGAGTTTTATACTTGGTCGCTTAGAGCGTGGACACATGCGTAGGCAGTAGGAGATTCACGCTTTTTGGTATGAAGGAAATCATCATCCGGTAGGTTAATGGTTTGTAATATTAATTAGTCGATTTCAATGATCACCAGAGAAAGCAAGATGCTTAAAAGCTCAAGACAAAGGGGCTGAATTAAGAGATCTCCAGTTTCTCCAATTAATCACAAGTCCATTCCAAAAATAAAGTAAAGAAACAAAGGGAAGAAAAAAAAATCCATTTTGCCAGTAAACTTCTTGTTTTCTTCATGCCGTTGCCTGCTAAGAACTTAAATAATTGCAATAGCGAGGTAAATATTGATGAAAAATAGAGAGCCTAAATTTCAAAAGAAGCTGAAGCTATGCCGGTGACTGAACACTCATTAGCCTTATGTCCTCAATCAGACGGCCCAAATTACAGTATGATGACCCACCTTCACCAATGGCTTCTTTAGTCAATTTTGCCATCCGCTCCACCGATTGCATGAACTTCTCTCTCCTCCCATTCATCATATCTCTTACCATCTTCTCAATTACAACTCGATCACAGTATCTTTCATGTCTAACCCAAGTTTCCAAACCTCTCCCACAAATCTACTATTGATGTATTGATCCCAAAGGTAAGGCCAGCAAATCATTGGCGCTCCCTCGACGATACTCTCTAGAGTTTGAGTTCCACCCGCTGTGAGTTAGAAACCCACCAATCGCTTGGTGAGCCAGAACCTCTTTCTGTGCAGCCCAATTGTACCCTCATTCTCTTGTACCCTCCAATAGTTCTGTCGGAATCCGACTTTCCCCATCTTCGTCGGCCACAGAATCAGGCCAACAACCCCCACAAGAACCGCTTCCCACTATTTACCAGGCCACGCCAGAACTCCATGAGTTGGTCTTCTGTCACTATTGTAATACTTCCAAACCTTACGTAGATCACAAATCTTGAACGGATGGGCGTTGAGCCACGTGATGCAACTCGTATCTTCTTCCTATAGACTGTTTGAGTAGATGAGGTGCTTCGAGTCTAATCTTCAGGGGTGCGTGGAGCGGTCCGACGGTGTAAAGTTTTGGTAATTTAGAGCTTGTATGAGAAAGTATAGGTCTTCTAGCCAGCTTCGGACTGACGCATGTTCAAGTGGCATCACCGTCTTCACTGAATTTTAAAAAAAATTTATTTTTAAACACGACTCAATAAAGATAGATTTTGTCCGACCAAAGCCAATACCTAATACTTAAAGAAATTACATAACTTCGTTATCATCGTGTTGAATTGTTTTATATGGTAAAGTGAGTACGAAATTATTATTATGTATGGCATCTCTTGTTAAAGCTACTCATTCTCTTTCTTTGATAAGAGAAAGTTGTTTCGATTTGTCGAGTTTTATCATTTTAAGTTTTTTTCACTAAAGTTTATGATACTTGATAATTAACTTGAGAGCTACTTTTAGATATAAACTCTAACGATCAATTTTTTGAAGTGATAGGAATTGATGAGCTTGCTCAAAAATTAGTTAAAACAAAAAATGATATTGTCTATCCATTAGTATACTTGCTTGTGAAGTTGACACTGATCTTACCGATTGTAACTGTATCGGTTAAGAGAGCTTTTTTGCAATGAATATTATCAAGATTTTACTCCGTAATCACATGAGAGATGAGTAAATGAATGATTGCTTGATGATATTCATTGAAACAGTGGCGGACTCAGAAATTTTTTCTTGTGGAGGTAGAAAATATTCCTAAAGTGAAAATTTCAAATGAGGTTTTTTACATTTTTAATACCAGTGTAAATTTTTTACTTAAAATTTTATTTTATTTTTGATAAAAGTTATTAATTAATTTATTTTTTACCTTTTCAATAGAGAATTTATTGAATCACAATAGATTTAACCATCCAATAAAAATTGATTTTTGATAGTGTATTCACCAAATGATTTAACCAACATAATACAAAATTGATGATTCAACCAACAGAGTAAATAATTTATTTTTCAGTTCTACTTGTAGACCCACAAACAATAAAAAAAAAAATTACATTTTGTTCAAAAGAAAATCAAACAAACATCGATCTATCTAAAAATACAAAAATATTACATCAACAAGCCATTTGATGATGTTATCGGTAAGATTTATTAATTTATTTTTTAATTTGAAACTTTTGTCTTTGTACAAGAGAGAGAGAGAGAGAGAGAGATCGTGTGGTTGTGAGCGTTAAAGAGAGAGAGAGTTGTATAGGTTAAATTATTGATCATTCTTGTATTTATAAAAATGTATGTAATTATAATTTTTTTAAATAATTTTTTTCTATTAATCTAGGACCTTTTTTATGATTTTTTTTCATTGAAATATGCATTTTTTTTTCTTTTCTTACGTATCTTTCCTCATTTAAACTAGGGCCATTTTTTTATGGACTTTTTTCTTATTTAGATTGAGGCTTTTTTTTTAAAAACAAAAACCAAAATTATACAAAATTTTAACCATAATTAGGGCTTTTAAAACTTATGTACTTTCAAAAATTAGAGACCTAAAGCTGTTGTTTTGATGTCTTTACATTTAAACTGCCCTTGTCCACTCATCTCACATGTGATTACATAGTGAAGTTTTGATAATATTCATTTCAGAAAAAGTTTTCTCAACCGATACAGTTACAAACAGTAAGATCAATGTCAACTTCACCAGCAAATATACGAATGGGTAGACAATATTCTTCTTCATCTCAACTAATTGTAGAGAGGAAATGTTTTTAGGACTTATGCTATTTTAGGTGTATTTTAAATGGGTATGAGTTTGAATTAGGTTAAAAAAAAATTGAAATGAGTATTGAGTTTAGTTGGACAAAGTTTATTTTTAATTGGGTGAGGTTAAACAATTTTTTTTAAAAAAAAAATTCAGTGGAAGCGGCCTACACCGCTCAGCAAGTGTCGGTCTGCCCCTATATTGAAAGAGATATATTCAACACCATAGATAATGAATTTGTGTTGCAAATATTTTAGAATATGAAACAACGAAGAAGATTATTATAATTTGTCATATTAATTTAAATGTTGTTTTGTGTAAAAAAAACATTTGCTATCGATATATAAAATTTTGTATGTTATTATATTTTTTTGTTTATAAAAATTTATCATTTTACTCATAAACAAAAGAATGTTAGCAGCCTCCACTGGAGAAAAGTCCGGACTGCTTCTAGCTCGTCAAACATGTTCGAGTGTCAAAGCTTGTGCTCGAGGGGTTTGCATAGTTTCATACAAAAGTCCTTGGAAGTGCCCGTCAGCCAAGTCTCCAACGCGGAATAAACCTGGGAGATTACGGCATCCTAGAAAACGGTCCATGCCGGGAACGCTTGCTATGGGTGCATCCATATCGTTTTCAGATGTATTTTTTCAGTTTGCACAACTATGGTAAGTGTTAAGAAGTAACAAGAAACAGCTGTAGAGATCGAGAGCTCATTTGCTTGCTAATTAGGCAAACGTAAAGGAAAGAAAACATTTCTTTCTTCCAGGATAGGGCCTTGATGAGCATTGGACTTTTGTAATTAGATCAAAACGAAAAAATGCTATTCTTCTAAAAAAATCTCATTACTAAAAAAATCAATATTTGGGACGAATTCTTTTACGAAAGCTAAAATGTCATTATAAAAGATTATTATTTATGACAGCAATAGCCCTAACACAAAAATGGTATTTACAACGGCAACATAGCGATTGCTAAAAAAAAATCCAAAAATGAAGTCGTTCAAAGCTAGTAAATGCTTCCCCCCTCTTACGACGCTGTTTTTACGGCGGTCAGTTGTTATCGCAAATGTGTTTATTAAAACAATGCCGTTTTGTTCCCCAATTGACCCCCCCCTAATTTGCTTCTCTTCCCCTCTAATTCCTAGCCCTGAATCGATTTTCCCCCATGGTTGCGCCATCCATCTTCCACGATCCCTCTCTCAGCCAATGACGTCGACCTCCGGCCTCCCTTCCGGTAAGCCTCTCTCTCTCTCTCTCTCTCTCTCTCTCTCTCTCTCTCTCTCTCTCTCTCTCTCTCTCTCTCTGTGTAACCCAATCCTAAATCGATTTTCCCCCAAATCAAGAAAGATGCGCCCTCCCTCTTCCGCGATCCCTCTTTCAATGACGTCGGTCTCCAGCCTCGCTTCCAGTATGCTTCTCTGTCTCTCTCTCTCTCTCTCTCTCTCCCTCTCTCTATGCGCCATTGTAGGCCCACCGGTAGCCCTCGCCGCTGGAATCGCTCACCGCAGGAATTCCTCACCGATTGGAATGCTTCGTCAACAAGGTTAGTATTTGCAATCTCTCTCACTCTTGCTTTCCCCCTCTCCATCGAGTATCGTAAATATTCATCTCATTCGTTTCTTAGGCTCGGTGTGTCATGTGCAGTAGGATCACACTGTCATGCTTTTGTTTTATGGTGTCTTCAATTGTTGATTTCATCTTACTTGCTTTTTACTCGGGAAATCAAACATGTTTTCATTTTGTTGTGATTCATTGACCAAATATGGCAATACCCTGTAAGTTATTCACACACTAAAATTAACTTCATTGTGGAAGTTTTTGTCATAGAATGACTTGTCCCTTTTGACAATCTCTGCAATGTGCATTTCGTATTAGCAGTCCTTAAGCTTTTTGAATGAGAAGCAATGAGTAATGGCACTTGTTGGAATATGTGCAAATCTATCTGGGCCTTGTAATTCAGGCCTATTGGCATTGGTTGTGAATTCTTTTTAAGTTTCTTTGAAGCTCCTGATGGAACTGGACCGTGTCAATTTTTTGTACTCTGACCCAGATGGAATCCAGAGATGCTAGACCCAGTCATATCTTGAAAAGAGTTTGTTTTCTTGGATGGGATGAATCAAAGACAAGAAATGGAAATTTCATCATCTGGAATGCCATTACCACTGACATAAATGGAAATGTGTATTTATTTGATTTTAGGTTATAAATATATGTTTTGCACCCACTACAATTAACTATCTTTTTGTTGTTTTTACTAGCTTTTAGTTCTGGATTTCGGTTAAAAAAATAAATCAAACGCCTAAAATACAAACACATAAAAAGGTGAACATTTAATGTCAGCTAAAAAACCTAGTAAACAAAAAATAAAAATAAAAAACTATTCCAAATGAGTTTGAACAAAAGTACAACAATTTAGCTTGAGTTAACAAGACAACTCTTGCGGAATAGGCTTTAGCTTTGACTTACTCTGTTTGGGCTTTTAATCAATCCAACATTGTGTGGTCCAAAAACAATATGTATGATTAATTGTCTCAGTGGCTAGTAAGCTTTGTTTAAAAATGGACACATATTTGCTTTACCTATGAATTGGAGTCTTTCGAGAAACTGGAAGTGAAAACTCCGCATCTGAAATTGGCTACATTTTCCTAATTGAGGCATGGAGCCTGAATCTAAGGTGGATATTATTCAAAACACCAGCAAAAAAAAAAATGTATGAATCATAGATTTGTAGACGAAAGGAAAAGAATATATTTAGGTGTAATTTTTAAATAGCTCTTGCATAGATTATATTCATACATATATATTTTAATTAACTCAAGTAGTCATGAGTTAATTAAAATATAAGCATATAACTTTAGACCGTTTAAGAATCTTCATTGGAGTTTGTGGATTCAACTATGATGAGACGGTTCATGAATTATTCAGTTTTAGATAGTTTGAGAATCTATAAATCTATATGGTAGTCAATGGCTCAACATTTTAAATTGTTCTTCTTTTATACTCTTTGTAGCAAACTCTATTGTTCTCTAGGTACATATGAGATGCGGTGTGTAGCAATACACTTCGTCTACGTCATGTACTTGGAGAACTGCAGAGACATACTGCCAGTTTTCCTTAAAGACGAACAGAGCGGTTTGAGTTGCTCTCTGCGATATAGATTATGCGTTTCTGAATAGGATAAGATCACCTACCTATTAGAGAAGAGTTGGATGGATAGGTTTCTCTTTACGTGAACATGTATGATTGATATTGACTTCTATAGAAAGATAGACAGGAGTTGGATTGATTCTAGTAATAGGCTGTTGAGGGAATATATAAATGGAATTGACCAGTTTCTTGTGTTTGCATACACTGGTAAGGGTGCAGATTCAGTGATCTACTGTCCCTGTAGGGAGTGTGGGAATCGCTATTATTTGCCACGAGTAACTATGCGTGAGCATCTTCTCAACAAGGGAATGTTAAGGAAATATAAGATATAGACTTGTCATGGGGAACCATATCCTTCTAGTTCTGGTCACCCTGTTCCAGAAGATGAAATATTGGGGGATTTAGACTTTAGGAATGATATGGTCAGAATGATACATGATACCATTCTATATGTGGGTACAAGTTTTGAGAATGATAAGGGACAGATAAGAGCAAATGAAGAAACTGTTAACTATTTCAAGCTTTTAGAAGATGCATAGAGTGAATTATATATGGGATGTAAGAAATTAAGTAAATTGTTGTTCATTGTTCGACTCTTGCATCTAAAAGTACTCAATCATTGGACGGACAAGTCCACAGATATGTTATTTAAGTTGTTAAGCGAAGTTTTCTCTAAGGGTGTGGAACTTTTGAAAAATTACTATCAAGCTCAAAAGATTACTAAAGATCTTGCCTTTACATACAGGACTTGGGATGTATGCCCTGACAATTGTATGTTGTTCAGGAATGAGCACGTCAATCTTAATCAATGTGTCATGTGTGGTAAATCTATATGGAAAGCGAGTGTTAATAGCGAGGAAAATCATGGTAAACCGAAGCCTGCAAAACAAATTAGGTATTTTCCTCTAAAGCCAAGGCTGCAAAGATTGTTTATGTCATCTATTACATCCCAATCAATAAGATGGCATGCAGAAGAACAACCAAATGACGGGACATTAAGGCATCCTGCTAACTCCAAGGTGTGAAAAGATTTTGATTGACAAAACCCAGTCTTTGCTAGTGATAGCCATAATGTAAGGCTTGGGCTAGCGTCGAATTGATTCAACCCTTTAGAACCATGAAGATAGTTTATAGCACTTGGTCTGTAGTGTTGATTCCATACAATCTATCACCTTGAATGTGCATGAAGCAACCGTCCTTTATCCTGCCTGTGCTTATAGATGGGCTGAAAGGACATGGTGACAAGATTGATGTGTATTTGTAACCGTTAATTGAGGAGTTGAAGGAACTTTGGAATGAAGGTCTATCCACTTTTGATGCATCGACCAAACAGATGTTTCAATTGTATGTTTATTATAGATAATTAGTGACTTCCTTGGATATGTCATGTTGTCGAGATGGAGTACCAAAGGTGAATATGCTTGCCTGTGTTGCAATACGCAAACTAAATCCATCGAGTTGAAGCACGGTAAAAAGTTTATTTACATAGGCTACTGTTGCTTTTTGCCTTGTGGACATAAATTTCGAAAGGATAAAGTATCATTTGATAGGACCCATGAAATGAGCCTAAAACCTTAGCTGTTGCTTTAGTTGGAATCAAAAGGTATTCTTACCCAATACAAAATGGACGACCTTAAGGTAAGGCACCGCAATTAAAAGAGAAGGAAAACGATAAAGGTGAATCGAAAAACCATAATTGGAAGAAAAGGAGCATCTTCTACGAATTCCCGTACTGGAAACACAATTTAGTAAGACACAATCTTGATATGATGCATATAGAGAAGAATGTCTGTAATAATGTATTATGGACAATACTATAAGTTGTGGAAAAGTCGAAGGACAATGTAAATGCCTGGCGTGATCTCAAGAAAATAGGAATTAGAGAAGCATTGCACCCAGTAGATAAGGTGGGAAATAAATTGTGCTTGCCCCCTACTCAGTTCATGATGACCAAAAAGGAAAAATATTTGTTCCTGAAAGTGCTAAAGGAAGTTAGAGTGCCGGATGAATATGCATCTAACATATCACGACATGTCCGTTTATATAAGAGATCTATTTGGGGGTATAAAGACTCACGATAATCATGTCATGATACAACAACTCATTCATCTAGCTATACGACATTCTTTGCCTATGAAAGTCATCGAACTAGTGATTAAATTAAGCAATTTCTTTATACAACTATGCTCGAAAGTGATTCATGGTACTGACTTGTAGCATATTCAGAATTGTATCGTAGTAACTCTGTGTCATCTTGAGAAATTATTCCCTCCAGCTTTCTTTAATATAATGGAACACTTACCCATACATTTAACAAATGAAGCATTATTGTGTGCACCAATTCAATACCAATGGATGTACTCAATTGAGGAGTATCTTGTAACGTTGAAAGAATATGTTCAGAATTGAGCTTTCCCAGAGGGTTCAATAACTCAAGGGTACTTGATAGAAAAGTGTATAAATTTCAGTGCTCAATATCCAGATGACATGGAAACCAAACCAATCAACCAGTACGGAACAAAGATGGTCCAGAAGGGAAAGGCAAATATTATCGTCTTCAAGACAGTGTATTGATGCAGGCTCATCGCTATATCCTGTTCAACACTAAATTAGTGGCACCATTCATAAAGTAAGCAATTGTTTTTAAATTAATTACCACTCATCTGCAACTTACATACATGATATTCATTTGTGTAATTTTATTACATAACAATCACCTTGAATTCCTTAAGGAAAAATTGCCTCAAGCAGACAATCATCAAATTCAGTGCCAGCATTTTGAAACATTCCACACTTATTATATTTTTTTTCAATTCACCCAAATTTACGTACCCTTAATGTACATAAATATACCCTCCTTTGCATAACAGGTTCACGCTGATCATAAAGTATTTCTCTTTGTCATACCAGTTTCTCTCTACTCTCTTTAGGTCTTTCACGACCTTCTTTTAACGTATGTGTCTGACATCATCGATAGTGGACGTGTCTTCATGGAGTTCCATCATCTGAACCTTGCCCGCTTTTAATTTAATGGTGCGAGCTATTAGAAAACATTGTTTGGCTGCCACATGATCTCCTCAGATCTCCTTTACTCCTTCAGGGGTTGGGAAGCGAATTAGTTGGTGGTAGGTAATTGTACTCCAAAAGTGCAATCTACATGCCTTGATTAGTTCTTTGTTAGACCTAGATTAGGATTATTTTTGTTGTTGAAGTTCTGTTTAGTTACTAACTTAGTTTTATGCATGTTTTTAAGAATCTCATGCTAAAATGGACAAATTTGAGCAAAAGTACAAAAAAGCATTCATACAGCCAAAGAATGCGTTCAAACGCATGAAATCAACATGCCATAAACTGTTCAAACAGTGGAGCTTCGCGTTCGAACAGTGCACAAGAGCATTCGAACAGTGCTTCAAACGATATCACGTCAAGACTAGGTGCAAAGTCTGGCCAAGAGTTTCATAAAGTTATTTTCCCATTCGATCTGCGTTCGACATTGCATTCGAACGGTGGACGCTGCGTTCAAACTATTGTATGAACGTTCGAATGATATTTAGGGACTGCAATTTTTGAAAGCCTATAAAAGCTGGCGTTGTTGTTGTTTTTAGGGTTAGTGTTTTCATTATTGTTTAAAAGAGTTAGTAGCAGCTAGAGAGAGTTTTTTTATTGCTTCTAGTTAGGTTTTCATAGTTTTTCTCAGTTCCTGTAATTAAAATTTCAGTCTTTCATTCAACTCAATATATTTTTATACAATTGTGTTTTTCTTATGGAGATGAGTAGCTAAATCCACTCTTGGGATCCATTGTAAAGATCAATTGAAGTTCTCAGATGAGCAATGGAGATAAATTGGTTTTCAATGTTTAAATCTTCTTCTTCTTAGTTCTTTGGAATCAAACCCTATATTCTTCCAAAAATAAAGATGTTTGACTATATTTGGTAATACTTATGCATGATTCTATATTCATTATATGTACTACACGAATTGATGATATGCATCTTTGATTCTAAAATTGATTCAAATTTAGAGTAGATATTTACGAAAACTTAAGTGTTTGATTATGCGTGGCAACAAGTCAATGGTATGCACCTATGATTTTAAACTTGATTTATGTTACGTTTGATTGTTAAAGGGTAAACATTTTTGTTGCCAAATCTTTTGAATCAAAGACTCACAATATAGTCAATGATTTAAGTTATAAGGTATCTCCATTGGGATTTCGAGTGAAGCAGTTGGTTGGATCAATTGGTTTTGAGATTTTTCTTTTATTAAATACAAATCAATTTTCTTAGTTTAGTTTAGTATAAACAAACCAACTTTAGAGTGATAATTTTGGTCTTTTTAAAAGTAATTAGTGAGATTTTGTGTGTGATTTGAGATGGTGGTCTAGTCTCTTCAACTTGTCAAATTGGTCGCTAAGGATTCGACTACAGACTTACTGGGTTTATAGTACTTTGTCATCCTACACTTGGGATTATCTGAGGACACTGTTTGGTGTAACTCAGTAGGTGGATGGTATAGCCTTCATGAAGTGCAATCAAATCTGGCCTATGATTGCATTATAGAGGGAAGGCACATTGACCACTAAGAACTATATCTGAAGCATAATTCCTCCTGCGGCTACTGGGACTGTCACCTTTTCCAATGGCTAAACTGGGTCTGAACTGAAGCCGATCAAAGAGTTGAGGGATGACTTCAAAGGTCGTAATACATGACTTTAGACGAGCTCCCTTGATCGATCAAATTCTCTTAATGTCACAATCCCCTAGTCGCAATGTCACCACCAATGTGTCATTATGGGGTGTCTGAACTTCCACTAAATCATCATCAGTAAATGTTATGACCTTAGCACTGTTGTCAATTTTGACCTTCTTGGCTAGAGGCTCGATCTGCATTACTTCCCTTAGGTGTGCTGCTTTTTGGATCTCGACTCAATACTTGTGAGGGTCTACCTCTGCCGATCTATGCAACACTACAATTACCTTGGGTGGCTCTTTCTTGGCTTCTTTCTGTAAGACACTATTTTGCTTGCTCTGCTCTGCTTCTTGCTTAGTCTTCTCTTAATCGATACACTGATCAAGGTGGCCAGTATTCACTAGTTCTTCCAAGTGATTTTTGAGGTGTCTGCAGTGCTCTGTTTAGTGCCCTTTTTCCTCATGGTAGGAGCAAAATTTTCTTTGATCTTGGGCTACGGGGTCTCCCGCCAACTTTGGTGGCCATTTGAAAGGGGGCTTGTCCAGAATCTGGGGTAGAATTTTATTAATCGGGCCCTTAAAGAACGTGTTAACCCCTTCAATCATTTTTTTGCCCCAATTATTGTTTTCTTTGAGTTGGGATTTCTTGTTTTCCCTTCTATCTTTTTTATTTGACTTTTTGCCAACCCTCTCTTGGATCGGCTGTGCAATATCTTCTTATACTCTGGCGTAATATTCAATTCTTAATGTCAAGTCCTGCACCCCAATAGTTGGTTTCTTCATTAAGAATTGCCTCCATCGGTGCTCCTTGGGTAGGCCGATCTTGAATTGTGCAACGACCAGCTACTCGTTGCACTCCTCAATTTTGTAGTAGGCCTCCTAGTAGTATCTTATGTACGTTTGTAACCATTCTCCATCCTTCTTCTATAAGGTCAACAAGTAGTCCACCTTCTTAGGCTACTTGCTGTTTACGATGCAGTGAGCGGTGAATAGGAATTCGTCTCCAAGACTTGAGGGGAAAATTAGACACATTAGGGATTCGTCTCCACTCTACAGTGCCATCATCTATTTGTAGTGCCAAACATGACTAATGGGATCTGACTTCCCATCATAGGATGTAAACTTTGGTTGTGTAAATTGTCTTGGCGGTTAGTGGGCCTCAATCTCCTCTGTAAAGGGTGTGAACGCGATCTGATCAAGGGCTCTTTTGGCTAGGTCATGGGTCGTCTGTCCCGTAGGGCGCTTCTCTTTATTGTCTAGCCACTCATTCAAGCATTTGTCCTAGTCCTGCTGCTCTAGATCGACTCTTCTCCAATCTCTTACAGGTGGAGTCTAATTCCTCCCGCGTTGCCGATCTTCCTATCTCTATCCTTGTAATGTCCAATGCTGGAGGCGTGGCTCGCATTCAGATGTGTGGAAGGGGCGCTCGTGCTTCTGGAATTTGACCTCCTTTCTCTACACCGATCTAGCGATCTTCTATAGACTCGTCCATCTTTTCTAGAAATTGCCTCCCTCATAGCTTCGACCTAAAACCTGAGATGGGCCATCTCTTCATCCCGTCACCGAAGTTCCTACTTGGCTGCTTAGGGTGTAATATCACTAGGCAGATACCCACAAGAGGGTGAGGGGTTCAAGTTCCTATGATGGCTCCTTCGGTAGTTCAGATTTCTGACATATTGTAGAGCCCACCGTAGTTCCTCTCGTCTTCCCTGACGGTTATCATCAGGGACTCGTATCTCCGATCTTATCCGACGACCTCCCTAACTTCGTGCTAAACCATCTCGGTGGTCTGACATGTGAGTGTCCTCATGACTACAACCATCTCGACTGTCTTCAATCTCCATATTGGTAGGCTCAACTCATCCTCTAAGATAGTTGGTACTCATAGTTGCTAGACCTTTCCATAGACGGCGCTAATTGTAAGTGAAATTTTTACGAAGGCCTAATTCAATATGCAAACCAATTTGACGAGTACAAACAATTTGTAAAAGAAGAAGACAATGAGAATGCGTCGACCCTCTTTGGGCCGATGACACTCCGATGATTAAGTTAGCAAGCTTAATCACAATGAATTAAATAAAGATTTCTCAACTAGAACTCAAATCAACGTATCTTACTTCTTAGTGGCATAGTTTATTTATAGGCTTTTGGAGGCCTTATTCCCTTTAGGAATGGTATTCATTCTCCTTCTAGGAGTCAATCACTTTTGGGTTGGTTTAAGATGGGTTTGGACATATTTGTGAATTTCTTAGTTTAGGTCAGCCTAGGATGCTTGTCTATTGGACCTGTCTCCTTAAGTTCAATTCATCCTACTGGGCCTATCCTTTTTAAATCGGGTCTGACATATTTATTATCTGGGCTTTCTGAGTTATTTGGCTCACAAAAATCATTTCGATAAATAAAGTTGAAGAATCGTCTTCCTTTCAAATCTCTCTGATAAATTTTAATGACCACCATAATAGGAAAAAAAAAAGTCTAGTTGTTAGGAAATACTAAGTTGTTAGTAGTCATCCTTATGAAATTGTAAAACCAAGTGTTTCTTTTTTCTTTTTCTTTTTTTATATGAGAAACCTAAATTTTTTAGAAAATATAAAAACTTTTAAGAAAAACATATCACATGAAAAATTATGATAGAATTGACTACCGAATAACTTGTGCCACCTAACTCTACTTTTATCCCATCATAGAGCTTGCATGTGCTGAAAGGGCTCCAAACTAGTTGGGAAGAGCGAGCGAGTAGTTCTCCATTCTCTTGTCGCAATCTTAATCTGAAAAGAAAGATAATTGGTGGACAAAATCTTGCTAAAAAATCAATTGAAGAACTAAGTTGAAATTTCAGGAGGAAAAATAATCACATGTAACATGTCTTTCTCAATATCCCATTATAACAAGAAAAAAAAACTTTTGCCATCAATGTAAAATTGCCAGCTCCATTCATTTAAAACTTCCCTCAGAATAATGATTTGTAAGCAGCTTTTCCATGTCCCTAGTCATAGGAACAGAAACTGAGAAGAAGTGTGAAACACTTCATGGATTTAGAAGTCTCCAAATTCTAGAATTACAAAAGCAAATCTAAGCAATCTATTATTACTCATCAGACCTTCTATATATCAAGAATTTTATAACTAGGAGAGGAGACAAGGAAAATCTGCATAATTGTTTGAAGAGCACTTCAAATGTGGATCATTAGAATTCAACCGAGACAGAATCTTTATAACTAGGAAAGGAGACAAGGAAAATCTGCATAATTGTTTGAAGAGCAATTTAAAGGTGGGTCATTAGAATTCAACCAAAAAAGAAGCAAGATGTTTGGAAAGGAACATGCTTTTTCAAAAGAGCTTAGAGACGTTTTATTTTTTTTTCTGAAAAACCATCTAGCCATTTCATACAGCTTTGTCTCTTACCTCTTATGAAGCAACGGAATTTGAAAAACCCAAATTGAAAAATTTATACAGATTTTATCAGTACAATGATGTAGTTGAACAAAAGTTATTCACTTAAAAACAAATCAACTATTATATATGGTAGCTTTTAATTATAAAAATACCACTATCACATTATTATAGTGAGATTTTTTGTACAAATGTTTTGAAAGAATAGCATTTTTTAGTAGGTGGTGCTATGGTTGAGAAATTCAAAATTTTACACTCCCGAAAAACAGTAAAGCGCTTTTAATTTTAATGATGATACACAGAGAATAAAAAACCCAACTAAAAAAAGAAGTCTTCTGACATTTTGTGACTTAAATATTTGAGAAACGTTTTGTGTAATTATAACTAAAGATATTTGACTACTGAAAACCCAAACGATGGTATATCATATCTTCAAAATTCAAAAATAGCTAATTAAATCAACAAATGTGTAATCCCTGCTAGATATAAGCTTTAGTTGATGATTTTATATTTTGAATGCGTTCAACTTAGGCTTTTGTGTTTGTTTTAAAATTATTTTGAATCCTTACAAAAAGCCTAAAATGTCTCAGCTAAATTGTAGTGAAAAAAACAAGGAAAATAATTTGAACATCTATTGCGTACTGATTTATATTTTAAATTATATTTATAAAATTATTATAATGCTACGGTTCAATTCTAATTCGATTCTAGTTGAAATAGTGACTCGTTATCCAATCTTTTTTTCGGTTCTCCTAACTATCTGGATTTCAAAATATTGCGTACCATCTTCTTAAAATATTGCATACTATCTTTCATGTCCGACCCAAGTTTCTATATGTCACACCTACTCCTAATTAGGCGTCATTAACATCTTCTTAGAGTGAGCGTGATTACACAAGTCTCCCGCTTGTGAACAATATCTCACAACAATTTCAAAAAATAAGAATCATTTAAGGGATAAACAACATCATAATAGGTAAGCTATCCCATAATCATAATACACAAGTAAAGAAGATTACTAATTCATACACACGAATAATTACAAGACTGTATTGTAAACAAACTCTAAAATACTCTCGCCTAGTGTATAATATATATAAGAATTATGACTCAACAAGTAGAGCTCTCCACATCTCAGCAACTCAACAATCAACAGCAGTGGACTAAACATCAACTCCTTTTGCCTGCAAGACAATCTGTATGGGTGTGAGCTATTGTCAATGTGTTCACTGGGATAATCAAACTCGTAAAAAATGAATGATATATAAACATTGAGTTAACCACTAACAAATAATCTACCATCAATAATGAGAGATGTCTCATATAATGTAATACCTCTTTATGATGTAATAATTAAGGTCACTATATATATGCATACCTCATTGACAAATATATCAATGACTTGTTATCTAAGAATATCTCACATGATATTCTTTTAGGTTAATCTCACATCGACTTAACCTCCTCCATGCAATACAAGATATGCACACAATGTATATTGTATGCAATATTATCTCACAATCCAACAATCAACACCAATATAGATAATAAGACATTCAATTCAATAAGAGTAAGAATATTTTAAACCTTTCCACCTCAATCTGCTATGTAAAATAAGGTTAATTCACTCCTTCGGCAGAATTGGAATGCCTTTAGCCACTTCCGAACCTATCACACATAACTTATGAAACATGTCTATAATTAATGCATATCCATGACTTATGATGCACACATGTAAGAAATAATACATCAATGACACATTAAGAACTCAATTAAATGTATTAAACTCTTCTCGATGCGACACAAGAAGATAAAATGCAAAACGGGGGTCAAATTGGCCAAAACTAGCCAAGGAAGTGCGCCCTCCAAGCACGCCCTTTAGCCAGAGGAATATGCCACTAGGCGCCCCTCTCCAGCCAGGCACGCCACTAAGCGCCCTTCACCCTGCTATGGCGCCCCTCTTTCCTCCTAAGTTTGAAAATGATATTTAAAACATAGTTTTAAGCCTCCTTTCCAACTCCAACATAGTTTTAAGTCCTCTAAAGCCTAAAATGAAATTCTAAAGTCTCCAATAAGACTTCAAAACACCAAAATATTAACATTATGCAAGATTCTAGATTTGCACCTTGAAATCCAACCTCTTAGACTTCACTTGTCAATTCTAAGACATAAAAAGTCTTCTACATGCAATAATCAATAGAAATACATGTAAGTAAGCATAAATTTGAGATTCCTCGCCTCAAACAATAGATGTACAACTTTCCCCTTCAATTTCTTTCTTTTTTCCCTTTTTTCTTTCCTTTTTCTCTATTTTCCTCTTACTTTCTTTCTTGTCAAACACAATTCTCTACACAAGCTTCTCCCTTCTCTCTCCTCCCTTGACTTGAAGCCATAATAAATACAACATGTATCTATCACACACACATGTCACACACACACACACAATGCTAGCAATGAAGCACACACTTCACACACACACCTTATGCACACAATTTGGCAGCTTGAAGTTAAACCTTCCACCAAGCACCTCCTTGCTTCACCACACACCACTAATTCACATTATTAGCATAATTAAGTATGCTTATGATAATTAATCATCATTAATATTAAACTAATGTAAGCACTCTATTTTTGTCCGCTCGGCAATTTCCGGCCCGACTAAACTCATATTCAAACTGACACAGACACATTTAAGCCCAAACTAGTTTTTTCGACTTAATTCAGTCAATCAATCACTTCACGGGCTCGCTGGGCCCAATAGAGGCAAAATTACCAAAATTCTCTTGGCGCATTGTTTGGTCCAATTCCAGTTGACACGTCTTCCTAAAGATGGTAAGTCCCTATTTTAACTTCAATTCTAATTTCAATTCCAGTCTAGACCAATCAAACTCAAATTGACACGTCTTTCGAGAAAGTTGATCCCTCAGACGGTAGGTCCATCCAGTCCGACACATTTTTTGAGAAAATTTCTCGGAACAATAAGTCCCTTCAAACTTATCAACCAAGACGGAACCCAAGTTGTTGAGATGGTAGAACGGTTCACTTCTGGTGCCTGCTAGCCTACCAATGTAGAAT
Source organism: Euryodendron excelsum (assembly GCA_033060915.1). Classification (NCBI taxonomy): domain Eukaryota; kingdom Viridiplantae; phylum Streptophyta; class Magnoliopsida; order Ericales; family Pentaphylacaceae; genus Euryodendron; species Euryodendron excelsum. Next base: position 30,423,474 of record CM065396.1, read on the forward strand.
GTTTGTTATCCAGCATGACTTTCGAGAAAGTTAATCCCTCGGATAATAAGACCATCCAACAGCTTCTCGAGATCAAGCTGTCTCTGGAATGAACGCACATCGTCAAAGTGACGAAAACACTCACAAACATCACAACCATTAGAGTGATGGACATTCTCACAAATAGGTTGACATTGGGAATTACCAATAAAACTCCTATGTCACGGGACTGAACACGCCTCTTGGCCGTGACACGTTGATCAAAGGATGGGATACCTTTGGAAGCTAACTCATCACACACTATCAGAGTGATGAAAATACTCAAAACTCAGGTCAACACAAGTGCCTGCTAGCCCACTTCGATGAAAAATGACCAAACTGCCCCTTAGGCTCTTCCAGCATGCTTCTCGAGAAATTACCTAAGTCCTCAGAGCTGTAAGTCCACCCTTTTAAGATTGTCCCAAAGATAATACGGCATGTTCAATTGCCTTCCAGTCGGTTCCAAATCAATTTCAAAACCATCCGGTTAAAATGACCACTTTGCCCCTAGACATCCGATTGTCTCTGGGAACTACACTAACTCTAGGTGTCAAACCGGTAACCTCTCAAGGATGTTTTTAATAATATTACTAATCTTCTAAAGACTTTCCGGATCATTCCGGGTTTATTCCAACAAGCCCGGTGTAAAATGATCGTTTTGTCCATGGTGGGCCGGTTGCCTTTTCCAACCACACCGGCTCTGGGTATCAAACCGGAAACCCTTCGAAACACTCTTAATAGTATCTCCAACCTTCAAGCCTTCTCACAAGTCACTCTGAGTACATTCTGGTGTTTTCTAGGTCCAATTTACCGTTTTTTCCCTGGTGGGCCAGTCAATCTTTTCAAATATTCCAGCATTGTTTCTTAAGTCTGTTACCTCCGGGACACTCTTTCAAGGGTTCATGTCCATCACCAGCCTTTCGGATCATTCCCGGACCTTCTGGAGTCATTCCTAGTGGAGCTAAGCAAAAAATTACATGGTACTCACTAGGACAGGCACCCAAATCTTTTACCTTGTGTCCTAATGGTCAAAAGATACATTTATTGCTGCCTTAAAACTTTCCTAAGTGGTTGGTGCCAACCCAATAAATGGCCTGGCACCACTGCAACAGGCACCAATTCCTATTTCAATTGCCTATAAATGCAGTCATCTTCCGGCATAAAAAGGGCTTGCAAACTTAGTCTAGAAACTCTGTCTCTCTCAAAGCAGAGCTCGAAGTCCCCTAAAACCCTAATTCTCTCAAGCCTCTTCAAGCCCTAGCCTCCATACACTCTATACACTCAAACAAAAGTCTCCAAGCATCCATTAAAGATCAAGTGCTACATCTTTAAAGCTCTCAAAGTTCAAGTCAAGTAAAGCAAACAAAGCAATCAAAACAAAAGGAATATGAGGTTGGTTTTTTATTTACTTTTATGTAATCTCCCTCTCTTTTCTCTCTCTTAAACCACTTAGGTTTTTTTTTTATTTTAATCCCCATCTTCTACCTCCTCTTGTTGCATGCTTGAAACAAGAGACTCCCCGATTCATGTCTAAGAAGGATTGTTGAAGGTCATCGTGCTAGGGGCTTTCTTCTAGTATAACTTTAGATGGTGTGGGTTCAGCCCCCTTGACTATGTGGTGAAACCTAATCTTATATGTTTACGACCCTATTGCATTATGGTTATCATGTTCTTACATTGCATTCAAAGTTGTTTTCAAAATTGCATTCAAAGTTGTTTTCAAACTTGCATTCAAAGTTGTTTTCAAACTTGCATCAAGATTCTTTTTCAAAACTTACATTCAAAATCTCCTTTTTCAAACTTGTTTTCAAAATCACACTCCTATGATAATTCTAGTCATTCCACGGTCAGAGTTAGAAAAGTGTTATATTCAATGTGACTATCAAAGTTCAAATTTTGGGTTCAAACCCTAAATTATTTTTTTATCAACACCACCATCTTAAGATGATTCTAGCCATTTCATGGTTAGTGTTGTTTTAAGAAAGTATCACATTCAATGTGATCATTATGATCCATACTTCAAATCCTAATTGTTGTCAAAATCATAACCCTAAAATGGTTCTAATTTTTCGATGATTAGAATCGTTTTAGGAAAATGAGATATTTAAGAGACATATAAAAGTCCATATTCAAACTTCATTCTAAATTATCTTGCAAATCTACTTTCTAAAAACTCTTTTCAAAAATCTACTATTCAAAAACTCTTTGTCTTGAAGTCTAAGTCAAGCCCTAGAATCCATGATTATGAAACCTTAATTCCTTTTTTAAAATTATGACTTCCTATGTTGCCTCAAATCATAAATTTCCAAAACTCTTTTTCTACACTAAATCATAGAGTTGCAAATCCAAGATTTGACATTTCCAATTTCATGTCAAATCAAATCTTCCAATTTAGAAAACCAAATCAAATCCTCCAATTTTGAAAACAAAATCAAATCATCTATTTTTAAAAATAAAATTCAATCTTTAACTTTAGGAAATAGAGATCAAATCTTTCCTAATTCTAATCTTTCCTAACTTTAAAATTTCATAAATTCAAACTTTCAAACCTTTCTTAATTTCAAACTTTCAAGTCTTTCTAAGTTCAAATATTTCCAAATTCAAAACTTTTCAAAATTAACTATTTCCTAATTTGAAATTTTTCTAAAATGAAACTTTCCTAATTTGAAAACTTTTCTAAAATGGAACCTTCCTAATTCAAAGTTTTCCTAAATTCAAGTTTTTCACATTCTAACTTTCTAAATTCTTCCAAATCAAATATTTCCAAATCAAGTAAAATCTTTACAACTCTTTTCTAAATCAAATGTTTCTAAAATCAAATCAAATCAAATTCTTTCCAAATTTTTCTTAAATCTGACTTTCCTAATTCGAAACTTCCTAACATCAAACTTTTTAAAATCTAAATCAAACCTTCTTATTTCAAGTGCATGTTTCAACCCTAGGCTACAGAAGTCCTAAGATGTCTAAACCCTAGTTCAACTCTAACCCTAAAGTTAGGAAGGCTCAATTCTTTTCTAAAACTTAAATCCAAAACCAATATGGTTTTCAAAATTCAATTCTAGTCAAGATGATTTCAAAGTTCAACTCAATCTTTCCAAAATAAGTTCAAATTCTACTCCTCAAGTTTAATTTCAAATCAAAGTCAATTCCAAGTTCGATTTCAAATCAAAGTTCAATTTCTAATCTTCCAATCAAAGTTTCAAATCAAACCTTTTCAAGTCAAACTCTTCAAAGACCTCAAAGTGTCTATTTTCAATCGGACTCCAAGTTTGAACTACGACTGACCTGATTTCTAACAAAATAATATATAGGCAACCCTCATAGGTGCATTCACAACCTTTTTCAAGTTTTAAATCTATTTTCAAAATCAAACTCTTTATTGCACTTGCATGTCGTGCATCATATCAAACTTCTTTTTAAAATTTTTCTCAAAGTGGATATACTTGAGCATTGGATAATCAAAGATTCTAATTGAGTGAACCTAGTTTGAAACAACATATAGGTACCGCAACGGGGGATAGGGTAATAGCCTAGTGCATTTTCCTATACATAACCAACCTCTGAACCTAAAATTACTACTTTCAAAGACCAAAAACGGAGTTATTTTCAAAAAGGGCTTAAAACTTTTCAAAGGTTGCCAAACAATCTGTTTTTCAAAAAAACTTTTTCTTGAGAAAATTTTCAAAACTTTTTTCAAAAAACCTAAATTTAATCTTTAGATTGCACTTAGTTTTAAGTGACCTAACTCACCTTAACAACATTAGATTTCGACTCTAAACCTTTTTTTAAAAACCCTTATTCAAGTCAATTTCTAATTCAAATCTAGTCGCACTTGTCCTTCTAAGAAGATGAGTTCGAATGAGAAAGTATTATATTTTTCTCACTTGTGTGTTTTCTCGAGTGCGAAAAATCGAGCCGAGACAACTAAGTATAAAGATTAATTAAATTAATCAATCATAAATTAAGTTAATTAATCATGCTTACAATTCTTCAATTATGATATAACATGCTCTTATTAAAATATGTTAATCAAGCTCCTTGATTAAGATAATCATGCATTTCATTTTATGCAATAAAACTAAATATGGTGCTAAACAAAATAGGGTCTCACACCATACCTCTCCTACAAACCTACTATTCAATTGTTGGCCCCCAAAAGTAAGGCCAGCAAATCATTAACACACCCGCAACAATAAGCCCTAGGATTGAGTTCCACCCGCTGTGAATTAGAAATCCACCAATGGCTTGGTAAGCCAAGACCTCACCATGTGGAGATCAACCAATCATGTTTCCCTTTCCCTAACTTTGCTAGAATCTGGCTTTCCCCATTTTTGGCAGGCACAGAATTTTTGGGTTGTAACAATTTAAGTATTGCCTCTAATGAATTTTTGAAATAACTTATTTGTATATTTATTTTTTTAAAAAAAGAAAAAAAATTTTGGTACTTAAAATGAATATGCATATAAACTATTCTATATATGCGTAGAGAGTATTGTCTCTAAATACTACGCAACCATCTATAAAAGTTCTCACTACACCTACATCGAGCCGAATCTTAGATTCCATCACTTTGCCCAAAAGTTTGTAGAGCTTAACCTTAGCTAGTCAATATTTAAAACGGCTATTCCTCACAACTTTCAACTCATTTAAACTCTATGCTTCTAACTAGAGTTAGTCACAGATCGGGTTCAAGTTGGATATGTGTCCCTGAACTTGCCCCGTTTATATTAATATTCCTCCTAACCTGAACCAGACCCCGTTCGACTCCAACCTTGCCTCCGCCAACCCCTATAGTTTGAAACCTGATCCGCTCCACCTCACCGCGAAATCTTGCTTGTGTGTACTCTACCGCCTCAAGTGGGTCTCTCTTCATTAACTCCATCAAGCTCCGGTGAGTTACTCACTTGAACTTCATGAAGTGTTGCAATCACTGGTAACGTTCACCATTCGGCCACAGCTTTTAGCAATGGCAAAGAAGAGAAACTAAATTTTGATAGAGAGAGAAAGAGAGAGGATGACAATATACAAAGGTGGAAATACATATTGTGCTCTGCAGCTTTACTTCTTTCCTTTCACAAAGCCGGACGGGCTACTTTATTGGTGCTCATTTATTCTTCTGACTTTTCATTTCTCAACCTCCTCACCTCTATCTCTTCTCTCTTGCTACACTAAATGCTAGACATCTCTCTCTCTCTCAACCTCTCTTCAAATGCAAAATGGCATGTGGAATTGTATAAATCTCTTAGAAAAGAGGCCCATCACATCTAGTAGATGTAATCATGCAAAGCAATCACGGTTCACAAATGCTAACCTTTTGCTCATCTAGTAGAGGTCCATCACGGTTTTCCATTCTCCCTCTCTATTTCTCCTATCATTAAATTCCATTCTTTCTCTCTTTACCTCAAATGCTAACCTTTTGCTCTGTTCACAAAAAAAGAAAAAAAAGCTCAAATGCTAACAATCTCTTAGAAAAGAGACCCACAACATCCGATGGATACAAAGCAAAACTGGCTGCATTTGTTGCTATGAATTCCTTTTTCTTTCATTTCCATCACTCAACCTCTTTACTTCCCTTTTACTATAGTTATTAGGACACTGTCGAACATCAAATCAGTGAAGTTATTAGTTTACAATTCATTAATTTAATAGGCAGTTTAACAGATTCAACCGATGTTATAAATAAAATATATTTTATTTATTTATATATTTTTTATTTTAAATATAATTTATATTACAAAATAAAACATAAAAATCAAATAAAGTAATGATAAGTGTTGCTTAATTCTATCTTTAATTTTCAAGTTTAACTTTTAGAAATTACGAATATATTAAATTTTTTAAAAAAATTTAAAAACTCAAAGATGATCAACTATTTTTTTTAAAAAACGACAAGTTGGTTCACCAAACTTTAAAATATCTATTGATTTAACTCGGTTCAATCCGATTGGATTACATTTCTAATAAATTAGTTGAATCGAATCAATTTAAAATTTAATACTCAATTCAACTAATTAAACCGACTAACCCAATCCGATTATGATAAGTATGCCTCTACATTGAATGCTAGCTCAACTCTCTTTTTCTCGTACTCGAAGACTGCATAACATACACGTATACACAAAGACAAGCAAGAAAAGAGGGTTATATACATATATAAAGAGAGAGAGAGAGAGAGAGAGAGAGAGAGCATTCAAAGAGCAGGCAAGGAAGAGAATGAAGAGAGAGGCATGGCTAAGAGGGCAACTAAAGGACGGAGTCGCAGTCAAAGACAGTGCAGGTGGTGGTGTGGCGGCAGCAGCGGCGGAGGAGGTCATCAACTAAAGACTCGAGTGTTTCAGGAAATCGGATTGGAAACAGCTGTAAGTATTATTCTCCGAGCCCGAACCTAACTGATCAGATTTTATTTTTAAATTTCCGAACCCGATATCAACCACTCGAAACTCGGGTTTTTTTTCTTGGCCATTCCTACTTCCAACTCGTTAATACTGACAAGAGAGTACTTCCGATAACAATTTCAACTTCACAGGCGTCCATTTTTGGACACGTAATACATCCTCCGGTTAATAACTAAGTAGTGGTTCATCCTCTCGTTGATCTAAAAATAAGGCACGTTTTCAAATTTAACTTTAATGGAACATGACGTTGAAAGATGAAAGTTGAGATTGAAGGGTTTAATATTTGGCCGTTTAGATCGTGGACATGTTTTTATCATGCACAGTAACATAATAGATAAATCGAGATGGCGTTATATCACTTGGTAAGGACCAGGAAACTACGGTGGTAATGACGCTTTCCCCAACCAAATCAGGGCCCATGCACACTTGGCCTGTTCCTGATCAGATCATCTCGCATCGCATCTGTCGGTTTGCCCCGACACCCGAAGCACCTCCCGCTCGGCTCCTGAAGGGACAAACATTTAGTAACCTCCCACTTTGGTCGGCCTCACGATCAAGTCAATAGGGTCCACGCCTGACAACGAACACCCTGGCGCACACTTAGGGCGTGTGTGTGGCGTGTACAAGCAACAATCATCATACCCCTGACACTGTTTTGACACACGCCACCATAGAATGTAGAGAAGACCCTCTCAAGTACCATGTCACAACTCTGACCCTCCAACGACAGGCCGCCACGTGGAAGGGTCACCAACTACTCCCATACAAACATACAAAGGGAAAACACAGCCAACTTTTCCAGGTATACAAACCAAAAAATTCCAAGAATACTCTCTCTCTCTCTAGCAATATCATCACCCCTGAATCTAACTTAAACATCGGAGGGCCTTTTGACTGCTACCACACTTATGGGTTTAGTGTAGGAGACCACCGACCACCGAAAGAGAGCTCGTTCGATGGCCTGGGGGTGAGACACCACGAGATAGCTGCATCATTAGCTGGCGCCGTATGTGGAAACCGACTATTCTCGTGACTTTTCATAGTCTTAACTAGGTCTAAGATTAGCACTCTCACTGAAGAAGACGAGATGGCAGATTCAAGTGCAGAGAAGATAGTTGCCCTAGAGAAAACGGTGGCTGACATGATGGCCAGTATGCAACAGTTGGCCCGTCAAAATGCAGAGTTGCTCCAACGAGCTCCAGTTCCTTCTGCAGATATTCCACCGCCACCCAACCTACCTGCGGCAGAACAAGAAGAGCGGGAGGTTAACAAGGAGCCTTCCAATCTCCCCATCGACAACGAAAACAGCAATGGAGGACGGGTTGAGGACCCACTCCTCCGCCGTGAGCCCAACATTGAGGAAGCACAAATCAGCCACGCCATCCCGTCGAGAATAAAGATGGTAGGCGACAAACCGGAAAGCTCCCACTCTTGGGACAAGTGCCTGCCTTTCTTCAAAATTCTACGCAAGGCGTTCGAGTGGAATGAGGAGTGTGAGGCTGCTTTCAACCAACTCAAACAATATTTGAGCTCAGTTTCGCTGCTCAGCCGAACTGTCCTAGGAGAAGAACTGTTCCTGTACTTGGCAGTTTCGACAACAGCAGTGAGCTCAATTCTTGTTAGGGAAGAATGAGGAATCCAAAGGCCAGTCTACTACACCAGTTGTGCATTATGCGGGGCAAAAGAACGGTACCCGAAGATAGAGCTTATGGCCCTCGCGCTGGTGACTGCGGCTCGGCACTTGAGGCTGTACTTCCAAGCCTTTGCAATCGTAGTACTCACTGACCAGCCCTTAAAGAGCATTCTACACAAGCCAAAGACGTCAGGACATTTGGTGAAATGGGCAGTTGAACTCAGTCAGTTCGACATCTACTACCGACCCAGAACAGCAATCAAAGGGCAAGCTGCTGCGGATTTCATCATAGAATTCACTAACCCACCCCCTGCCACCCCTGAAGACGACCATGTTCAATACACACAAAGTGTACTGAAACTATACCATTTCCCCACAGTCAAGACAGAACCTATTAAAATTGTACTAAAGTCCTTACACCGACAGCCACTAGGTTTTGAATGTCAATGGCTCCTCTACTAATGATTTCGGCGGTGCCAACGTGATCCTCGTCACTCTGAACGGTTACAAGATGAAATATGCTCTCTGCTTCAAGTTCCCGGCCACTAACAATGTTGCTGAATACGAAACACTCATTGTCAAACTCAGAATGGCTCGACGAACGGGGGTCGAATAGATAGTGGTGCGTAGTAACTCTCAATTGGTGGTGGAGCAAGTCTAGGGAGAGTACAAGGCTAAGGAATGTCGCACCCAAATTTTTCACACTCAAGGAATACACACACAAACGGGAAAAATATTGTACTCTCTCGTTAGTACTCACCCTCCTAGAAGAATGAGTGCGACTAGGTTTGAATTGAAAATAGATTTGAATAAAGGGCTTTTGAAAAATATTTGGAATCCCCACCTAATTTGATTAAGGCGAGTTATGTTACCTAAAAACTAAGCATAATCCGAAAACTAAACTTAAGGTTTTTGAAAATAATTTTAAAAATACTTCCTCAAGAGAGGGTTTTTAGGAAAACTAGTTGTTTGGCAACCTTTAGAAAATAATTAAGCCGTTTTTTAAAATAAACTCCATTTTGGTCTTTCAAAAACATTGATTTAGGTTCGGAGGTTGGTTACGTGTAGAGAAAACGCACTAAGCTATCACCCTATCCCACCCTTGCGGTACCTACATGTCTATTTACCTTAGAGTCACCTATGAGAGTCTACAACTAACAAATGTCCAATCATATTCACTTTAGAAAATAATTTTGAAAAGAATGATGCATGAGATGTAAGTGCAAGAAAAAGATAATTGAAAAATAGATTTGGAAAAGAAAAATTGAAGTTTGAAATTGGAAAGAAAGTTTAGAAATTGAAATTGAGGATTGAAAATAGATCTTTAGAATTGGAAGTTAGAAATAGATTATGGAATTGGAGATTTGAAAGAAGTTGTGGAAATAAAGGCTTGAAAAAGGTTGTGGAATTTGAGATTTGAAAAAGGTTGTGACCGCACCCATGAGGGTAACCTACGTATCGTTTTTGAGGAATCAGGTCAGTCGTAGTTCGGACAAGAGTCCGATAAAAATAGAAGATTTGATATGGAAAAGGGAGTTTGATTTGAACTTAGAATAGAAGATTGAAAATTGGAATTGAAGGATTAGGAAATTGATTTGGAAAGATAGAAATTGGATGAGTGATTTGGAGTTGTTTTGGAAATATTGAGATTTAGGAAACCTAGACTTAGGAAAGATAAGATTTAGAAAAGACTTAAGATCAAGAAAGATTAGACTCGAATGTTAGACTTGAAAAATTGGAGAAAGATTGGATTTAGGAAATATTCAAATTAGGAAAGGTTCGAATTAGGAAAGTTTCATTTTAGGAAAGTTTTGTTTTAGGAAAGTTTCGTTTTAGGAAAGTATTGAATTAGGAAAGGTTTCATTTTAAAAAAGTTTTAAATTAAGAAAGTTTTGATTTAGGAAACTTTTGAAAGTTGGAAAGATTTGAAAAGTTTCAAAGTTTAGGAAAGTTTAGAATTTTAGAAGGATTCAAAGTTTGAGTTTTAGAAATTCTTGAAATTTGAAAAGGTTTAAATTTAAGAAAGATTTGAAGATTTAGATTTGGAAAGTTAAAATTTGGAAAGGTTAGAATTAAGAAATGGTTGAATTAGGAAAGATTTGAAGATTTAGATTGGAAACCTAAAGGTTTAAGAAGGTATGAGATTAGGAAGAATTTAAATTAGGAAAGGTTTAGACTGTTGAGTCAAGGTTAATCCTTGTTGACTCAAGATTAATTCCCATATTGATTTTGATGATAACTAAACCTTGTGTTATGTTTCTAATGAATCTACTTAGTGTACAGATTAACAAGTTCATAACTTAGACTTAAAGTTGAATCTTAAGTCTAATACATATCAAAGGAATGCACAACAAGTTCAAGATGCAAGCAATGAATTCAAAGGGCTACGCAATGAACCAAACTGAGAAATGATGTCTATCTCTACTTCAAACATGTGTTCTACATTTGAAGAAATTGAAGGTGTTCAATTATAGCTTTCTTCAAGTATGCATAGTTTCAATGAAGATTGATTTGCACTAGACTAAAGACTTCATCAGTTAAGGAAATGGAATGATCAGTTAAAGATGAAGAATGGAGATATTATAAATACCTAAAGAAGATTTCATCAGAATACACAAGGATCAGTTGAAGAAGTGCAATGTTCAGTTGAAGAAGAATTGGTTGTTGAAGAGTTTGGAAAATGCTCAAGAGATGATTTCATCTGGTGTGCTAAGACCAATTCAAGACAATGTGAATGAAGTTGCCAAGAAGATGGCTCACAATGAATATCTGATCTCTACATGGAATTCAAGTGAAGAATTTTTCTACAATATAAAGAATCAATGAAGATTAGATGTGTGAAGAGATTTCATCAAGTCTGCAAAAGTCTCATTGAAGTGATCTGTAATGAAGAATGAAGAATTGCTAGCAAAGAGAGGAAATCAGAAATGAAGCAGTGTGAAGCTCTACAGAAAGCTTGGCATTGAAGAAGAAGTTCTACATTGATTGAAAAAGCTTTGTAAATGAAGAAGAAAAGACTAGCCTTGATCTAGTGAAGCTTTGACTGTTTGAGTTTCAAGAAGAAGATCAATATCCAATGATTAATCCAATCCAAATTTAAATAGAAGTTAACTCTGATGAATTAGGAAGATTTGATTGATCATCATACCCCAAAGATATACTCCTTGAAGATCTTATACCAGTGCTTTGATAAGCTTGATCAGTAAAAATCTGAAGGCTAAATTCTGGGCAATGAGGAGACTCATGGAATTGAGGTGTCGCCTCTTGCACACAGACGCAAAAATGGCCTGAAGACAAATTGGACAATGAGTGGACACATTGAAACAAAGTGTCGCCTCTTGAACACAGAAGCAAAAAGCCTGGAGACCAAGTAGGCAATGAGCGGACACATTGTAATGAAGTGTCGCCTCTTGGTGCCAGACGCAAAGGCTTGAAAACAATATGATCAATGAGCGGACACTTGAAGATGAAGTGTCGCCTCCTGGTAACTGAAGCAAAAGGCTTGAAGTTCAAATGATCAATGAGTGGACACCTGAAGCAGAAGTGTCGCCTCATGACAGCAGAAGCCTGACATGAAGAAGACAGACGAACAAGGAGTCGCCTCATCAACATGAAGAGGGGACTCATGAACTCAGTGAACATCATCTGGTAAATGCAGAAGCAGGAAGTGTCGACACCACAAGAAATGGAGCCGACTCCCTCTGTCGCAACGGCTATTTTTCTTAACGTCATAACAGAATGGACGTGCATTTATGATACCCAACCACCTCCAACGGATGGAATCAATACAAAGGTATATATACTAGCCTCCAACTACATTTATACACAAGAATTAAGAGGAAGAAACAAGAAGAGACGAAAATCTACTGAATCACTGATATTCCTGAAACATTCCTCCTATGTTATTCTTGTGAGCTTTGATTGTAAATCTACTATAGTTAGAGAGTTTGTTTGTAAGTTGTATACTCTTATACACTTGTAACTGAGAGTTTGAGAGTTCTCTTTTGTGAAGCAAAACTCTTGTAAAGTTTAAGTGGAGCTTGGACAAAACCACTTGGGAATTGAAGAACTCAGTGAGGAGTTCTTGTAGAGTGAGCTGAGCATTTCATCAATCAGCAGCCCATCTTGTAATAGGTGATTACATAGTGGAAGAAGGCTTCAAGGAGGTCTTGGGGTGAGAACGTAGACCACGATTTGTGTTTGAACCTCAGTAAATCTATGTCTCTCCTTCATTGCTCTGTTTTCCTTATTTTCATTGATAACTTTGTTTTGCACATAGATTAGTCATTGCTATATTGTCTAGATTAATTTTAATTAATCTTAACTTGTATTAATTCCTGAAAAACCCAATTCACCCCCCCTCTTGGGTTGCCTATTGGACCAACATACACTAGGAAGGATTGAGATTCTTATTTCCTAAAATGAAAGATTAGATTATGTTTCTAAAAGATATGTTTTGATTTTGTTTTCAAAAACGGAGGATGGGACCTAGTTTCCTAAATGGGGAGAATGGATTTGGTTTCCTAAAGAGAATATTGGATTTGACATAGATTTGGAAAGGGAAGTTTTAGAAGCCCTAGATTCGAAAAGCTATAGTTTTGATGTAGAAAAGGGGTTTTAGAAATATATATAATTTTGATGTAGCAAACAAGAGGTTTTGAAAAACTAGGTTTTGAGGCAAAAATAAGGGATTGGAATCATATTTTTGGGAAGGAAAATTAGGGTTTCCTAATCATGGATTCTAGGATTTAACTTAGGCTCTAAAGAAAGAGTTTTTCGAAAGTGAGTTTTTTGGAAAGAGGAATTTTTAAAAAGAAATCCTAGAGAGAAGTTTTTGGAAAGTGAATTTTTAGGAAAGCATTTAGGGAGTGCTTTTAGAAAGTGAATTCGAAGAAGGTGTTTTTGGAAAGAGTTCTTGGAAAGAGTTTTTCTAGGAAGAAGACCTAGGGAGCACTTTTAGAAAGTGAATTTCAAGTGGAGTGTTTTTGGAAAGGAGTTTGAAAAAGAGTTTTTGAAAAATAAATTTTTGGAGGAAGTTTTTGAAAACAACTTTGGAAAGGGGATTGGAGAGAGTTTTTAAAAAGCATGTTGGAAAAGAAATTTTTAAGAGGAGATTTTTTAGAAGAGATTTTTTAGAAAGTATATAAAATATCTTACTTTCCTAAAGCGATTCTAACCATAAGAAGGTTAGAACCACTATAGGATAGTAGTTTTGAAAACAACAAGGATTTTGAAAATATGGACCATATTGGTCACTTTAAATATAACACTTTTCTAAAGCAACCATAACCATGAAAAGGCTATAATCACCCTAAGATTGTGATTTTGAAAACAAGTTTTGAAAAAGAAGATTTTGATGCAAGTATGAAAACGATGTTAATGCAAGTTTTGAAAACGAGTTTGAAAATGAATTTTGGAAGAATGCAAGATCATGATATGTACAATACAAAGAGGGTTGCGAACATACAAAGTTAAAGGCTTCACCACATAATCAAGGGGGCCAAACCCACATGGTCGCCGGTTAAACTAAAAGAAAGCCCCCGACACGGTGACCTTCCAATAGCCTAATCCTACACATGGACTGGGAAGTCCCTTGTTTCAAGCATGCAAGAAAGGGGAGAAAGAAGATGGGGGATTAAAATAGAAAAAAAACCCAAGTGGGTTCAAAGAGAGGGGGAAGATGCGTAAACTTAAAGAGAAAACCTACCTTGTGTCTTCTTTATTTTGCTTAGCTTTGTGCGCTTTGTTTTCCATGCTTTGCTTCGGTCTTTGCTTCAGTATTCGTCTTGATTTTCATCTTGATCTTTGAGTGCTTACTTCGATCTTCAAGAGCTTCAGATTACAGCACTTCAAGTCTTCAATGATGGGTTTGAGGCTAGTGTATGAGTATATAAGAGTGTATGAGTCTATATAGGAGGCAGGGTTTGTGTATGGAAGCTAGGGTTTGGGAAAACCTAAGAAGACTAGGGTTTAGTGAGGCTACGAGCTTTGTATATCGAATAATAGGGTTTTTAGACTGAGTTGGCGGACCCCTTTCATGCTGGAGCAGGCTCTGTATTTATAGACAAAGGAATGACCTAGCATTTGTTGCAGTGACGCAAGGCCAAAAATGCTTCTGGCGCCACTAGGAGTGGCACCAGGCCAAATATTGGCTTGGTGCCACTACGTGACGCCAGCCACTTAAGAAAGTTTTAAGATCACCACGTAACGTATCTTGAGAAGATTTGGGCGCCTGTACTAGTGACTATCATGCAATTTTTAGCCTAGCTTCACTAGGAGTGACTCTGAAAGGTCCGGGAAGGTTTCAAGGGACCGGGAATGGCCCGAAAAGTCATAAAAGGATAGGAACACTTAAAACAGTGTCCCGGAGGTAGTAGACTTGAAAAAGGATGGCAAAATTTGTCGGAAGGGTTGACCGAGCCATTAGGGGCAAAACGGTCAACTGGATCGGAAAGCTACTGGGACGGACTCAGAATGTCCCAGAAGAAGACTCAAAATTTAGAAACATTATTTATAATGTTCCCAAAGGCTACCGATTTGATATCTAGAACCGGTGTGGCTAGAAAAAGGCGACCGACCCACTAGGGGTAAAACGGTTATTTTACACCGGGTTTACCGGAACTGACTCGGAATGATCCGAAAAGATAAAGGAAGGTCGGGAATACTATAAAAAGCATTCTCAGGAGGTTACCAGTTTGATACCCAGAGCTGGTATGGTCCCCGGGGCGTTCGGATGCCTAGGGGCAAAATAGTCATCTTGACCAGAAAGCCTCGGAATTGGCCCAAAACTGACTAAAAGGCACCTAATCATGCCGGATCATCTCTAAGACAATCTTGGAAGGGTGGACTTACCGTTCTGAAGACTTAGGTATTATCTCGAGAAATATGCTGAAAAATGGCCCTAGGGGCAGTTTGGTCATTTTTCACCGAAGTGGGCTAGCAGGCACCAGTGTTGACCTGGGTTTTGAATATTTCCACCACCCTGACGGCGGTCTCGTGATACAGGGGTTTGTTGGCAATTCCCTATATCGACCTGCTTGCAAATATTTGTGGTACTTTGACGGTTGCGATATTTATGAGTACTTCTGCTACTTTGATGGTTCGCGATCATTCTCGAAACTGCCTAATCTCGGGAAGCTGCTAAAGGAACTTATTGCTTGAGAAGTCAACTTTCTCAGAAGGCATGCCGAAACGGACATTTCTGCATTGGTGGGCTAGCAGGCGCCAAAGGTGGACCGTTCTACCATCTCGGGGACTTAAGGTCTAGTCTCGGTTGACAGGTTTAAAAGGACTTACCATTTCAAAAAAAATTTTTTTGAAAAACGTGCTGGATTGGATAGACTTACCGTCTCGAGGAATCAGCTTTCTCGAGAGAGGGATTAGAATTGGAATTGGAAAAGGGGACTTACCGTCTTCGGAAAGACGTGCTTATTAGAATTGGAAAGGGGACTTACTGTCTTCGAAAAGACATACCTATGGGAATACGAAAAGGGGACTTACCGTCTTCGAAAAGACGTGCCTACGGGATTGGACCGAATAATATCCACAAGGGCATTTTGGTTATTTTGCTTCTATTTGGGCCTGGTGGACCCGCGAAACGATGAATAGACAGAATTAGACTTGAAAAGTTGATTTGACTCAAAATATGTCCGCATTGACTTGAATACAAGTCTGGATGAACTGCAGACTGCCGAGCAGTCAAAAGTGGGGTGCTTACAAGGAGGATAACATGAAACAATACTGCCAAATGGCGAAGAGCTTAGCCAGGAGGTTCGCGAAGGTCCTACTAGAACGTGTCCCAAGATTGCAGAACGAAGAGGTAGACTAGCTAGCCAGGATTGCCTCGTCTAATGAACCAGACCCCAACGTTCCAATGGAGATTCTTGATTCACTGAGCATCCAAAGTCCGGAAGTTAATCAGACCGAGTCCAAACCTTCACGGATGAGCTAGATCTAAAATTTCTTGGAAAGCGGAGCCCTGACTGAAGATAGGAATGAAGCGAGGCGAATTTAGTACCGTTCAAGTAAGTACCTCATACAGAACGGTGTCCTCTACAAAAGGGGGCACACTTTGCCGCTGCCCCACTGCGCCAATGAGGAAAAGGCAGAGTATGTGATAAGAGAAGTTCACGAAGGGGAGTGTGAAAACTACTCTGGTGGTCGATCCCTCGCCAAAAAGATCTTGCAAACAGCCTACTATTGGCCCACCATGAAAAAAGATGTCCAGGAATTCATCAAGAAGTGCAACAAGTGTCAACGATTCGTTAACATCCCAAGACTGCCGACTCAGGAGTTGACCCCGATCCAGACCCCATGGCCCTTCGCCTAATGGGGGATCGATATTGTAGGACCGTTGCCGCTGGGCAAAGGGTAGAGGAAGTTCGCGGTTGTGGCTATCGACTACTTCACCAAGTGGGCAGAGCCAGAGACCCTACCGACGATCACGGAGGAGAAAATGAAGAATTTTTTGTAGCAGAATATTATTTGCAGGTTCGGAATGCCCAGGATCGTCATCACATACAACGGGAAGCAGTTTGAGGCCAAACAGTTCAACCAGTTATACACCGACCTGGGGATCAGCCACCACGCTTCATCCTCCGAGCACCCTCAAGCCAACGGCCAGGTCAAAGTTACCAAAAGATCCCTCTTGAAGATACTCAAGACGAAGTTGGAGAAGGCCAAGGGCTTGTGGGCAGAAGAACTCCCTAACATCCTTTAGGCCTACAGAACGACGGAGAGAGTGTTCACGAGATAGATGCCGTTCTCGCTTACCTTTGGCACCGAAGCCATCATCCCAGTAGAGATCGGCCTCCCCAGCCTGAGAATGATGTAGTTCGACCCCGTTACCAAAAACGAAGCTATGAATGTGGACGTAGATCAATTGGAAGAAAAGAGGCTACAGACAGCTATGAGCGTGGCGTCTTACCAGCAGAAGATGCTTCAATACCACAACTCTAGAGTCCGGCCTAAAGATTTCTCGACCAGAGATCTTATTTTGTAAAGGGTTAACCAATCTACCAAAGATCCAAGGGAAGGAAAGCTCGAGCCTAATTGGGAAGGCTCCTACGAGATGATTGGCAGTACCAGGAAAGGGACCTACAGACTGAAGAATCAGGAGGGCAAAGAACTTCCACACCCATGGCATGTAGAACACTTGAGAAAGTATTATTTTTGAGAACCTCCTAGTTGTAACCCGATGGATTATTAAGACAAGCGACCATTCACCAATTGTCTACTTGCATAAAATCGACACAGAATCTGCTCAATCCACGTAACCGAGCAGAGCCAGACGACCTTTATGGCAATAGCACAGAATCTACTGGGTCCACGTGACCGAGCAGAGCCAGACAACCTTTATGGCAATGGCACAAAATCTGTTCGGTCCACGTGACCAAACAGAGCTAGACGGCCTTTATGGCAATGGCACAAAATCTGCTCAGTCCACGTGACTGAGCAGAGCCAGACGACCTTTATGGCAATGGCACAGTATCTGCTTAGTCCACGTGACCAAGCAGGGCCATACGACCTTTATGGCAATGGTGTAGAATCTGCTCGGTCCACGTGACCGAGCAGAGCGCAACGGCCTTAATGGCAATGGTATAGCATTTGCTTCTTCCACGTGACCGAGCAGAGCCAAATGGCCTTCATAGCAATGGCATTGTACCTGCTCGACCTACATGACCAAGCATAGCCTTATGAACTTTACAGCAATGATGTTGCATATGTTCGGACCTCGTTACCAAACAGAGCCACATTCTACAACTCTGCAAGTATTCTACAAGCTACCTCAACCAAACATTCAGAAAATGCAGCAAACACAAAGTGTAAGAAAAAAGTTTCATTGATATGAGAAAGGGTACAAAGGCAAAACGCCCCTTTAAAAAAAAAAGAGCAACAACAAAGAAAGGGAAGTTGGACTACGATCAGGTCTGGGTCTGCTCCCTAGTTCTTTTCCCATCCTTCCACTCAAAAGCTCTCTGTTGAACCTCTTCAACGGAAGGCACCTCCTGGACACTCTATCAAACTTCTTCGGCGACTCCTCAGTAGCCCAACCAAAAGCTTCCTGGCCAACTCCTTCACCGGTAGGCGGGACATCCTCAGCAGGGTCAAGTCCAGAGAAGTCTAGCTCAGGATACTTTCGAGAAGCCTGGCCTCTGGCGTGGTTGAAGCCTTGGAGGAAAGTGGGCACCAACAAAGCCTGGAAGTTGTCTCCGTTCTTAAACTCCTTCACTGCTTCGGTTCTGGCCTTCACGAGTTCTTCGTCGAAGGCGGCTACTTTCTTCTCCAACTCATGCCTCTTCGCCTGCTCGGCCGAGAAGTCCAATAAGAGCTTGCTAGTTGTGGCGTTCAGCTTCTTATGTTCTTCCTTCGCGGTCTTAAGATCCGCCATAGCTGAATCACGCTCGGTACGAGCAGTGGCCAGTTCTTTCTTCATGGCACGAGCAGCGGTGGTCTCCTCCTTCATGCCGTTCAGCTTGGTAATAAGAGCAGCACAAGTACTCTTCTCCTAATTCAACGCCCTCTCGAGGCTGGCCAGACGGTGGCCCAGCTTCATGTGCCTGGCAACGGACCGGCAAAAGTAACATGTTAAAGCATATGGTAAAACAAAAAGAGAAGAAAGCCAAGCAATGAGTTCGTACCCTGAGGAGATCGTGGTTCATGTCTTTCACTAGGTGGTTATTGGTGTACTTGTCAATCCTTTGCAGGTCTACATTCTTAACAACATCCCCCGCCCTCGCCCACACCTCGTCCGTGCTCTCAAAGACATTCCTGGAGGATGAAGTAGGTTCCGCCCTTACCTGTTGTTCAGCCGGGACCACCGAACTCTGCCTCGGCGCAGATATGCCAAGAGAAGGCTGAACGTTCTGAGGTGCCTCCCTGGTCTTCGGCTCAGGAGTTTTCGACGAAAGGGGGTTCTTCCTGGTCGGCTCGGAGGGCTCAGCCGCCTTCTGGCACTTCGGCTCAGCACCAGCCTCATCAGCCTTCTTCTTCTTCAAGAAAGCAATGTTAAAGCTCATCTCTTCAGCCGCCGGGTCAGGAACGGAGGCAGCAATCTCAGGGACAACGGCAGGAGTCGAGGTGTCGACGGGAACCGAACCAGCTGCAAGTAAAAGGAAAGTTAGTCAAACAACGCTTGAGGGCTCTGTAAACAACTCAACACTCACTCCTCTCACGTTCTGTAGCTAGGGCCTCTCTTGTCGGCTCAAGACCTTGCAAGTAATTCGATAAGCTCTCCACAGTGACCAAGTCCTTGTGACTATGGACGTCTTGTTCCTGGACCTTCTTTATGGCCATCCTTAACTCCTTAGATAGTTTGGGCTTGGCCCGACTTAACACCCAAAGCAGACCTAGGTCAGGATATCGACATTTGCAAACAAAAAGAAATGAAAACAGAGTTCAGTAAAAAGAGAACGTACCCTTCCTGCTAGGGTAACCCCATTGCCTGGGGACCCGAGCAGAGAAGTCGGTCTCTTAAGGTTGAAACTCACATCCATCTCCATTGACAAAGAAGAACCGATCCTTCCAGTTCTTGATCTAGGAGGGAAGCTCACCGACCAGGTTGTACTCCTTCAATTTGCCCGAGAAGTACCACCAGCCCATCCCCCTCTCGGCTGGTCTGTAACAAAACAAAAACTCCTGCAGCGTGATGTCCCTCTTGTGGACGATCTACTAGATGACTGCGCAGCCAACCAGAATTCTCCACCCATTCGGCTAGATCTGCCCCGGCAAAAGGTGAAGCCATCGCAGGATCTTCCTAATGGGCTGAGGGAAGGGCATACAAAGGCCATCGGCCAACACACCCTCATACACAATAATCTGGTCCTCCCTGGTCGAGCACACCCAGTATGTGTTTTGGGGGATCCTGATTTTCAAACCCCGTGGGATCTGATACACAGCCCACAAATATTCAACCCTCTCCTTGGTTAGGACGGAGGGCACCCCAATAGCCTCGTATTCAGGACCCTCCTCTTCCTCCTCCTCTGGTTCTCCCGACTCTCCTCCCTTTCTAGCTTTGGAGGCCACAGCCTAGGCCTCACCAGACTCCAAAACCTCTAGAGAGGCCCCGGAGTTACCAACAGACGCCTCCTCTCCAGCCACATGCCTAACTACCCTGAACCTATTCGAGTCCCTTTTTTTAGAATCCGAACTTACATGCTCTAGGTTCCCTATAGTACCCAGTCACTTTCGTTCTCAATCCTACGTAGTACAGGTTTGAACAACGAAGCTACTTCTTCATATATCGACCTAACGAACTCTGGCCTATCAACGAACCCTAAAAGGTTGGGGATTTCTGCCCTCTTTTTGTAAACCCAAACCCTACGGGTTGCCAACTAATACATACAACCGAAAAGAAAGCCTTATCACAACTGTGTGCCTCAAATCGAACGCTTGGAGGATGATTGAAGGTAATAGCTAGAAGCAATCAACCCACCAATTTGTTGATCGTTGAATCGATTCGAGGTTTTTCCTCTCTCCTTCTCTCTGTGTTCTTTTTGTGAAAAGGTTAGCAAAGGAAAGTGAGAAGGTAAGGGCAGCAACCGCCAAACAAACTCATCCCTCACCTTTGAAACCAAGGGCCTGGATACGTTACTCTGACGAGACATCAACGGCCAAGATTCGACACGTCCCGTCACCCAACTGCTACCAATCGGCTGTCGCCACGTAACGGTGCTCGAAAAGACGCATCAGTTGGAGCCATCATTGCCCCGACCATGCCATAAATGGGCCGCAGGTTTCGTGGGTGGGCCGACTCTCAGAATTCCCCTGGCCCCGAGTAGGTGACCTGAGGAATTGGGGGCATCTGGTAATGATGCTTTCCCAACCAAATCAGGGCCCGTGCGCACCTAGTCTGTCCCTGATCAGATCATCCTGCATCGCGTCTGCCGGTTTGCCCCGACCCCCGAAGCACCTCCCGCTCGGCTCCTGAAAGGGCCAAACGTTCGGTAACCTCCCACCCTGGTCGGCCTCGCGATCAAGTCAATAGGGCCCATGCCTGACAACAGACACCTTGACGTATACTTGGGGCATGGGCATGGCGTGTACAAGTAACAATCGCCATATCCCTGACACCGTTCTAACACACATCACCATGAAGTGTAGAGAAGACCCTCTCAAGTGCTCTGTCACAGCTATGACCCTCCAACGATAAGCCGCCATATGGAGGGGCCACCAACTACTCCCATGCAAACATACAAATGGAAAACACAACCAACTTCTCCAAGTACGCAAACCAAAAAACCCCAAGAATACTCTCTCTAGCAATATCATCACACTTGAATCTAACTTGAACATCAGAGAGTCTTTGGCTGCCACCACACCGATGGGTTTAATACAGGAGACCACTAACTGCAGGGAGAGAGCTCGTTCGACGGCCTGGGGGCAAGACACTACGAGATAACTGCATCATCATACGGTACATACTAGAACAACAATAATGGATTGTAATTAATTACTCGATTTTAATCTCAATAGCTCAAGACTAAAGGCTATAATAAAAGATCTTTCATTTAATTTCTCCAATTAATCTTAAGTTCGTTACAAAAATAAAAGTAAAGAAACAAAGAAAAATAAACATTTTTCCAGCAACTTCTTGTTTTCTTCATGCCATTGCCTGCTATGTCGATCATTCGACACTCACTAGCCTTATGTCCCCAATCAAATGGTCCAAACTACAGTATGATGACCCACCTTCACTAATGGCTTTTTTAGCCAATTTTTCCATTTGCTCTGCTGATTGCATGAACTCCTCTCTTCTCACATCCATCAGATCTCTTACAATCTTCGATTATGACTTGATCACAAGAATCTTTCATGTCCAACCCAAGTTTCCAAACCTCTCCCACAAATTTGCTATTGATATATTGGTCCCCAAAATAAGGCCAGCAAATCATTGGCATTCCAGCGACAATAGTCTCTAGAGTTGAGTTCCACCCACTGTGAATTAGAAAGCCATCGATGGCTTGGTGAGTCGGGGCCTCTTCTTATGCAACCCAACTAACAATGTACCATATTTCCCTTATACCGTCCGAGAGCTCTGTCGGAATCTGGTTTTTCCTATCTTTTTTGAGCACAAAATCCGGCTAAATGGCCCACAAGAACCTCTCACACTATTTACTTAGATCGTGCCAGAATTTCATGAGTTGTTCCTTTGTCACCATCGTAATACCTCCAAAGCTAACGTAGATCACAAATCTTAACAGCCGTGTGATTACATGCCAAAAGTGTAATTCAAAGTTCCTAAATAGTCCTTACTAATTTATTTAGATTATACATATGTTTCATGTTAGTATCATATTGGCTCTAATAAGTTTTCCTGTCTGATTTGCAGGTTATGAGCCGAAAGAAGGAGAAGTAGAGCTTTAATTGGGCAAAACTTTCCTTGACCGTAAATTTGGTACTGTGCACTGTACGTATGGTACTATAATCGTACGTACGCCTGCAAAATATTTTCAAACTTCAGAGAGTTGCAATCAGCGTATTTGGCCACCATACGTAAGGTATCCTAACCTTACGTACGGTGGTCAGACCGTACGTACGGTCCCATCAGTCTCTATTTTATTTTCACTATTATAAATACGGGTCTATACGGAGATTTGAGGATCTATCGAGCTTTTAGGAGTTTTGTATGATTCTCTGCTTAGAAAAAGTACTTTTTTACCATTATAATAGTTTAGATTACTTAGAATACCTTTTTACATTTCTTGTAATTGAATTTTAGAGTTGATTTCAGTACAAATTTTTCATCTCTTTCTTGTTAAAATTCAATTGTTCATCATCAAATCAAGTCAATTGTGGAGTTCTTCATTGGAGATGAATAGCTAACTTTCCAATTAAGTTCAATTGTGAAGAACACTAAAGGAATTCAAAGTTTCATTGAAGGTATCTCATGATTTCATTGTTTTATCATTTCAGATTGGTACTTCTTCTTTGATTGAATGTTGGATCTCTTAGAGCACCTATGTTATTGACTATGTTTGGCAATTTCAAGTCCTGGTTTAGCAATTATGGGATGAAATAAACCAAATCGATGGTAGTAACATAGGATCCTTAGATTGATTATGTATCTAACTTCAATTGGAGTTGAATTGCCCAATCTTCAAAACTAAACCCTCCGAATTGCTACCCTTGATTGTGGCTTAGCAATTTGAGTTATAAACCTTCAATGACAACTTAGAATTCTTCGGGTGTTTAGATCAATTGAGCTCAATTATTTTTTCAAACTACTTAGCATTTTCTTTGAGTGTTAATTGCCTTTTTGTAGATTATAGTTTTAACTAAATAACTAGGTCATAATTACAACTCAAAACTCAAAAGATTTTTAGTATTATTTCGTTTGATCTTTTCATTAACTTGTAATCGCAATTGGGTAAGTCAAAGTTGGGCTTTGCCATTGGTCTATATTGGGCCCCGAATCCTGAACTTAAAACGATACTCGAAATCATTCAAGTTAAACTACATCAAAACCGTGCGCTTGCGGAGACAAGTCACTGTGGTTTGAGCCACATGATGTAACTCCTATCTTCTTCCCACAAACTATTTCAAGAGATTGGTGAAGTGAGTCTAGTCTTTAGGTGTGCGTGGAGTGGACCGATGGTGTAAAACTTTGGCAATTATGAGCGAGTCTGAGTAATTATGGGTTCTAGCTCTTCAAAAGTGTTAAGTATCAACCCTTGTGTTCGATGGGTTTGTAGGGTTTCATTCAAAAGCGCTTGAAAGAACCTATCGGTCAAGTCTCCAACACGAAAATAACTTGGGAGATCACGACGCCAGAGAAAACTATCCATGCCCAGAACGCTTGCTATGGGTGTGTCCATATTGTTCCCTACAATTTGTTTTCAATTTGCACAACTATGGTAAGTATAAAGACTCATTTGACACAGTTTTTTTCAAGTGTTTTTGGTCTGACTTTTTTTTGCTTAAGCAAAAAAGCTAAATTTTTTTAGTTTTTTTGGTTGCTTTTTTATTTATCTTAGCTTATAAAAACTAAAAAAAACTAAAAAAAATTATTTTTTTTTTTGTTTATAAGCCAAAAAAAAAAAGCAAATCTACCCAGCGGAGCCTAAGAAATGACAAGATACATCTACGGAGATCAAGAGTTCATCTACTTGCTAAGAAAATGTAAGGGTGATGTTATACAAACAGAAAAATTCATACAGAAAATCTCATCAAAATGATGTGGTTGAATACCAGCCATTTACTTTAAAACAAAACACTTTTTATGATGACTCTTAATTATATCGCTAACATATCATTCTAGTGAATATTTTTGTCTGAAATAATAGCATTTTCCTTTTCCAAAACGTAATGAAAAGACTAGTTTTTTCATTAAGGATGGAGAGCCTGTAATGGATGAACAGGTATGCATAATGTTATATGAAATTACAAGAAGGATCAAGAAAAACCAAGAGGGTGAACATACCTTTGAAGGGAAACTCTTCGGCTTCAATGAGTTTGGGGGCACAAAAAATAGGCCCAGAAGAAGCAAGCACTCGCGGTGCAGAAATAAATGACTGGGATCTCAAATCTCTTCGGCAACGTCAAGAGCAAAACTCAGCATCTCATCGGCTGTGATGCACGTTATAAACCTTCGAGTGTTAGAGCTCTACCGATTGGATATCAACAACTATGGCTTTGCTGTGGCTCTCAAAGAATGGAACAACTCCATGAATTAACTATCACAAGAACGCGGGTGATCTTCCGGTAGCCCATCCGGGATGGTTTTAAAATGAAATCTGGAAAATGAGGTTGAACGTTGCTGTGACTTTGTGGCTGAAGTCAGTGACGAGAAAGGTGACATGCAGGCCGGCGAGGCAGAGAAGCCCGGCTAGCTTCAGCATGCAGTTTACGTGGCCCTGTAATGGGAAGGGAAAGATGAGTACATGGGGAGGGAGTACTTCTGCTCCTTGGTGATCCATCGAATCAGAAGTTTTTCGGATCCAAAAATAATTTTTCGAGTTCTTCAAAAATTTATATGTTACAACTCGTTGATCGGACCTTTCCCTTATAAAGCTGAGAAGTGAGATGCCTAATATTCTGTATGATGAATATGGTAAAATCACCGAATCCCATTACTCCACCGAAGCACATCCACATACTATTCGTGGACAACTTACTTCACAAGATGTTCAAGGGATGGCTGACAAACATCTTCAAGAAAGGTGGCTCTGTGGTGGATTGTTTTATTCCAAAAAAAAAAAAAAAACAAGGACGCTCACCAACACAAGATTCGGATTTGTCAGATTTAATCTCAATAAGGAAGCAGACAATGCTATAGAATTGCTTCATGGGATATGGTTATCATACCATAAAGTATCAGTGCAATATGCAAAGTATGATCATCAAAACAGAGGTTCATGGTCCAACTCACATAGAGCCATTTCAAACGACCCAGTCAAGATCATTATAGCAAAGGAATTCCGAGAAGATTGGATCAAAAAATGCTCAATCGGCATCGCAAATGAATTCAATATCATCCATGGGATAGAAGAAGCAATGAGAAGGGAGGGGATTCTCAATATCATCATTAAACCATTAGGGGGTTTGAAGGTGCTGATCCAGTTTCCAAGCTTAGAAGACAAAATATCTATGTTACAAGGGGCAAAGGACTGGTTATACACCTGGTTTTCGGCAATATACAAATGGTCGTATCACGAGTTCAACTCAACAAGGAGGGTTTTGGTTGAATATTGAAAGTATCCCCCTCAATGCTTGGAATGCATCAACTGTCAGATAAATTGGAGATCACTGAGGATCAACTATAGCTGTTGATGCAAACACCATAAACATATCACAATTAGAATTTGGAAGGGTTCTGATTAAAACACCAAATGACTTGTTCATATCCAGCAGTTGCACCCTGCAAGTAGGAAGATTCACCTACAAAATAAGAGCAACCGAAGACAACTTTCAAAAAAATCCATGCCTGGACCTGCAACATCCTTGAGGGGGGTCACACAACAGAATCTTCAATAGACAAGGACGTTAGTGACTCAAAAGGATCCAATATTGAATCAAGAAGCAACCATTTTCAGCAAATTCTTGTTCATTCCCTAAGAGAAAATCATGAAGGAAATTTTTACAGTTCAGTGCAATAGAATGATGACTTGGCAATGCTGAACCAAGTGGAGGACTCTGACAAGGCAATTTCAAATCCAAAATCTGTCACTAATCCATTATCAGATGGCACCAAAATGAATTCAAATTCAACGTTTATTGATGAAAGCCAGCCTCGGAAGTATCAAGATACAACCAACTCAATTCCAATGGAAGTCTCATTAATGAAGACGGCAACTGAAACTTTGGGAACAAATCAAATGGAGACAGAACACAGTAATTCCTATCAGAACAATTCATTATCAGGTGGCACTTTTAATGCAAACAGCCCAAATAGCTCAAGAAAAACAGAGGAACAATTAGAGGATCATAATGGATCAACTGAAGGCAATCCCAAAGTAAAGCATTATTCCAAGACAGTTAAGGGGGGAACTCAAGACATTCTTCTGCCATCAGAAGACACCATCAATGGAGGCAGTCCGAATCAAGTTCTGAAGGATCACGTCAAATCCAGATTCAACCTGAAATTATCAGAGGAACTGCGAAACCAAGAAGCAAAAGAAAAACAAAATCCTTCTCTGAACTAAAAAATCCGGAACCTCCTTCAAACCTAAATCCAGAGCTACAAAAAGACAAAAAGCCATCTCATTCTCCCTCTCATCCTTACCTACCCTGAATATCATCAACATAAATTCAATTATACTGCATAATCTCCAAGAGGACATTAAGGCAGTAGCAGAAAACGCTTGACAGTTAGGCAAAGCTTTGGGCCTCAACTTTAATAATAATGATGATGACATACTCAAAGCTCTTATGGATTCTGAATGGCAAGATATGGAGAACTTCAAAAAAAAGAAAAAGGGCATAACCAAGGCAGCCGGATGAGAGGTTCTCTCTCCAAAGGGGTCAGTGCTAATGAAGATTATTTCTTGGGTTGTAAGGGGCTGTGGCAAGCCTAAAACAAGAGGACGGAGAATCAGTTAGTTTAAAAAAAGTCATCTGTTTTGCTTTTACACAAGAGGCAAAGTGGAGAGAATGCAATGATAAGAAAGTAAGATATTTATGGGGAGCTAGAAATTTTGATTAGGTGGTGGCGTCGGATTCCAATGGAATTTCTCGGGGCATTCTTTGTGTTTGGGATAATCTGTTCTTCTCTATGGAATTTTTCCAAGTGGTCCATATTTTCATTCTTCTACAAGGAAGTCTTATGGGAGGTTTCAAGTGTATTCTTGTAATCTGTTGTGCCCAAAATGATGAGGGGAAAGGGCTCTACTCTAGGAATCCCTCCTAAATCCAAGGAATTCCTCTTCCTTGGGGGACTTTAATGGAGTTCTAAAGATTGGCAACAGGAAGGTTTTTCGGCATTCATTATTTGTGGCTGCCATATAGTAGATTTGGCTATCAAGAGATGATCTAGTGCTTTGGTTGATTTATCAATTTTCTCTCTTTAGCATTCAGGGTATTCTTTTCTGTTATGGCTTCTTGTCATTCATGTGTATTTTCTTTTCTTGTCTGGTGGTTTGCTCTCTTTACTGTCAAGCTATGCTTGATAAGCCTTGGAGCTTCCCCTTTTCTTTTTGTTTCTTCTCTTGATTCATCTTGAATGAATTTTTTTTTTGCTGTTCAAAAAAAAGAAATTTTGTGCAAAAAATTTAATGAGAATAATATGACAGTGATATTATTGTAATTAAAATTATTATTATTAGTATTTTATTTTAAAATAATTTTTTTTTTTTTTGTATAGCATCACTAAACAAGGAATAAGCAGCTTTTGTCTTGGAATATGTATTAAATTCATATATATACATATATATATATATATATATAGAGAGAGAGAGAGAGAGAGAGAGAGAGAGAGAGAGAGAGAGTGTGGACTGTCGAGCTTAAATATTAAAAAAGGCCACTGCTCAATTAATGGAGCATGAGGGTTTAACAAGTTAGGTTGAGTTTGGTGCTTTCATAAAAAATTTTAATAGAGCACTATAACATCTAGAGGGTAAGGTGTGTTTGATAGTTAAGAAAAGAAGAGAAGAGGAAAAGAAAGAACTATTTTCTTTTCTCATTTAGTTTGTAGTATGAAAAAAAAAAAAAAATTTCATTTTTTAATTGTTTTTTATTAAATCAAACAGAGGAGAAAACCCATTTGTTCTCAACTTTTTCCTCTCATTTATCTCTCCTTTCCTCTCTATTGTCAAACACACCTTAATAGTTTTCCTTAGATGTACGAGGGGAGGGGTACGATAACACAGAAGATGGAGGTCTGTTTTGTCTCACAAACATGGACAACCAGCAAAGCTCGACAAAGTAGATTCACGTGACAAAGGTGCGCAAGTTGATGTTGAGGCTTTGTCTTATCTCCATTGAAGCACGTTGTTTGATTCTCCGATTTTCGGACAAAAGTATTAAAATACCGGATATGACTCGCTTGGCCCGAAATGGGATCTAACGGCAATTTGAGAAAAAGAAAGAAAAAAAAATACTATTTTTTTTTTTTTATTTGATCCTATCTAGGAGGGAAAGATAAGAAAAAATTTTAAATCACTCTATACTTCTTTTTCTCAACTTTTCTATCATTTTTTTTTTACAAAATCAAACAAAAAAATAATAATTTTTCTTTCATTTTCTTTTCTTTTTTTTTCTCCCTCAAAATTTCAAACAGGCTGTAATAGTACTCCGATGTAAAATATAAAATAAAGTTGTTGTCCTCGTGGAGGTGTATCTTTTTGCTTGAGTGTAAACGAGTTATTCTTTTGATCATAGTAATTATATTCGAACAGGATATTAAATTGGTGAAAAGGGTTTTATATATTTTATTTATTTAAAAAGTTAAAATTGACTAACATATTCTTTTTGGAAAAATAAAACATAAAAAGAAATGTGAACTGCTTTCGAATTTTGTTTTGAACCATTATAATGGAAAACACGGTAAAAAACGAGTTGTTTCTTGTTTTCCAATTAGAAATAGTATTATGGTAGAAAACTGTTATCTAATTAGGAATAGTATAACAATATTTTGTTTTCTAATTTGTATATATTTTATTGTTTATGTGTTCGAGATATCTACAAATTTATAATTGAAATTCTTACATCCTTGATCACTAACGCCGATCTCCGGCTAATTTTGTCATTCTCAAGCTTATAGTCTAAGGTTTTGTATCTAAACTGGATGTATAAACCTTATAAATGATCAACCCGAAATCCACAAATTTGAAATTTTTGAATCCAAATCCATTGTAAGTCTCTGGAGGGTCATTAAAGGGGATAATACTGAAGAAAAATTATATTCTTTTAAAAAAATTTGTATAAAATAATATAAAAGTGAAATTATTACAATTAAGGGTCATCATGATAGGTGTTTTATTTTAAAGTGAATAGCTATTATCCAATCACATAATTCTTGTGATAAATTTTTCTATTTATATAACATTACCTAATACTAAAACGTGTTTAATGCATGCAAGTTTCATTGGAGCCTTCACTAGTTTTTGACATAGTTATCAAAACTAAATCGGTAGTTAAATCGGTCAAGGTATCGGTTCAACGGCTTATTGGTTCAACCTTGGTTTAATCGGTTCAATCAGTTATATAATAAATAAATGGTAAAAATAATCATTAAAATTTATAAATGGGTTAAAAGATACTCTTTTTTATATAATAACTCAACATAAATATAAATGATAAATAGTAAGAAAAAGTATAAAAATAAATAATCATAAAAACATTAAAGAGGACTTCTTTTTCTCTCCAATTTAATATTTTTAAACTATTATTGATTGGTATTTTTATATTTAAAAGAAATAGCGGAAACTTTGACAATAATGTGTATTATTAAGATAATAGCGTGCATTATTTGCGTGGCCTTTATTTTTTTTTTCTTTTTTCTTCCTATACCCTCCTCTTTCTTCATCTTTATTTTTTATTTTTAGTTTATAGTTTCTACATTTGAATTATTTTTTAATAATACATCTCTCGATATATCTAATTATAATATAAAAAATAGCTAAATATAAGATAACTCAAGGGAAGAAATAGAGAAATGTGCCTTATTTACATAGTCTTTTTTTTATTCTCCTCTTTCTTCCTTTTTTTTCTTCTAAAAGACTTACGATTAAAGTTTTACTTTTTTATTCTATTTTTCATCAAAAAAAATCATAAAAGACGTGTTTTAAAAAAAATGGTTTTAAATCTTGTGAAATTTGTGCTATTTTGATTTTTTTTTTAAAACCGTCCGATTCACTGGTTTTTCAAAATACCTTTCGGTTCAATTCGATTCACATATATTTTTGATAAATTAATTAAATTGTATCGGTTCATAGTTCGGTTACCAGTTCAACCAGTACAACCGACCAGTTCGATTCGACTCTAATTACTATGATTTTGAGATTGCCATGACAAGAAGTTTGTTATTTTTATTCCCTTCAAATGAATTATCTACCCCTTTTTTTTGTTTCTTAGTTGAACTACAGAGGAACACAACAGAAGAAATATCAAATTACAATCAGAGAAATATAAAAAGCTAATAAACAGAGGATTCATCTTGCTCCAGCAGCTGCTGCACCGAAATGGGAAAGCACGAGGCATCAAAAGATCTGAAGAAGTTTTTTCTGAAAAACCATAGCAGCCATTTCGTGGGCTACCCTTTTTTTGGTTGTTAAATACAACCGCATGAATTGAAAAATGCAACAACCACCAACACTTTCTACCAGTTTTCCATTATGGATAGACAAAAATAATCAAATATTGTATATATTGAATAATGTAGATTCTATATTTTTGTGTCTATCCATAATGATAATTGAGTAAAAAACCCAATGACTCTAGCATTACTCACTTCAATGTCCATAATGATAAACGAGTAAAAAACCCAATGACTCTAGCATTACTCACTTCAATGTGGAACCTTGGTTCACCGACTTTCGTCGTGATTGGACATTCATTAATCTTATGTCCCCAATCAGATGGTCCAAATTACAGTACGATGACCCACCTTCACTAATGGCTTCTTTAGCGAATTTCGCCATACAATCCGCCGATTGCATAAACTCCTCTCTCCTCACATCCATCAGATCTCTTATCATCTTCTCAGTTATGACTCGATCACAAGTATCTTTCATGTCCAACCCAAGTTTCCAAACCTCTCCCACAAACCTACTATTGATCTGTTGGTCCCCGAAGTATGGCCAGCAAATCATTGGAACTCCAGCGACAATACTCTCCAGAGTTGAGTTCCACCCACTGTGAGTTAGAAACCCGCCAACGGCTTGGTGAGCCAGGACCTCTTCTTGTGGGGCCCAACCAACCAAGTACCCTCTCTCCCTTGTACCCTCCAATAGCTCCCTCGGAGTCTGACTTTCCCCATCTTCGCCGACCAAGGAATCTGGACGAATGACCCACAAGAACCGCTTTCCACTATTCATCAGGCCGTGCCAGAACTCCATGAGCTGGTTCTTTGTCACTATTGTAAGACTTCCAAAGCTTACGTAGATCACAGATCTTAACGGCTGTGCGTCGAGCCACGTCATGCAATTCTTATCTTCCTCCCATAAACTGTTTGTAGAGATCGATTTCGTGAGTCTAATCTTCAAGTGTGCGTGGAGTGGTCCGATGGTGTAAATTTTTGGACATTCAGAGCGTATCTGATTAAGTATGGGTCCTTCTAGCTCTTCAAACGTGTTGAGTATCAAAGCTTGAGCCCGAGGGGCTTGCCTGGTTTCATTCACAAAAAATTGGAAATCCCTGTCAGCCAAGTCTCCAACACGGCAAAAACTTGGGAGGTCACGACGTCGGAGAAAACCATCCATGCCCGGAACGTTTGTAATGGGTACGTCCAAATTGTCCCCTACAGTTCATTTGCAGTTTGCACACCTATGGTAAATATACGAAATTACACGAAACAGTTGGACATCAAGAGCTCATTTACTTGAAAACGTCTAGAAAATATTTAACTTTTATTTTCCGGATTCAACCATTAGCACAATTAAACTCTTACACTT
The DNA here is from genome assembly GCA_033060915.1 of Euryodendron excelsum. Classification (NCBI taxonomy): domain Eukaryota; kingdom Viridiplantae; phylum Streptophyta; class Magnoliopsida; order Ericales; family Pentaphylacaceae; genus Euryodendron; species Euryodendron excelsum. The sequence continues at coordinate 30,455,567 of CM065396.1, forward strand.
TTAATTTATTATAATATTAACATTTTACTTAAGAAATAGACAAAAAATTCACAAGCCAGAACCATATGAACTTTTTTAAAAGATAAATATGTAAAATTTAATCATTTTCTATATAAAAAATTCACATGTATTGCAAGTGAGTTGAATTGAAAATTTTACATGAAACTTAATTACATTATATACACCATAAAGTTGATTACATTCATGATTTTAGACTGATTTGAGAGAAATTTGTGATAAATTATTAGGAATAAGCATGATTTTATATCTTTGTTACTTGAAAATACAACGTGCTTATAATATGCAAATTTTTTTCCTATTTTCTAAACGAAAGTTAACAAAAGATTGACACTGCAACAAATAAAAAGTATGAGAACTTAATTGTTACCATTAAAAATAAAAGTCTTAAAGCAAAATTTAGTGTAAAATATAAGGTATAGGAGTGTAAAGTATAATTAACCCCCTTTTTTTTAGAATAATGTTATAAATAAACATTTTTTTCACCTATTTTTTTACTCACTAAACACAATGTATATGAAACTTATATTAATAAATGCACGTGAGATCCATTAACTTCCGTTTGGTTAATAAAAAAGTATGTGAAAAAAAGTATATGTAAAGTATTTCTCTTTTTTTTTTAAATTAGAGGAAGATCAGAAAAACCAAAATAGGTAACATACCTTGAAAGGGGAGCTCCCCAGTTTCGATGAGTTTAGGGACACAAAAATAGGCCCAGAAGTTGCAAGTGCTGGAAGTGCGGAAATAAATGACTGGGATCCCAATCTCCTCAGCAACATCAAGGGAAAAACTCAACATCCCATCGGCTATGATGCACGTTATCGGCTTTCCGCTGTCTGAATTTTTCCGATGGGATATCAGCAACTCTCTGAGAAGTGGTTTTGCTGTGTCTCTGAAAGAACAGACCAATTCCATGACTTTATCGGCTGAGCGTGGGTCATCTTCCGGTAGGCCATCGGCGATGGTTTCGAAACGAAAGCTGGAATAGGGCGCGAACTGCGATTGGACGTTGCTGTAACGCAGGAGGCGACCGTGGATGTGGTGAGTGACGAGGAAGGTGACTTTTAGGTCAGCGAGGCAGAGAAGCTCAGCTAGCTTCAGCATTGAGTTTACATGGCTCTGTGCCGGGAAGGGGAAGATGAGTACATGGGGATGGAGTTCTCCTCCTTGATGATCCATCAAAGTTCTTTGTTCCTGTTAGAGAGAGAGAGAGGGGAGGGGAGGGGTGTTCGTGCTGACCTTGTCATATCTTATTGGAAGCTCGTTGCTGGGTTATCTCTGGTTTCGGATCTAGCGCTGTCCCATGCATAATAAAAGATTATTTGGAAGGAAAATGTCACCTATCTCAAAGTTTAAATTATGAGAAATGCTAACGGACGATTAATATTGTTTTTGAATTCTGGCTCAAAAGAAAAATGTCACCTATTTCAAGGTGCAGTTCTGTTATAATAAAACTTTATATAGTGATTATTATTACAAAATGAGGTTCAAGTTTTAGGAGACATCCCATATTCACAGCTTAATGATAGTCCAAATTTTCCTATAATAATGTTCCTATACAAATTTTGTTGGGTTATATAATTCATTAAATTGTTGCTTGTTTCTTGTGTTTTAATATATTTAAATAGTGTTTTGTTGTGTTTGTTGTTTTTAATTCTCGTCGTACATCATGTTTTAATTTGTGTTTATTCTATTTCAACTTGCAGTGTAGGAACGCATTTGTATTTGGGTTGATATATATTCTAAGACAATTTTTAATTCTTTTATTTTGTTGTATTTTAATTTGTGTTTATTATATTTCAATTTGCAATGCGTGCGCGCATTTGTGCTTGTGTTGATATATTTTCTAAGATTAAAAATGTTAAAACTTGCGAAACTTCGTGGGGTTGTCGGCATAATTTTATAAAACCTTCAGAACTCTTAAATTTCTAATTCTCTTTTTTTCAATAGAAAAGATATTTACTTGGAAGAATCAAAGGTCAGCAGACCTATAACCAAGGAGAGATTCACTTATCAGTTAGTCTCAAAAGGCTAAGATTAGGATAAAAGGATTTTTTGACTACTACATGATCTACCCTATTACGTTAACAAGAGACATGCTGAAACTTAAAATCGTCGAAACCGGCCTTCGGTCTAGATATATCTTGAATTGTGATATTAATATGTACTTGACATCTTCTTTTGAGTGTTTTGTCCCTTGAGTCTAGCACAAGGGTCCTTCCATGTCCGTCCCAAGCTTCCACACCTCCCTCACATACATACTGCTCCTCTGCTATTTTTTTATTTTTTGTTTTTCCTTTTTAAGAGCCTGTTTGGAACTTGGGAGAGAAGGAAAAGTAGGGGAAGAAGAGAATAAAGAATAATTTAGAATCAAACAGTTATTTTTCCTCCCATTCCTTTCCTTTTCCCAAGTTACAAACAGGCTGCAACTGTTTATGCACTATTAGTCTTGATTTTAAACAAAGTAAAGATATTAAAACGGCCAAAACTTTGCGTCAATTCCTTTTCGGGTCAAAAAGCTTTCCAGGAAGAACTGCTCTACGTGGGATTTTGATCAGAAAATATGATTTCATTTGATGTCGGTCTTTTTCTCTCTCTTTTTTTTTTTTTATAAGAAAATTGAGAGAGTATATATTTAGCAACTAAGCAATAAACAAACTTAACCTCGGAATCAAAGATAACTAAGCTGATACACTGTCCTATGAAGCTGGTGATTTTTGTCACAATTACATCAAACCAATTAAGCTTCTTGGCATATACCCATCTCTGGTTAGGGTGCTTCACAAATGATATAATTTCAATTGAACTCGTTAGAAAGGAAACAACAATGATATTAACAAAAACCACGGCCTTACACATTATATTATTAGATAAAACATAGCAGTGATTTACAGAGTACAGTTCTTAACTTCATAAATATATACATACATAACACCAACACAACACAAACACAAAACCCATATACAACTCTCAAAAAGAGCACTTGTTCATTATTACACACACTAAACACATTATTTTGAACTAAAACGCCCAAGTCCGCCGGAAGAGGTGTCGATGCTTTGGAGTTACTCAGGCGCCGGTGATGTCGATGTTCTTGACCTCCGGCTTTTTCTCTTGCGCTTTAGGGACAACCACGATGAGGACGCCGTTGTCCATGCTAGCCTTGATCTGATCCATCCTGGCATCCTCCGGTAGCCTGAAACGGCGGAGGAACTTCCCGCGGACCCTCTCCACTCGGTGCCACTTGTCGTTCTTATCCTCTTTCTCTTGTCTAAATTCTCCGCTGATTTGCAGGACTCTGCCTTCTTCCACCTCCACCCTCACTTCCGACTTCTGCACCCCCGGCAGCTCAGCCTTGATGATGTGAGCTTCTGGGGTCTCCTTCCAGTCGATTCGAGGGGTGATTACGCCGGAGCCGGAGGTGGTTTCGCGAGCAGGGGCCTCGGAGGTGTAGGGATCCCAGATGTCGAGAGAGAACGGGTCGAAGATGTTGCCTCGCCGGCCGCCGAAGAAGCTTGGAATGAGCGCCATGTTGATACTCTTGAGTTGTCTTGAAGAGAGATCTAACGAAGCTTTTGAACAATTCTGAACGATACAAGAGATGACGCTTAAGGGCAGTGTATCTATGTATGTAAGCTAATGGGGAGAGGATAGATATGAAGAGGAGAGAGAGAGGGGGAGAATTCCAAACTCTCTTCTACAGTACACGCGTCGTTAATAGGTTCTTCGTGTCGACCGGAGAAGAGAGAATCTGTAAGGTTCGACAACAAACTTCTTCATTCGCACCTAGTTTACGTGTCTATCCGCTAACAGCCTGTTTGAAATTTAGGGTAGGAAAATATTTTGAAAAAAAAATCTTTTTCTGTTTGTTTAGAAAAAGATACGGTAAGACTAAATAACTATTAAGCAAGTAAAATAATTAAACATAATATATAATAAAATTGATTATTTTAAAATTATTAAATAATAGTTAAATAGTTCTTCTGAAACTATTAAAAATAAATTTTTTTGATCATTTAAGAATTTATTTCTATTATAAGACAAAATATAAAATACAACTTAAAGTTAAATATTTTATCAACACTCGTTACTTTCTTCTTTCTTCTCTATTCTCTCTCTCTTTCTTTATCTCTCTTTTCTTATTCTCTCTTTTCTTCATTCGAAACCCTTTTTTATATATGCAGTTGATGGAACTATTCTACTAAATATATTAGGTTGCTGATCACATGTTGAGGTTGGTGAATGTTAGGTGCACATCCCTCAGTCATTTACCATTCATAACACTTCCTTTTAGATGTCCGCCACAAGAAACCTCATAAAAACCTTAGCGAAGGAAAAATATGTACACTAAAACTGTCTCGTTAAAACCTTACCAAAAAAAATCCTATGAAAAAAAATTATTGGAGAAGAAAAAAGAGTACAGTTTGTGACTCCCCCTTATTCATATATCTGGTATGAAATTGAAGTTGATAGCTTCAATTGTTCAGAATAAAAATCTTTGAGACGACGCACGCCAATGTTATATACCAATTTCTCAAATGTTATAATTGGGAGTATTTTAATAAATAAGTTTGTCAAGTTATCACTTGAACGTATCTGCTGGACATCAATGTCACCGTTTCTCTAGAGTTCATGTGCATAAAAGAATTTTGACGATATATATTTGATTCTGTCACCTTTGATGTACCCTCCTTTAATTTGTGCAATACATGCAGAATTATCTTCATATAATATCGTTGAGGGATCTTTGATCGAGGATAGTCCGCAACCGTCTTGAATATGTTGGATCATAGATTTTAACCAAATGCACTCTCGACTTGCTTCATAAATTGCGATTATCTCATAATGATTTGAAGAAGTTGCAGTTAATATTTACTTCACGGATCGCCAACATATAGCAGTGTTAGCATAGCTAAATACATACTCGATTTATGATTGTACTTTATATAGATCAGAAAGATAACTAACATCTTTATAGCCAACTAACTCTAATTCTAGTCTCTTTGCATAGAACAAACCCATGTCTATTATTTCGCGTACGTAACGAAATATGTATTTCACCCTTTTCCAATGCCTCTGAGTTGATACAAAACTATATCTTGCTAATAAATTGACGAAAAATGCAATATCGGGTCTTATACAATTTGCCAGATATATAAGAGCTCCAATAGCACTGAAGTATGATACTTCAGAACCAAGAATTTATTCACCATCTTCTTGATGGCGAAAATAATCTTTTTGTACATCTAATAATCGAACAATCATGGGAGAACTCAATAGAAGAACTTTATCCATAAAAAAAAATGATTCAAAACATTTTCTGTATATGTGAATTGATGGATGAAAATTCTATTTGATAAGTGCTCAATTTGTAATCTAAGACAAAATTTTATTTTTTTAAGATTTTTCATTTCAAACTCCTTTTTTAAATAACTAGTAGTTGTTGTAAGCTGTTTAGGAGTTGTAACAAGATTCAGATAATCAACATAAACTACAATAATAGCAAATCCAGATTTTGATTTCTTAATAAAAACGCATGGACAAATTGTATTATTCACATATCCATTTTTCAATAGATATTCACTAAGATGATTATACCACATGCGTCCAAATTGTTTTAATCCATTCAAAAATCTTTGAAGCTTGATAGAATATAAGTTTAGAGATTTTGAAATATTTGCTTCAGCCATTTTAAATTCTTCAGGGATTTTCATATATATATCATTATCTAATTTACCATATCCAGTTTGATAAGCTAATTAAGACACATATCCAATCTGATAAGCTAATTAAGAATTAAAACGTAATTGCATCCATTACAGGAGAGTATATCTCGTCATAATTAATACCAAGTCTCTGCGATAAAGCTTGTGCTTCTAGTTGCATTTTATATCTCACGATTTCATTTTTTCTCATTTCATTTTCGCATGAATACCCATTTATATCCAACCGGTTTTACATCTTCTGGTATTTGGACTACAGGTTCAAATACTTTGCATTGTGCTAATGAGTTTAATTCTATCTTAATAGCTTTTTGCATTTTGGCCAATCATTTCCACGTTGACATTCGTCAACTATCTGTGGTTCATTCTCTTCATTACTTCTTGTAATTGTGAGAGCCACTTTAAATGAAAATATATTGTCGACAATAATTTTATTTCTATTCTATCTTTCTCCTGTATTCACTTAACTTATTGAGATCTCATTACTTTCCTCTGCATTTGATATCTCTTCAAGAGGTTCCTCTTCTGGAAATTCTTTTACAGGAGTTCCTTCCTCTAGAGGTTTAAATATTGTGACTTCTTCAGGAATACTGACTTGTTTATGTATTTGTGCCTTTCTCTTTTTAGGAACTGTGTCTTGTGCATCGATAGGTCTCCCACGCTTCATGCCTGCTTTAGATTCATTTACTGCTATCTTAGCAGATTGTCTTACAGAGATATCAATACGTGTTGGGATATTAGCAGCTGGTATATATGATTTTATTATCTTCTTTGTACCGATAAATACATCGGGTAGTTGATTTGCAATCGTCTATAAATAAATAATTCTGTGAACTTCTGATTTACATTGATTTGTTCGAGAATTAAGATGAGATACTACAAAAGTATTCCAAATGATCTCATGCTATTTTTCTAGTTGCATCTTATCTCCCCCTAATGATTGAAAAAGTGTTTCATCAAAATGACAATCCACAAAACATGAAGTAAATACATCCCCTGTTAAAGGTTCAAGATATCTACTAATAGATGGAGAATTAAAATCAATATAAATCCTAAGTCAACATTGGAAACCCATCTTAATGCGTTATAGTGACGCAATTGATACATATACAACACAACCAAAAACCCTTAGATGTGAAATATTTGTTTGTTAACCAAAAACAAGCTGTAATAATGAATCTTCATGATAAGCAATGGGTCGAACACGAACTAATGATGCAGTATATAATATGGCATGTCCCCAAGCAGAGACAAGTAATTTTGTTCTCAAAAGTAAAGGTTGAGCTATCAGCTGAAGACGTTTGATAAAAGATTAAGCTAGACTATTTTGTGTGTGTGTATATGCAATAGGATATTTAATATCAATTCATATGAACATGCAATAATTATCAAAAAATTAAGATATAAACTCACCAACATTATCCAGTCGTATTGACTTAATCGGATAATCTAGAATTGTGCTTGTAATCTGATGATTTGAGTAAGAAGCCTAGCAAATGTAACGTTACGAGTAGAAAATAAACAAACATGTGACCATCGAGTGAATGCATCTATTAAAACCATAAAATAAAGAAATGGTCCACATGATGGGTGTATAGCCCACATATATCTCCCTGAATTCTTTGTCAAAAGGTTGGTGTCACGACCCGACTTCGCCCTCACTAGGCCGCGATAGTGAAGGGTTTAAAGTTGGGTTTGAAAGTAAGGGATTGGGTTTATGATTTCAGCACAACCATATAAACGTGAATATGTCAAAGATAGTCCAGAAATATTACATCAGGGTCGTAAAACCAGCGTAAGTCTCATAATATTACAGTCCAGCATAAACTAACTCAAGAATTAAAAGACATAAGATAACAGGGGAGGCTTGATCTCGTATGCTCATTTCCTTATAACTCAGTTGGGTGTCTCTATTCCTGAAAATGTCTCATAAGATAGGAATGAGCGGCAAAACCCAGTAGGAGATCTAAGATTTCTATAAGGTACAAGATAAAAGGTAATACAGTAAAAGAATGTTATGGCATGCATATGACCCTTGTAATTTCTTTTTCTTTTCATCAATATCAGGATCCTTGCAGGTATGTCCTGCCCGGGCCAATTCAAGCCAATGGGGTCCACCCATGATTCATCCTCCATCATCAAGTCCAGTGGGGCCCATCCATGATCATCTAGCCCGATATCAAGCCAGTGATAGCGACCGATGATAGTCCCCAGTATCAAGCCAGTTCAGTACACCCATGATATACATCTTTTTCTTTTCTGGTTATACCACCCTTATACCTCCCTAGTGATGCAGTCATACAAACAAGAATGCTATATCTTGAAGTAAATGAATAAAAGACAGCTAATTGGATAGTAAACATAAAGCATATCAATATACAAGTTATTTGATAGAGGAAAGACCTAAGCATGAATCTTAAGGAAATGCATAGATTCCTACCCCGGGCAATAGTCTTGGTAAGAAATAAGTATTCACTTCACGTACTGTCTGTGAAGGGAGGAAATGTGAGCTTGTAAGATTATCCAAGATTTTTCAAAAATCCTTATAAATTAGTGATGGTTAATTGAAGTCTCGAATAATTAGAGAATCAGTAAGATTAAGATTGTTAGTAGGGGGTGGTTTGGTAGGACGAATTCCTTGAAATCATCCTCGCCTCTCGTCCAGAAAAAGAATTGCCCGGTGCCGGGCCTAAGGGCAAAATTTCAAAACTTACCAAGGGCCTATTGACATCGCACTCTCCCATATTTGGGTTTCTCATGATTTTATCGGTTCTCTGGTAAATTTTCAGATTTTTCCCAATTATAGTTTATTTACTACGATTTTCTGTGTCCAGACAGAGTTATAAATTCACAGAAAATCGTAGAATTATCAAAAAATTTCAAAAAATTTAGGGTAGGTTTATATGGTCTCTGGGACCAATCCACCAAAATTTGGTGGTCATCGGAGTGGGGACGTGCCCTCACGCGCCACCAGACGCGCATGGTGTACGGAGGCATAACCTCCTCCTTCCTCCACCGTGACTGATGATGCATCTCGGCCTGTTTTCGGCCATGCACGGCACTTCCTGGCCATGCATGTGCAACCCAGAGGTAGACAAGGACCGAGGCTTCACACCCATGGCCAGAGCTCAGGTGAGGGTGGTCGGGGGTGGCCGGTTTTTGGCTGAACAGCCCGGTTGCACGGTAGAACCCTAAGTTCCAGACCTGCAACTGGGTTTTTCAGGCCCTTCCCATTATTTTTTGGAAAAGTGTTCTTCAGGAAAGTTGTTCGGATCATTGAGACGAAGAGGTCCCAACTTGCCTCATCGGATTTGGTGGCTGGTAGCCCGAGTTAGGACCGGCAGAAGCTTTTCCGACGGGTTTGGCCTCCCAGGGGGTTTCCAATGCATACACAGAGGCCTTGGGCCTCCCTAGGACACCCAGAGGGGTCCCTGAGAAGCCCAGAGCTCCTGTGGTAGCCCTCAATCCCTAGTGTTGCCGCTGTGGGTTGGATGGTGCAATTTTTTGATATTTCTCTCTCTCTCTAAGCTCTCGGCTCAGGCAGTGGGTTTGTGGCCGGTTTTGTGTTGGGTTTAGGAGGCTTAAGGTGTGGAGAGGGTGGGTTCCTCACCTGGTCTTCGAATGCCACAGTCCCGAGCTCCCTCTTCCCCGCTCTCTTTCTCCCTTTCTCTCTCGATTTCTCTCTAAAACTCTCACACAGTGCTTCTTCTTAAGTGACCCATGAGGGAGGGGTGCATGTGTATTTATAGGGCTGTAGTGTGTGTATATGGGTGACGGGAGCGACCCCTCTCTCTCTCTCTCTCTCTCTCTCTCTCTCTCTCTCTCTCTCTCTCTCTCTCTCTATAATTCCCTCGATCGTCCACATTTCCCGTTTTTTATTCCTTCATCATTCTCCAATCCCTCAATTCCTATTGGTTGAGTGAGGAACCATGTCCCGAATTGCATAACAAATGTTTTACAATATAGCTTAAACCATTGTCCAGCTGATTGTGCGTTTTGAATATAAGCCTTAGTGTATTCTTATATAAGATATAGTGTAACCGGCTACATCATGCATGCATGGTTATAATAATTCATATATATACTATACACAATATAGCTAAAGTGCCCGGCCATGCAAGTTGGCGGGGCGGGTAACTTTGCAATTATGAAAGGAAGTTCCTAAATTAAAGCGATTGAATTTAAGGTTTTCATTTCTCATCGGATATGCAATCCGAGACCGTAAATAGAAGGATCTCGAAAATTTAATCGATTTAGACTCGAATTTCATGCAATTCTGTCGCCGGGTGGAAGAGAAAACTTCATACGAAGTTTCAGGAAATTCAAGTGCGAATTTTCAGGTGCAGCAGCATTCAAGGTTTTTTCGGGGAATCGACACTTTACGAAAAGGAGTTATGAGATTACCGAGGCATCGAGCTCGAAAAGGTGATAATTTTAGACATAATTTGTCGAAATCTGACGAAAGACGAGAGAGAAAACTCAGCTTTAAGTTAGGGTGTTAGTTACTGCGAATTGCCGGGTAACGAGGTTCGAATTCTGTCTCCGGGGAATCGGGTTTCTTAAATCGGACGGGTTTGGGCTTGAAAAGGTTTTGCTATGACTTATGTCTCTATGGTTGTGTTCTAAACCGTCCCGTTATGGTTAATGCAGTCAAGGAAAAATATTGCAGGTATTACAGTTGGGGATTTAACTACTACTTTTGAAGAGGATGGTCTCACAATTAATTTTTTTTGTGAACAAGCAGGACATATATAATCATTTAACAAAAGAATCTTCTAGCGGATTCCTATGAGAGTTCTCAATTATTCGACGCATCATCATCGATCCGGAACGACCAAGACGATCATACCAAAGTGTAAAATTCTTTAGATCAAAACACTTCTGGTGCATCATTTCAAGTGATCCTATAATTCTTATTGTTGTATGATATAATCCAGAAGAGAATGTAGCAAGTTTTTCTAATATAGACTTCTGGCATGAAATAATAGAAGTAATGTAAAGATATTCTTTATTATCTTCATTTGTTGTCTCTATATGATACCCATTACTACGTATATCTTTAAAACTGAACAAATTTCTTGTATCTCTAGTTGAATACATAGCATCATCCATATAGAGTTTTGTTTATTTTGACAACAATATAGTGGCTCTTCCGGAACCTTCAATTAATTTTGTAGTGCTAGATATTGTCATAACGTTGTTTTCGGTTCATGTTAAGTTGACAAAATATTTTTTCTTTCGAAGAATTGTATGGGTTGTTGCACTGTCTACTAGATATATATCTCCATCATTCATTTTGGAAGTTATTAATACTTTGGTAGATTCCATGCCTCTATACAAAATATTAAAATTACTTATTTATAAGGAAACGAAAATATTTATTTAAAGAAATATGGTTAGAAAAATATTACAAAAGATGAAAATAAAATTAAAAAAACAAGAACATAAACTAGTTGGTATGAACATTTTTATCACCAATTAAGTAATCTATTTTTCCATCACGATCTTCAAAGAAACCTGAAATATCAAGGTGAGTGATTTCTACTGAGTCAACAAAATTTGTGGAATTCATTTCAATATTTTTTCCTTTATCTTTTGTTGATACTCGGTAAATATTCACTAATAGTTTGGGCGTACAACGGATACGTGACTAATGTCCTTTCATACAACACCTATAACAAACATCTTTATACTTTTTAAAAGATTTATTCTGTAAACATTTCCCCTTTTCTTTTTTTGTTTCAAATTGGTTCCACTGTGGGTGGTATGGTATGGTATTCTTAATTCGATAATTTGAAAAATTATAATTGTTACCCCCACGGTAACCCCCAAACTGACGAAAATTATTTCTGTCACGTCTGCGACCACGTCCACGACTATGTCCATAAAATGAGATCGCATTTACTTCAAGAAATGGTATAGAGCCAGTCGGGCGAGACTGATGGTTTTTCATCAGAAGCTCATTATTTTGTTCAGCTAGAAGAAGACATGATATCAATTCTGAATATTTTTTAAAACCCTGCTCTCAATATTGCTGTTGCAGGAGCACATTAGAGGCATGAAATGTGGAGTCTGTTTTTTCTAACATATTTTCATTAGTAATATTTTGACCACATAATTTCAATTGTAAGCTGATTTTAAATAATACGGAATTGTACTCACTAACAGCTTTAAAATCTTGCAACCTTAGGTGCGTCCAATCATAGCGAGCTTTGGGAAAAAACATGGTCTTCTGGTGCTCATATAGCTCCTTTAAATTTTGTCATAGTGTTAGTGGGTCTTTTACCATAAAGTGTTTAGTTTTTAATTCTTCATGAATATGATAGCGAAGAAAAATTATTATTTTTACATGATCCTGCTGGAATTCTTCGTTTTCTTCTTTTATAATATTTTCAAAAGCCTTTGTACACAAATGGATCTCAATATCAACTACCCAAGATAAATAGTTCTTACCCAAAATATCAAGAGTGGTAAATTCTAGTTTTGCAAGGTTTGATATTTTCATAATACTACACTCATAAGATAACAAAACTTTAGAATCACGATAATATAAAAATAATATAAAGAAGACATATTATAAAATTTCGATCAAATATCTGATACAAATCCCACTTATCCGAATATTTAGCCAAAAGATAAATTTCATTTGCTAATACTATTTATCAATATTAAAATTATTGTTCATGAATAGTAATTATCAAATATAAATAATAAGAATACTATTGATGCATAGTATTCATATACAATTCATATATATAGATATATATATATATATTACTATTTTTGTCTGCATTATAACTTTTAATCCAAACATCAAAATATAGTCAAAGCACATGTCTATGGAAATCTATTAAAATAAAGACTACAGATCTATCAATATCATAGGACAAAAATTTAAAATCTAGGAGAAATAAACAAATAAAGTTTCAAAATCTGACTATTCATTAACTATTCAACAAATATAACTTATGCCGTAAACAGTAAATTAATTAAAATATTAATGACATATAAAATAAAGTACCTTCATAGATATAATGAAGTACCTTCCAGATATAAGGATAAACACAATTATATTTTTTACAAGCACTTAGAGCATCATACTGATAATGTGTTATAAAACTAAATGAATATTAAGTAAGCAAAATAATCAAACACAGTATGTAATAAAATTAATTCTTCTAAAACTGTCAAATAATAGTTAAATAATTCTTCTGGAACTATTAGGGATAGATTTTCTTGATCAATAAAGAATTTATTTCTATCATAAGACAAAATATAAAATACAACTTGAACTTAAATATTTTACCTACACTCTTTACTTTCTTTGTTCTTCTCTATTCTCTCTCTTTTCTTATTCTCTCTTTTCTTTATTCAAAACTTCATTTTATACATACAGCTGATAAAACTATTCTACCAAATATATTAGGTTGTTGATCACACGTTGAGGTTGGTGAATATTAGGTGCACATCCCTCGGTCATCCACCATTTATAACAGTGGGAAGAAAATTAATCACTCTCTCTTTTTTTTTTTTCCACTTAGGATAGTGAACAAGCTGATCCGAGCCAAATAGTGGATTATTTAAGTTTGATTTGAAAATCTTAATGAGCTTAAAAATGTATTCAAATTTGACTTGTTTAATTTTTTAGCCAAGCTCTTTTGAGCTTTAATTGAGCCAATTACGAGTCGAGCTCGCGTAACTTAAATTTTTTAGTATATATAAGCGTATTGAGCCGAATTTAAGTCGAGATCAAAAAATTAGCGAATTCTAAAATATGATTAAGCTTGGCTTGTTAACATAACAAGCTGATCTCGAATAAGTTTTTAATGAATCGATCCCGAGTTGAGCTCGAGTAACTTGATTCATTTTGCAATCCTACTTGCACTATCATTTCATTTTGATTAGAAAACTAAATGGAAAAGAAAAAAATATATTCCCTTCATTTCTCTTTTTCTTCCATCCCCTTCTGTTCCTCAAGTTCCAATGTGCAATTTATTCAAAGCCCAGTAGAACTTGAACAATCTTCAGGCCCAAAGTCACTGGTGGCCCAGTCTTAAAAAGATCACAATTTCAAAGGCGTGCTTGTCTTTGAAGTGGTTGCTACAAAAATCTTCACATAAGAACCAATTTATGAGTACAGGTGTAAAGTGGGCTGTCCTGCAGTGGTACGGATGGTGCCAGGCCCAACCCCTGCACTTGCCGATTGAGGCTAGCAGCTGGGTTCTGTTGAAAGGCCTACCCAAGATGCTTCTGATAACATTTTTTTTCAGGATACAAACTTGCAAGAAAGCTATATGGGAGGAAAATGGTATTTTTTAAAAAATATTTGTACAAAAAATCCTACCAGAATGATGTGATAATGATATTTTTATTATTAAAACTATCATAATGGGTGTTTTGTTTAAAATAAAATGCTTTCGTTTAATCACACGATTTTGTAAAGAAATTATGTATATGTAACAGTAACTAATTGTTAAGAGAAGTCACATGTCCCCTTCTATTCAGGTTTTTACTCAAAGAATCACAAATACAGGGATAAATGATACATATAAAAATATATGTATCTATAAAATCAATTTACATAATACATACACAAATTGTATATTACATGTTGTAGAAAATTAAGTTACAGCCCCACTGACTATGATGGTATATGCTTGATTTGAATCCCACCATTGGTAGCCAACCTATGGCCATCTATGCACCAAAATCCCAATCCATCATAATTAAGAGTAATACTATACAAACAGAAAAATTTATAAAAAATTTATTATTAAAATAATATAGTTAGATAAGAGTCATTACTTTAAAACAAATAACTATTATGATGATTATTAATTACAATAAAGTTACTAGCTCACTACCACATCATTTTGATAGTGCTTTCTGTATAGATTTTCTGAAAGAATAGCATTTTTCCATAGTTAAGGAGAAGATGCATAAACATAAACGGGAGAAAAAAACTAGTCATGAAAATGGCCAGTTTAGCAGAAGAGAACTCTGTGCTTCTTCCCCAAACTCAATGCTTCAGCAGTTAATTGTCAACTAAATTGGACATAAATATATAGTGTGATGTTATATGTACACAAAAAAAAAAAAAAAATGATGATAGAGATCTACAATTCTTCACCATCTTTGAAGTTCTCTGAATCATCAAGATCAATAGCCACCACCTTCGAAACTCCAACCCTGGAAGGACCCGCCGGCCGGATGATCTTGGAAGCCGGTAACCGTCCGGCATTGCTTGTCACAACACCACAACCTTCTTCCTCTTTCTTCAAGTCACGAGGAGGCAAGAAACAGTCCATTGACAATCCCTTTATGTTGAAGTCTACTTCTTCAATCTCCCACACCTCTTCCATTCTCGTCCTCGAATGGCTTTCGGAGCTCTCACCATACCTAAACAATGAAACAGCCATTCTACCGCCATGTGCGATATTAATGCCATCAATGGTCTTGTAGGCTTGTATATTTGACTCCATTGTCGTCTCCCAGAAGACACAGTCGTGGCTTCCAGGGGCTTTGATTCTGAGGAGGTGAGAGTCCTCTAGCTGGACCAAGAGGCCGGTTCTTTGGCTGAAGTAGCCCCACAGAGTGTGCCGGATTATCTCTATGTTGCTGCTGCTCCTTGCTCTGAGTATCGATGACTCTGCTTTGAGCTTTAATACGAAGCAGTCTTCCTCATTGATGGTTTTCTCGCCAGTGCAGACAGAATTGGAGAATAAATTGGCAGTGGTCCTTGGATCAAGACCCTGTTGAACATTATTCAATTATGAGTCATTAGTAATTAATTCATTATTTTTTCTTAATTCACCTTTTTTTTTTTTAAGATTCAAAGAAATGAAAATCACTCTTCTTATTTTTTAGTGTACGGAGATGGAATAAACAGTTCTACGTAAAAAGTTAGAGAGGTAGGAATTAGTCAAAGACCAGAACCGATGGTAGATTCGTTTAGAGGTGAAGAACAAAACAAACAAAGAAAGAATGACAGTAGAGCTTCAAGAATGTACTTGGACAGAGCTTCGCCACTTTCCTCTCTTCCTTACTTACCTTGGGGTAGCAGATTTATTAAGTAACTCATGGCACGTGTGCAAAATTCTCTCAACCAACCAAGCCAAGGGCAAAGTGCTTGACCTCACCTCAAGTGACTCGTAATTTTTTAGATTGAGGTGATGCCCAATCTCTCCAATCCTCCATTCCTAATCAACAATTCACACTATACTTCCGTCCCACCTGTAATGTTTAGGTCCTTCCATTCGAGTTGGGTGCTTTTACTCTTTAGGCTCGAAGGAGTCCTTTCGACCCTTCCTTGTTTTGAGGCAAGGATTTACTTTATCCACAGAGATATATAAAGTATAGATACACATATCATAGCCAATTAGGACCGGAGGCCTGGGTTGAAATTGGTATTGCATGCTAATTCATATGGCATAAGCCAGCTATTGCAGCACCCAATTGTAGGGTGAGAGAGTCAATCGGTTTGAATTAATAAGCCTATCAAGAAGTGCAAAGCTCCACCAAGACCTCGAGGCCATGCGATCTGTGAGCTGACTCTTTGAAATCACTTAACAGGCAGAATTATACCAACAATAATGTTTGACTTTGTCTCATATACATACACATACATCTAGACCTCAGAGGCTAACAATTTCATGTGTGTTTGAAGATAAGGAAAGCTCATTTTGAACTTCATAGATTGGAGCGGACCACAAGAAATTGGATAAAAGTCATGAAACAAAAAAAAAAATTTGTGGTGGGACAATCATATACGCGCGATTTTCGCTCGTGACTGCTATATTTAAAGCGGCCCCATCCTGTTGGCCTCGCATCAGGGCAGCTGTCTCAGGATGGAAGGGTCGTACAAAAAATGTGTCCAAAGTCGTGAGCTGTGAGCAACATGGAATTCTGCTAATTAGGCCTTTATGTTTTTTGAAGTCAAAAAGAGCTCAAAAGAAACTTGGTCTATCATCTTTAACTGTTGGTTCCAGGAAACAACATAACAGGAGCCCCAAAAAGAAAGTGTGTAACCATGGTAATCAGTGAAAAAAAAAAAAAACAAGACCTACCCGGAACCATTGTATCATCATTAACATGAGAAGACAAATCGAATCTATTTTTTATTGCAGTCGATGAGAGTTTTCAATGCAAAAATCACTCTTTCTCGCCATTTGGCCATGATCAACTTGTAAATGCATGAAATTGTGCCAAACTACACAAAATATGAGAGGAAGAGAGAGACTACATAGTTGCTAGGAAGTGAACGAGATAAACGATATGGGAAATGAAAGCGTAAAACGTGATCTAATAAGATGATAGAAAATGAGAAGTGCTGGATAATACAAAATAAAATAGAATATTTAAACAATATGTATCTATTCTAACTTATAAAGGCAGCACCCTAGATGCTATATATATTTTACACATTTTAATAATCTATTCTAATATATAAAATCAACACCCTTAAAGTTGTTTATCTCTTTCACTTATCAAAAATATCTTCAAATTTTTTTGAATTTTACATAATTGCTTTACTTTATCAGTTGAAGCAATTAAGAGTAATTTTGACTGTTCAATTTTTTCTGCAGCTGAATATCGGTTTTTCTTTTCCCCCACATCTCTATAACTGTTGTTAAGAGTTGCACACACATCGTGTGTATCCACCTTCTATTATATATTAAAAAGTCATATAAAATATTTAAGATACTAATGTGATAATAAAAAAAACACTAATACTACACAAAACTTATAGGTTTTTATTAAAAAAAAAATTATATGTTATCATAAAATAATAAGATTTTATAGCGTAAAAAATACTCAAAATTATGAAAAACGAGATTCTAATGAGTTTATAGGATATTTTAAGAGCTTGCGACAAGTTTAGTTAAATTATATTAAAATTTTAGAAAAGTCTCAAAATTATTTTTTAAAATTTCGTAAGAATCTCATCTATGATCTCAAAAGAGTTTCCAAGGTGGAAATGGATTTCTCCGCTACGAGAGAGTTGACTATGAGAGAGAGTACCTGTAGGGAACGCCGAAGAGGTCTGGGCGGGCCGCGAGAAGCGTGGGAATGGTGCCAAGGAGTCTGCCTCCAAGCCACCTTACCATCACTACCAGCACTGATTTTGTACCCTGAAACCACCAGCTCCAAACACCAAAGCTCCGGCCTTTTCTGCCACAAAACGAACCCTCCCACCTCTGCAATTCTATCTCTCACACTCTTAATCTTCATCACCTTACTAGTACTCAAACTATTACAGGCCTCCCCTGTAATGAACTCCGACGCCCCCATCTTCACCTTCCCCATTGCATACATGCTATCAATAGAGTTCAAAGCCTTTTCTCCCCCCGTCGCAGCTACGTACTGTTGCACAATGTATTTGGCCATTGAAGCCTCCTGCAAATGCCAATAGAAAGGAAAATATTATTTTTCATAAAATTTATACAGATAATCTCACCAAAATAATGTGACAATAGCATTATAATTAAGAATTATTGTTAAAATATTATATTATTCTTTCAGAATTTTTATACTAAAATGATGTGATAGTAAAAATTTTGTAATTAAAATGTACTTTGATGGGTTATTTATAAATCATAATCAAGACAATTTTTAAATGAAGAAAACTTACAATGGCATGGTCTTTAATGTTACGATTGATGGGATGACCAGAGGAGATGGGAAGAGGGATTAATGGAGCTCCGACGACGCCGAGCAAAAGCTGCATCTCTGCATTACGGCTGCCTCCGAAGATGGACGGCGGTGATCTTTCGGTGTGGGGTCTTACCCAAGATTTCATGGTCTGCCATGAGCTGTTTTTGTTGTTGGAAGTAGAAAACACCTCTTCTGGGATGGGCACTTCAAGAACTGTCTCGAGACCATCCTCTCGATCCAGGTTGGGGCAGAGAGTCCTCATTCGATATAGAGACAGAGAGATAGAGATAGATGTTGGGCACAAAAAGCTTGGAGTGTTATTGCCTTTTGCTTTTCATTGGGGGTTTGTACGCGAGAGAGAGAGAGAGAGAGAGGCTTAGATTCAAAGGGAGGGATGAGAAGCTGGTGAACATGACCAACTGGCCGTGGGCCGTTCTAACGTGCAATTCTTTGTCTGTATAGTATTTTTTGTCGTGACTGCACGCTCTCTCTCTCTCTCTCTCTCTCTTCTTGTGGTTTTTTTATCAGCTGTTCATTATTAAAGCAAAGTCGGCCGTTAATCTGATGCGTTTAAGCTTATTTGAGCTTAATGAACACGGAAATTCAATTGTCAAATAAACGTGCTCCCTGGGCCAAATTACGAGTTTCATTTTCTCTAACCACTAATTCTTGGTTGACCCAACATTTTCCTGACAGCTTCACATCATAGATTGACCATACACGATCATCGCTCTCATTTATTTAGTTACAGGATTTTTCTATTCTTGAATCTTCACTTCACTTCACTTAAATAAATAAATAAATAAAAATGAAAAGAAAGAAGAAGAAAAACTCCAGATGCATTCTTGCTTTGATTTTTCCTTTCTTGGCTGGGCAATTGCATATTGCTTTTTATGTTTTTCTTCCTGGGTTAAATTGTCAGATGGCTACAAGTGAGTTCTTAATGTCCGTAATTCTTCAACCACGACAAAAAACTCTTACAAGCGGCAAAAACTAGTGAATTAAAGGAGATTCATACTCCAATTCCTACCTGCGTTCGTTTGACAAAATTGCTACTAGGAGAATTTATTTTTTATAACTTTAATGTGGTTTCATAAATATAATGTTTGTAAAAATAGATAAAATTAATGTTGCATTCCATGATCCTATTTTGCATTATTATATTGAAAGATAAATATTCATTCAAAAGCCAAAGTAACCACAATGTATACAAAAAGGCTGTTTTGAACTAATGACGACCAAGTCGCAATAGAATAATCTTATGGCTTCTTTCTCCAACGCCCGCTCTCTTTATGCAGCATGTTCTCTTTATGGTTGCAATGAATTCTTTTTAGTTCATTAAAAATACAAAAATTTTATTCTTTTAAAAAATTCTACCAAAATAATGTGCTGGTAACATTTTTATAATTAATAACTACTAATCTACTATAATGGATATTTTGTTTTGAAGCTGATAACTCTCATTTAATTATAACATTCTAATGATAAATTCTGTATAAATTTTTTCATTGTATAGCGTTACTTAAAAAAAAAAAAAAAAAATGGCTCAACTCAAGGAAAAGTCACATTTACATTGTTAATTACCAAAATTTAGATCCACTTTAACAAAGAAGTTTAGAGAGAGAGAGAGAGAGAGAGATGGGTATGGATGTTCCAACTTCCCACCCATCTGAAGTTGGGGGCGCTTTGCTGCTTTAGACTCTAGCATCTCTAACACCCAACTTTAAAAAGTTGGGATTGGGCTGCCGACATCTTATTTTGAGCAAAGGTGGTAACTGGTCAGAACAAACACTTAGTCCGGTTCTTTCCTTCCTCATTAAAATGCTGCACTTGAATTCTCTCAAAATTGTATGATTAGGCAAGTCGTTAAATTAATCAGACAGAGCCATTAAATTAAATCAAAAATACCATGCACGTTCACATGAAGCTGGATGCGTTTCTGGGTTAGTCTTTACCGGAAAGAGCAATGGAAGATGCATGCCGTTAATTAGGATTATCCCAGGGAAACACCAAGTTTGATTTGGATAAGATCTGTCTATATACCAAACTACTGGGATGAGCGGACCGGCCATTATAAATTTAACACTGATACATACAAGCATATATTTATATGTATATATGTATTATGTGTATATATGAGATGGACATAACTTTAAGGAAGATAAGATGTATAATATGCTCTGTTTGGTTGTGGTTTCAGTTTATATTTTTTGTTTTTATTTTTTGAAATTCAACAGAATTACGTTTGGTAAATTAGTTTCAAAAACTGTTTCCGTTGAAATCACGTATGGTAAATTGGTTCCGAAACTTGTTTTCAAAAAATTTTTTAAAAAACAATTATTTTTTGAATTTCCGAAACCTTTTTCATACAAAAATGAGAACGATATAAAAACGATAGTGTTGTTGATGGTCCCATTTTTTTGTTTCCGATAACAAGAAAAACAAATATTCTCAAATTTTTTAATCCCAAAAACACAAAAAACAAAAACAAAACCGAAATCGAAATCGGTTCCAAACAGTACCTCTTGTCCTTGTATTTCCTTGTTTTGTGCAGGATAACGAAGTCCAGGTCATGTTATCTTTAGATGTCGATCATTTTTAATTCTTTGGTATATTTCTTCCTCTTTAGGAAGACTAATTAAACTTGAAATGACATTCAATCCCATAAAAAATATTTTATGGCTCTGCCTCTTGTAAACTGAAAAACCAAATCAAATTTCTCTCAACATGGATCCTACAAGCGGTGGATTAATTCACAGTTAAAATGACTAGTAATAAAAGCCTAAATGCCTTGGTTTTTTTCCCCTTCTTTTAGTTGTTTGAGCTTTCACCTCACTTCAACACAGCATCTAGCTCAAAAGAATTCTCGACAGAGTTTTCGAAAATAATTCAAAATTGTTTCCTAAATTGGGTATTTTCAGAAAACTTTTCAAAAAAATGTAGTCGACAGATAAGTGCATTCCCACCAGGAGGAGCTCTCTACTAATGCAGCCTGAGATTGTCCCCCCAAATCGCGGCGCGTTCGTCTCATCAATTCGTGCATTGATCTAACATCCCCACCCCATCATACTTGTAGAAATGGCCACTGGTTTTGACTTCATATCATTACCCAAAATTAATCGTTTATGCAAAATTGCAATGGTGAACAAGCTGATCATAAACACACACACACAGACACACACACACACACACATACACACATATATATAATTGCCCTGTACTCTGCTGAGACCCACATAACTTTATCTTGCCCTGTTTGTCTATAAAATTGCTAGGTATTTTGAATGCTTCTAGAAATTTTTAAAAATAAATAATTTCGTTAATAAAAGTAAGTTGGCAAGTTGAATTGGTTTGAGTGATGTAGGCGAATGGTCAGGCTTGCGCAAATGCATTACGGTCCGTGATTGTTTCATAAGATATGTGAGATTGAATTAATAATTCCGTGTTCAATTTTGTTTGGCATTTGGTTACGCAAAAAGGATTAGAATAATCAATTTCGACAAATTCGACAAAGACTTTTCATTCCGTAAACACTGAATTAAGGAAAAGGCGGGGATAAGTAATCTAGAGATTTGGAATTGAAGGTCAAATCACAAAATTACCTTTTGCTGTACTTGTAATCCCAAAATTAAATGTTCTAAGATTCTTTATTCCCTTGTCTCATCCCGCAAAACATGTGAAGTAAGGTTCTCATTGAATAGCTCAGATAGTTAAAAGTTTACGAAGAAAGAAGAAGAGGATTGACCAATGAACAAATGCCCAAAATAAATAGCAAAATTTTGGTCATGACATTTTTCTTCATGACTCAAAATTAGTGAAAATTATAGAACAGCAAAGTCAAAAAAATGAACTTAAAGAAACTATTTGAAATAAATCCATCATGACTGGCTAAACTTTTTTTTTTTTTTTTGTATTTCACGCTAGTTTGAATTTGTAAGGACCAAATCTGGGAAATGCTGGCCCTTGTCAATCTTCAAGCAACAGCAAAAGTCCATTCTCCATAGCTACCCTAGTCCCCATACTGATCCAACTTTGTATGTAAACATAAAGAAAATAACTAAATGGAGAGCAACAAAACAAAGCATAAGAGCTTATTCACTATGCAGGATTTTGAAGCAACAAGTTCCGAATTTCTCGAAAATTAGGAACAATTATCATCTGTTACAAAATTAAGGGCAATCACAAATTATACATACATTTCTCATGGAACATGGGAATTTTGACAACTTAAAAAAGCCAAAAATTTACCATTCCCACCAGTGGCAACTTTGCTAGATTCGTTGAGTATATACTCGAGAGTTCTTTTTCTTTACCAAGAGACCAAAATTTTTGGAGACCGATTAAATGAGAAGGTAATTAGCTTAAACCATAAAAGATTGACCAACACTTGGTGCATCTACTTCAGTGATAAAGAAAATGTTAAACTACCTGAATAGAATCTAAATTTTTCGAATGATAAAGGCATAAACTTTTTACCTTCCTTTCTATCAAACGAGTATAATTTTTACTATATATAAGCATCCCAAAACAAGTGGTGCTTTCAAATTTTTAACTGCATCCTACTAACAACAATCTTAATTCTCGAGAATTTGAACACTCAAAGAGTTTGATATTTTGGAGAAACAAATATCTTGTTAAATGAACAAACCATAGTGACAATATGAATCACATATGATGCAATCCCAAACTATGCTCTAACCATTCCCACAACTCTGCACGGAATCCTGCTAATTGCAACCAAAAAAAAAAAGGACCTAATTTTTTTTCGATCCTGCTAATTGCACTACTAAGGTGAGAAAGTATCATCATTGTAAAACTAGCATCGCATTTAAAAATACTAGCACTGCGCTAGTAATCTCCTAACTATCCAAGAAAATACCATGAACAAAACATAAACATCTAAACCGCTCACATTTGTCTGTGTTATATCAAGTTACCAAATTGAGTGGGCTGTTTTGATGATCACTAGTGCAATTTCAGTCGATTCTGTATCCAAAAAAATTTCTGAAACACCTGGGAAAGGAAAAGAGAGGGATAAGAGGACATTTGATACAAATGATGCATTGGGTACAATGTTACAAGTTACAACAGGACATAATTATATTTTAAGTTATGCAAGAAAAAAGAAAACAATAATACATCATCAAGGACAAGCTTGTCAAAGCTCCGAGACAAATATAAACAAAACGCAGATACAGATTTGATTCTTCTAACCAAGAATGGGAAGCAGCTACACCAAGAAGAGTGCCTGAAAGATTCTAGGAGACTTGAAGCTTGTCTGCTTTGGCTCAATGGCCTTTGTCAGATTTCATGAGGGTACATTGAAATGAAATAACCAGGAGATGACAAAGGCAACGACCATACAAGCCAGCAGGAAGTTAAGAAACCGATGGCCCTGCCAGAAGTTTCGGATCTCTGCTGAGGGCACTGGTGCCGTAGCTGCTGCAGCTGCAGCATCATTTGCCTCATTCCACTGCTCCATCAACTCGGCCTCACTTGCACCAGCAACATTGCATGCAGTGGATCCACAGATCTCGCAGGTTCTGCATTTAGAGAGAAAAAAAAATAAGGAAAATTGATGTAATTACAGGAACAAATAGAAAAAAGGAAAGTCGTGCTGAAGGCGGTCCAGCAGGTAGATCTGGTATTCAATGATTGCAAACTTTGGGCCAACTATTTGAAAATATAAATTAGAAAATGAGAACTAAAAAAAGAAAAAAAACAAAATCTTCTCATAATCAAAAGGTAAGTGTTTCAATTACCAAATGGAATTCATGATTTTGACAAGTATTTCGTAGCCATGTTTCCAAACATGAATGACAACTGAAATCAACAAGCCAGTCTCACCTACTTAGAGACGGCTGCATGGATCCTTCTCAGCCTACTCTACGTTTTATTCATGCTTCCTACATGAATAAAACGCATTATTCTATGATAGATTATTAGATTACAGTACCAATGAAGAAAAGAGGATGAGCATGCCCATTAACACAAATAAATTAACGCTCATTCATGCTGCATATGCATGTGCCAACACATGGCTCTTTGTGACTGTTGAAGAGGCTGATAGTTTATCACTAGAGGAGACAAATTTGATTGTGTCCTGGTCTGACTTCCAAGATGTGGATTTGAGGCAATGTCACTGGAATGCTGATCATTTTGGTAGACAAAATTGAAAAAGGAGCATGCTGTGTCACACACAATAAGGTGGAACAATACAGTATATGGATCACATAATCAGGTTGTGATAGGATAGTTCTAAGGTGGAAATTCACTTCCATTTCAGTATGGCCTGCAGCATTTATTGATCACTATAACTGGTGCACTCTATTAGAATAATAACCATTTTATGATGTTTGATCCTATTAAATTAACACAAAGGAGCAAAGAAATTTTTGAATCACCAAATTCTGTGTGTTCTAAGATTGTATTCCTAAACTCCTGCATAGTGAAGTTGAAATTCATTTTCCTTTTACTATTGCCTTCGCATTTTCTTGATTTCCCAAACTCCTCTGCTTGATTTTCATTCAGCTTATGAAGTTTTGAGGAAACGATTTTATTACAGGTGAAAACACCCTAGTATTCTAGTAGTAGGCTGCAACGAAGTCAGTTCCAGTACTGACGTGTCTGAGATTGGTGTAGTGCTCAAGCCCGGCTTGAACCTTTGACGATCCTAGTATGTAATGAAGGGGATTCTTATTTGTACAAATGGTACTTGGAACTTGGAACGAGCATGAAGAAATTAACGATCAATGCCAAATAGAGAAACACGGTCATAGGTCAACCTAGAAAAGCTCACCATTGGTGAAAATGCAGGAAAAGTATAACCAAATAATGAAAAATGGAAAGGAAATTAGTTTCTAATATCAGAACCCTTCTATTGTGTATTAAAACATGAACATGAAGGGTTTCTTGTGTGAAACCCACCATGATCTTGATTTCAAAGTCCGTCTAGGAATAGATTGCAGTTGGTGGACAATGATACATATTGGACAAAAACGAAAGAGAATTTTACCGGCCACCATAATAGAGGGAATGGTATATCACAGGGTAAAAGAAAGACAAAGAGGCGAACCAGAATAGAAAAAGGGGAGGGGGAAGCCAAACAGAAAATCTCACAGGCTGAGTAACCCACCAGAAAGTATTACTATAGTCAAGCATAATCAAATGCATCTTGGATCAAGATGTCAAGTCATTGCTTGACCTAAAAACTTAAGCTGTCAGGTAAGGGTCCAACACCCTTCCTCACGTGCAATTCCATCTTGCACGTGGAGATGTAGAGAGAAACAAAATGCAATTAGGGAACAAATGCATATAAAGATACTTGAACCCAAGACCTCTCATCAACCAGAGCTCTAATATCATGTTAAGTCACCACTTAACCTAAAAACTTAGGCTGTCAGATAAGGGTCCAAACAATGCATATCAAGCTCTCTAAAACAAGAAAATTAATAGCAGTTAAACAGAAATGCCATCTTCACCAGAAGGAAGAAGAGAAAAAAAAAGGAAAGAGTGCATTTGAGCACTCTGTGTGTGGCTGAAAATGGTCAAGTTAGATGAACTAGGGGTGGGCTCACTGGGCTGATATAGAAATGGATTGAATCAGTAAAGAGATACCTGAAAATGATGTTCTAAATGGACTGACCAGCAGGAAAATCAAATATGATTTAACAAGTTTTTTTGATAATGATGACAAGATGTTTCAAAATTCTTACTCTAACAATTTCTTGATTCTTAGCTCATCAGAGCAGAGCTTGTACCAAGAATCAGAGCAGGATTTGTACTGTTCATCCAAGTAACGAGAACAATGCACTGGGACAATAATAACATACTGCATGAAGAAGCCAATTATAACTAATGCATGAAGAAACACACCCAGAATAACAGTCCACTCTCAAGTCTACATCACATAATGATATCTCGATAATTCGTCGAAAAAAAATGTCAGAACCCAAACACAGATGTATATATGGCAACTTGAAACTTTGGGCCTTTTGATGCCTGTAAAACCATCAAATTCATTTCAGCATAAAGCAAACAACAAAAAGGGGAAAGCAAAAAGGCACTTGAGAGAGTGGGTTGTAAAAAGCTACGAAAGGTTGGTTAGATGTGCTAGAATGCATGCATATTAGCATGAGGACTAGTACAATCTGTAAAATTACGATATTGATTGTATTAGATTGAATATAAAGAAGAAAAGCACTTTCCACAAGTGAAATCACTAACCCAATTATCCTAAATTTATAAAGATTACAAGGTCTGACAATTGAAGATGCAATATTTATGGTCACTACATTATAAAAGATAGATGTCAGGCATTCTTCAAGCGGCATGACTAACAATCAAATCAGATCATCCAAAGGAAACATCGGTACATCACTCTACTGCACTACGCTGCTGACTGAAAATATCATTCATCTTCTGGATCCTTTCTATTTTTTTTATGAAAAATGCTATTCTTTCAGAATTTATAATTAGAATTTTGAATCAGAATAATGTGGCAGTGGCAGTTTTGTAATTAAAATGCATCTTGATGGGTTCTTTATTTTAAAATGATAGGCCCACAACTCAGCCACATCATTCTAGTTATATTTTCTGGTTATATATTTTGATTGCATAGCATTACTCTTTTTTTATCGGAACAGTACAGAAACACTACATGAATGTAAAAGATGACCAACCAATAGAACATGTCTAGATTAAAAGAATAAAAAAAAACAGCAACACAGTTCTTGACTCCGACAAATGCCTGACTTAGGAAATATTATGTTCTAACATGAATTCAAGTTTCACAAACAGAAAATCAGGAATCAAAATGACCGAGTGTAGGTTTCTTGGAGGGAATATCAGCAAGTGCTGCCGAATATTTAACCTGCCTAAGGAATATATCAAAAGTCAATACCAAATACGAAAAGGAAAACCCAGAAATGAGAGAGAAGGAAGCAAATTCCAACAAAACTAAGAATGGGAAAGAATCACCCACTAGTTGGCGCCATACAACCAGGACTGTCTGGTGCATTCATCTTTTGCTTTATTTTCTTGATTCTCATTGCTTAATATAAACTGCATTTACACCTTTTCCTTTCCCTCGCTTTTCTAATCAAAGCAGTGCTTTATTCTCTTACAGAGTTTCTACTGTTTGGCTCCATTTCCCAATTAAGATTTGAGCTCAGAAACTAAACAAAAGAATTTACATCAAAAAAATCTAAGAAGTAACCCACTCATGTGATCAGAACCTCAAACCATAGCCCAAAAAACCCCGAAAAGAAACACAATCCATTTCACACAAGCATGCCCAGAAGAACTATTAAAGAACAAACTTAAACATTTCATGTAGTCAATCAAAGCAAATCACATTGCATGTAACCTATGAATGGCTAAGAACCCAAAAATGGGCAAGTTCAAAGTAATAAAGATCAGATTTTTTCAATTGTTTGGGTACTTACTTGTTGCCCTTAATCTTGAACCAAGCCTCAGCACACTGTTTGTGGGCAGCAGCTAAATCCTCTTTACATGAACAACCCAATTCAATAGGGACCCCAAATTCTTGATTCGTTGCATCCAAGCTCAGATGACAAATCCTACAATCCTTCTCGGTTTTTGTCAAATGTACCTTAACCTCTGGGACCCCATCTTCCAGATCCACCAATACCGAACACTCCGACGCAGAGGATTCCCTCCTCTTGTCAGACACTCCCACAATCTCAGTAGCTGAGAGGTTCGAGGACCTGTTCTGCTCTTCGTATGAAGACGACCCGCCGGCTGTGGATTCGAAAGGCGAGTGCCAAGACCGGCCGTCGGCGTTGGGGGAGGTGGAACTGCGTTTGTCACTTCCTCGGTCGCTCAAGGCGGTGGAATGTCGGCTAGCACCACCACCACCGTCTTCTAAATCAATATGGGATTTGTCCACAGTTGCCAT
Organism: Euryodendron excelsum; assembly: GCA_033060915.1. Lineage (NCBI taxonomy): Eukaryota > Viridiplantae > Streptophyta > Magnoliopsida > Ericales > Pentaphylacaceae > Euryodendron > Euryodendron excelsum. Next base: position 30,483,881 of record CM065396.1, read on the forward strand.
TTGTGAGACCCAGAGAGAGAATCCTCCTGTGAAGGCAGTGTGAAACAGAGATCATTAATGCCCACAAAAGATGAAGCTCTCTCAGAGGGCTCTCAACCTGAGAAAAACAAGGAAATATAAATCACAGTGATCCCTCTCCCTCTCTCTCTCTATGTATAGATATCGAAATATATATTCATAACACTGGTAGTGCGTTGTAGTAGGTGTTCTCTTGCTTGTCTGTCAGTTCATGGACAGTGCTGGAGGAGAGAGAAAAAGGATGATCCAAAATTTCACTGCCGATGAAAACCACAGAAAAAATGCACTTGCAACATATATACATATATATATAGTATGTGCAAGGGGTCGGATCAATGAAAATCAGAGACTCCTTTCATACATATACATATATATATATAGTATGTGCAAGAGGTCGGATCAATGAAAATCAGAGACTCCTTTCGCAAAGAGATTTTATATTATAATAAGATTACTGCCTCCTCCAAACCGAATTTCTTAGTTTTTTAACAGAAAAATATTAAATATGTATATATACCCTATAATACGACATGCATATTATTGTTTAGAAAATCGAATCGAATTGATCAGTTGAATTGAAAAAATCAAAAATCAAGTTAAGTAACGATCCGATTAACTCTTCAAATTTATTTTGATTAAAATTTGATTAAACCTGTTGTTGAAACCGTAAACGGTCATTAAAATCGATAATTAAACCAGTCAGTTTAACTTTTAAGATAAAATTTTAAAATTTAAATATTAAAATTAGTGTAAAAAAAAAAAAAAAATAAAATATATTTTATTATTATTAATAAATAAATTAATAATATAATTATGACATCACAAATTAATAATAATTAATTTAACAATTAAATTATTAATCCGTAATTAAATTTTTAATTATTCTCAACGGATCGATTTTTAAAACATTTGAATACGTGTAATTTCCGGCAGTTGCATGGACCAAAACTGAAAAAAAAAAAAAAAAATTACTGGGTTTTTATGTAGAAGATTTGATTGAAACGACTACTGATACAGTTCTTCTGTTTTTCTGAAAACGACACAAAACAATCATGTGTTTGTAAAGCAAAGTTCTGCTTTTCCTTTGTCTTTTTCCAGTGATTTTATAATGAAATAGTATGTCCAAACACAAGTGTAAAAAATAAAATAAAAATAAAGAAAGTTATTTTTTTTAATAATTGTAATATAAAAAATGCTATATTTTTAAAAAAAATTATATAAAAAATTCAATAGAATAATGTGCTAATAATACTTTTATATTTAAAAACTATTATTATAAATATTTAAATTTAAAATAAATAATTTTTATTTAACTATATAATTTTAATAATAAGTTATATATAAAAAATTTTATTATATAACATTGCTCTTATCATATTATTTACTTTCCTCCGTAAGTACAGAGTTTTAAATATTTTTCTCCCACTTGACTTCACTTTTTTTTTCAAAACCAATAAGAGCAAAATAAACACTTTCAGATCAAAATATGCCAAGTAAAATGCTATAAATCGGTACTATGCCCCATCTAGCTTTGACAATTTTAAGCATAGAGTTAAAAGGTGAAAAATCCACCATAACTATACGATCTAGGCAAAATTAACGTGAGTTTGATAGAAAAATTTGTAAGTAACATTTGGGTTACAAGAATAGAGAGAGAGAACCGAAATTTAATTCCAAGTCTTGATTCCCTGTTTGGTTTGGTGTGTTTAAGATAGGTAAACCCATTTGGGAATTATCGCGAAATCCAACTTAATAAAATTCTCATTTCTATACCCTTCACTTCATGAGAGCTTCATGTTCTTAGACTGTTTTGTGAATAAGATATAAGTCATTTATATTTTAAAATTTTATTATTTTCCTACAATCTATTTCCATTTATTCCCAAGTATGAACATCTTAAATGGCATTAATATGCATGAATATAAGAAATGAGATACGAGAATTATCAAGAATGATGTGGACTGCGATAGTCTTGCATTTATAGCTTACAGAGTTGATGGAAATTCCAGAAAATCAGATAATACTATTCTTTCTAAGAGACCTCACCTACCAAGGTTTGGTGCAAAAACAAAAAAGGAAACAGAAAAAGAAAAAAAAAAAAAGGTACTGCTATGCAACTAGAAATATATACATTGGGTGGCTCTTAATTACAATAATGCTATTACTATATTAGTTTTCTCTACAAATTTTTTTTGGAAGAATAGCATTTTCTAAAATTAAAAAGAAAAATAGAATGGCCCTGTTTGGATTAATGACCTCAAATCCACCCACCCCAAAAAGATGAAAATAAGAGCTCCAAATTAAAGAAAATATGCACGAAATAACCAACTTCATGTGAGATGTAGAAAAGAACCAAACAGAGACACTATATAAATAGGAGGTTCAAGGTTTTACACTGACCAAAGCATTACCACCATTGTATTTACTGATGTAACAGAGTTTCTAACAAACTGTCATGATGTCTTTAGCAGCCCAGGAATGCCGAAATCGTTGGCTGTCACACGGCCGCAACGGTTTCACAGAATGATTTATCTTTCACCAGCAATGAGGAAGCCTCTTCACCATTTGGAATTCCTTCCTACCATAATCAGCAGACAACTACTGCAACTCATTATGCTAAAGTTTTTGTCTCATGATATCCCAAAAACATGGAAAAACCAGTCGCAGGTTTCAGCTCAAGCCTTCGACTTCAGCTGACAAAGAAAAAGTTGGCATTGGTATCGGTATCTGGCTTGACATTGCCATTGTGCCCATCAACCTGTTCCGTCCCTCCTCAAAGCGAAAACTATCAGTATTCATGCTCTGTTCAAATATACCTGTTAGCGCGGTGGCACCCTGAGACACTCTCTGGCCAGTTGCGTTGTCCACCGCTTGGGTGCCAGTATTCTCAAGGCCACTTCTGATCCAGGCTATATTATTCAAATCTGTGGCAATAGCATCCAGCTCATGACTTGAGAAGGGAGGAGGCTCCTCGTAATCAACAAACTCGGGCCCCAACAATGATCTTTGAGAAGGACCCCTACAGGAAGCTGCACAGCAGCCATGACCACATTGCAAAGGAATAATGGGCTCACCACAAACACCTTCAAGAAATTTGCAGATCCCAAAGTCTGGTTTTACAGCTTGGATCAATGGCCCCTGCATCGGGACAGTCCTTGGAACTATCGAACCACTTGCAGGGTTATAAACACTAAATGCACCAACACGCGCCACTGGACGAGAAAGTGTAGGATGATTTGTTTCAGCAGCTGGATGATCCTCATCTATTTGAGTGTTGTCTTCAGAATGATTGGGTTTATTTTCCATCAAGCTCACATCTTTTCCCTCTCGGGACTTGAATGAGTTAAAATCACCACATGACAGGGTTTCCTCTGAGGATGCCTTTGTTCTGTCTGGGCTGCCTTCTTCCAAAATGTTGCTAGGTGTCGGTCTAAACCTCTTGAGCCCCATGCACTTGCGCCTGAGGGTAGAATTCCAGTGGTTCTTAATTGCATTATCTGTTCTACCAGGCAGGAGCTTTGCAATTGATGCCCATTTGTTTCCATGAATTGCATGAGCTGCTAAGATAATGCGATCCTCTTCATCTGCAGCAAGCTATGCTCAATAAGACTTGATCGAGAAGAACAATATCCATGTTAATATATTCATTTGACATAGTACATGCAAAAGTTCAGCTGGTCATCCATTCATTGAGTGGTGTAAGAGCAAAGAAGCTGGTTGGACTAGCAGATCAAACATGCAGACATCAAGCTTTTAACCATTTTATAGATAAACTTCTTCTATAGTACCATCATCTAAAAAGAATAGCAAACAGTGAAAGAAGAAGAAGAAGAAAAGTAAGTCTGTTGCAAGCTTGGCTTCTTATCTCTTAGTTTTTGAACATCCCATGGTTATATGAACGACAAAAACAGAACCTGCTATCAATAACCAATCAAAAGCAGCAATTGGGGATAACACCATTAGATGACACGAATCAACGTTCAGGCATGTGACTGAATCCATTATTTTGTTGATTTTTGTTTAGTATATTTCTCCATTACTCTAGCAAAGTGTTTCGAATGACAATGAAATCACACCTTTTTGTTTATCCCCCATCAAGCCCATGAAATAATGAAATTAGGAATTAGGTAAAATCAATTAGTAAAACTATATTTTTGTGAGGAGATTTTGTAATTTAATCAAATGCCATATATAATTGTAATTAAAATATAAGTTTGGAATTAGCAAGTTTTTAGGGTAGTCGATCAGATTCAACTTATCCTCATAAAAGTATCCAATTAACCTTGATTAGAATAGTAAGGATCTAATATCCTTCTTTAAATATCATAGTAATCCAAATATAACTTCATACCAAGAGTTGTTGCATGATTATTAGGACCCTATAAATCCAAATAAAGCTTATATTTCAGGATATATTATCAGATTTGAAATTGGATACTTTCCACTAAGCTTCCCATCCTAGGCATAATTTTGTGCTTCAAACATGGAAGTTTGAAGTTTTGATTGTTTGTTATATACGCAATAGAGGCATAGCCAGAAATTTCTCCTTATTAGTTTTTTTTTTTTTTTTTTGGATTTTTTTTTTTTTTTTTTTGGGGGGGGGGGGGGGGGGTGGACAGGAAACTATAGGGATGAAAAGAAATATTTTCTTATGATTTGGGTGCCAATACAAAATTTTACAACAGTAGGAGATTCTAAAGCAGTGTTACTAGAAAATACTAATACCCTGACGAGTTTTGTTTTAGAATGAATGTTCCAAAACATGGTACACATTTGTTCCATAAGTGAGAATGAGAATATAGCGATCCAAAGCGATCTCAAAAAATTTTCCCGTAAAATTTTCATTAGGAGTGAAAGAAATCAAATATAATGAACTAAAATCTATAGAGTGGAGGCCAAAAAAAAAAAACATCTTTACAAAAAAAAAATGTGCCATAATGCTCCTAGAAATGTATTTATACATGATTGATTTCAAAAATAATAAAACTACATTTTATTGGATGTCTTTTTTGATTATTAAAAAAAAATTACTCTCACATTTAGAAGTACCTTACCTTACAAAAGTATGGTCTGCCCTTCTAGTACCACAAATAATATGTCCCATACCACGTTCCCGTTTCTCGAACCAGAACGATTCGCATTCTAGGTAACATAGCTATAAAGGGTATAAAAGATGGCATGTTTTTAACCCAAATTACCCTCCAAACCTTCACAAGTAAAACACAAAAGTAGGAACTCCAAACTCATTATCCCCCCCCTCCCCTCCCCTCCCCTCCCCCCCCAACAAAACCCTTCGGCGGGACACTTAGCTTCCCCCTAAAGGCAATGATGATTCAATCATAAATTATGTGAAGACAAAACTAAGTTACTTGGGTTATGCCGAAGTCGATAGTTCACCTTTTGGAAAGTTGGGATGGGGGCTTGACGAGTGTCTTCTTTGTGCTTTATGTGGTGTATTTAGAGAGAGTCATAGATTCATAGTCTTAAATTAGCCCTTCTGGATAGGTTTCATTTTTTTTGTTAAAAGGAAAGTTCTGTGATTCTTTTGTTTTTATTGATTCATGGGGGATCTATATTTTACAGATGCTATATAGCTTCTATTTTGTATATCCTACAATACAAAGGTAATGCGCCTTCTTTGGAGTTTTTTTTAGAAATTTTTTACTTATAAAAAAATGACAATTCAATCATGATGAAACTCTGAATTAGCCCGAGATCTATTCATTTGAGTATAGAGCACAGAGAAGATGCATGAAACTCTATAGCATAACAAAATAACTCTCTCATATTTAAACTTTTCAATACAACAAACGTAGTTTGTCTTTGAAAAGACATAACTATGCGAATTACATAGGGTCCTTAAGTGATCACTACCCAATATTTTACCTTTCTAAATCCAAAATTCTCCAACCTATAGACCTCAACCTACAACTCCAAATTAAATGCTATTAGGACTTTCTGCTGTCCAAACGACTCATAACTGAAAAACTCCTACTAAAACATCCCCCGTGCATACTCTTGTCATCATAAATAACATTAGATTTTGTTCCATGTAAACATGTAGTATATTTTTCTGATAGCACAAGAGCATACGACACAAAAACATATGTACAAACTTGACAATTCAATCACGCACTTTGGTAGGCATCATATTTTACTTAGGTGCCATAATAATACAAACCTAAGAAGCCCGGATATTTCTAAGAGGGTGTCATATTCCGTGGTAGACACACATATTCCTCACACTCCGAGACGTGTCGGACACGCTAATTGGTGTGTATTGAATTTTTATTTATTTATTTTTCAATAGACATGCCATACACACATATCCATCACTTAAACACACATAAAACATTTTGCAATTATAAATATATTTTTATCATGTTTTATGTAAAATGATGACTAAATTATGGATTCAATGAGTTTGTCATGTTGAATTAGTATTATTTTTTTATATTTGTGGTAGTTTGTGGATACTAGATACTACATTCACATACATGGCAAATAAAATTGCTGCGTCCGTGTCCTCATTTTTTTAAAATTGTCATGTCCCGTGTCCGTATTTGTACTTGTCTCGATATCCATGCTTCTTAGATGCTAACTAGGATTGTATTCACTCACTCCACCCCAACATCTAAGAATTCAAGAATTTCAAATTTTGTGACATCCATTGTTGGCAAGTAATGAAATATTCAGTTATTTCACCAAAAGAACTTTAGGCTTTCACTGTGTACTGTTCGACTATATTTATTTTTCTGTGTTAGAATGTCATAATGTCAAAAATTAAATAGTACAAGTATATAAATACAGCATGCAAAGAGCACCCGTACACAGCCGTTAGATATTTTAAATTTGAACAAGATACTCGAGTAACAAAGCCATAATCTTAATGGGAGTTTTAAAGAATGGAAAATTTGGCACACATCCATAACTCCATAACCCTCATGGTTTCAGTGCCTCAACAGGAGCTATTGTATGCAACATTAGGTATACAGGCATCAACATACTTGTTGGATTCATGTATAGCTAAATTTTCAACATAATGCTTATGCATGTGGGCCCAAAAAAATTGCAAAAGATTGGACAACATCAAAAGACAATGAAGCTCAAGGAACAAAAGATTCGTGAAGAATGATACAACAAACGTCTGTGATGATTTTTACTGAAAAAATAATAAAAAATGACAGAGGTTATGATCAGAGAGTGGGTGATTGAGCAAGTTTACTCAACTGGTGAAACATTTCACTTCAATCATCATCATTTGCAGAAAACATAAACTCTACTGTAATGACCCCAACAGATTGTTACATAAAAAGGGTAGAAGATTTAAAAAGAGCAGTTAATGATTGTAACCCTATTATCCTCCAACACAATCAGCCTTCTTCAAATGTGATGCCTAGAACAAGCATACGTGTAAAAGAAGCATGTATGATCCATGATTTACAGACTAAGAAATAATCGTATATGAAAAATTCCTAAAACCTCAAAATGGATAGAAACTCAGTGAGCAACAAACAAGCAATGCCACACACAGTTTCTTTTGTCACGATTTCATTTCGCGGCTTACATGGCAAGTTGCAATTCTCCCAAATTTGCCCTAGTATAATATTCAACCAATCACAATCAGCCAATCACTGATCCTGTTGTACGACATAAACTGGTACAAATTAGTGAGCGTGACATCTAACATATGTTTCACCAGAATACTTATATATGTAGCAATTCTAGAAGAAAAAAGAAGCAAAAGATAAAACTTAAAAAACTAATAAAATTTCCTTTTTGTCCCAACATTGTGGATGTTCCATGAAAATGAGTTACTCCATAAACTCTTTTATATGGTATCTTAAAAACAGAAACTCGTCTTGAATGGAACCATTAGGGAAATGACGCCCATCTCAGGACATTAAAAATCTTAAATATTTTCAGCTTGGGGAAATAGAAAACGATAACATTTCATCAGACATACTGAGATCTATTATTTACCTTAATGGCTCCATTTTAGGTGATGAATTTCAACTCAACTGCTATAGAATTCGAGGCGACTATTTAAGATTCAAGTTTACAGCCAAACACACATCAATCAATTAAACAAGAAAACCAAAAACAACACAAAACTCAAAGGCACATGAATGTGAGCGTACACATAGAAAGAGGAACAGAGAGGAGGATGGAGAGAAGGACCATAAACATTCTTGTCAATTGTTCGCAGGGTAGTGAAAGGGGAAGATCAAAAGATTCAACACACACAGAATCGCCGAACCACATTCAACAGTATTAATCCCACTAAAGCGCACAAATTGACAGCAGCATTAAGTTTCAACAGACCAAAACACCACAAAACTTTCAAAAGAAAAACAAAATTTACAAAACCCTCGGATTCAAAATTAAATTAGAACACGAGAAGCATCATAGGCCGATCAAGAGACGTACATGTAGAATCTAAATACAGAAGAGCGAAAATGAGATAAAATGGCCAATGGCGGCGGTTACCAGTAAAGGGCTTGCGCTTGACGCAAGGGTCGAGCTGATTACACCATCGGAGGCGGCACGACTTGCCGGACCTTCCAGGAATTCCTCGGGCGATCAGGCTCCAATTTCTCGCGCCGAACTTGTTCACGAGTCGGCTCAGTATCGCGTCTTCTTCAGGCGACCAAGGTCCCTTGACTCGGCTGCTACAGCCGCTACCGCCAGCGTTTCCGTCCCCATCGCCATCGCCACTACCTTCAAGCACTACATCGCCGCATTCTGCGACTAGGAAACCGCCGTCAGCGGCGGCGTCAAGGAGTGGTGAATCGATTTGGACTTCTTCCTTCATCGCTGTTTCTTTTTTCTCTCTCTCTCTCTCTCTCTCTCTCTCTCTCTCTCTATAGTATTTCGGTTTTAGTCACTTTCTTTCTCTCTCTAGTCTCTCTCTATATATATATGCAACCGTACCTACCTTCCTAACTGCAAATTGTTCATTTGATTTACTAGGCAAATGTTTCGGATTCTCGTTTGCCGGTTTTGTACGGCGGTTTTTTTGAATGACCGTTGTGTCCTTTTTATTGCTTCCCTATTAAAAATTTAAAATACAAATCAAATTGCACTCCAAAATAGCACTCTTAGTTTTTAAGTATTACTTCTAACATATTTTTGCTTTTGGCAGTGTTTGGTATTATGGGCTGTTTAGTACAGATATTTTCAAGCTTTTTCAGCTTTATTTTTCTAGCTTATAAACCAAACAAAGTCATTTTTTTTAGCTTTTTAATTTTTTTATTACTTATCTTAACTTATAAAAGAGCAAAAAAAACTAAAAAAATTTAGTTTTTTGTTTATAAGCCAAAAAAAAGTTAATTTAAACTATACCAACTACCAAACAGATCCTATGTACAACTGAAAATCTGGATATTTGAACTCTATACAATAATTGTCTCAATTTGGATTTTGTTTTAAGCATTTTGACAACTTAAAGCAAAGTCATTGTAGCACAATGCTAAATTTGAAATGGTATAAAAAATTAAATGGATATGAAAACTTACAGAAAAATAAATTTGAAATCGATCATTTATCTATGTACTGATATGATCATTAGCTATTACTTTGAGCTTTATTTGGTGCCTTAATTAAGAAAGATATGTAAGATTAAAGTATTTTCATATAAACGTGATTGTATTCAGAAAAGAATGTGTATAAAATTTTCGTATGAAATATAGGTGATCTATATTTGATCACTCTAAAATACTAAAATTACTTAATTTTAACCATTATAATTATGTTTATAATTCTTTCTCTTACACGAGTATGCTATAAATGAATCATATATATATATATATATAAAAGTTGTGTTTGTTCTTATAATTTGCCTCACTCCTACGTGGCGTTCTACATGCTCTTATATTTTTAAAATGCCACGTCATATGGGGCAATTTGTTAGATGATTATTGAATTTGTTAGCAATTGGTTAGATAACTGTTAATTGACCATACTATTAATCTTATAAGATATATATAAGATAAGATTGGAATAACTATTAAAAAATAAGATACTAAAAAGAAAAAGAAAGGCAGGACTCTAGAGAAATAAATTACTTGCAGAATTTGTGGTTTACAAGATGGTTATGATGTCATAAATCATTAAAAAAAAGGGAGTAAAGTATAACAGTTAGCAAATCAATGATATCACAAGTTTTTGAGTTTTATTAAAGTATTGTATCTTTGTCTGATCAGAATAAAATACCTAAAATTCTAGGATTAAATTTTAAAAAAATAACTTAATCAATTGACTATGATTAAATACAATACTATCAATTTTTTCTTTCATGCAAAGTATTGAAAAAAAAAGCTATATTGCATTAACTCACCTGGGTTTTTACGAGTTTTTTTATTTTTCATAACATTATTTTTTCATAAAACAAATCATTATTATATACTTAATGGTACACAAATAGTGAATTTTGAATAATATTTAATTCCCATTCCCATGCATTACATAGGTTGATCCCTAGTGTGTGTGTATATATATATATATATATGTATAAAGTGCAAACTAAGGAGCAATGTAAATTTCGGTGCTGTGGCTGCGTTTTGTTGAAACTTTTTTTTATAGAGAGATGAACGTTTAATATAATATATATATATATATATATAAATTGTATTTATATTTATATTTTGCCTTTCATGTGATACTCTAAATACTTTAATATTTTTAAAATGTCATATTACATGACAATTAGTTAGATAACTATTGAATTTATTTGATTATTTAATTTATTTTTTATTAGTTTTGTGAGATAATATATACCTAAGAAGTTGAGTCATACTAAAAAAGCTATCAAACCACCCATATATACGAATAAAATAATTAAAAATTCTATCCAAAATGTTACTACAGTAGAAGAGAACAAATAAAAAGTAGTTGAGTTCAATTCAAATAGTTGTTGTTTATTATATGATTAAAAATTAAATAAAAAATTTATCTATCAAGTGAGAATACTATACTTATATGTTTTTACATGTTTTTTTGTTTTCTTTCATGATCAATGTTAGCACTTTAAAGAATTTTATTTTCACTTTTTATTATCATAAAACAATTAAGATTGTCAATTTTAAATTGTATTATTAATTTTTTTAATTTTAAATTAATTATTTATAATATTTCTATTATAAATTTAAACAAGTCCTTAATCTCCGTGCATAACGAGTTGACAGATAGTATTCCTAATAATATTAGTGATGATTGACAAAGAAATGTAAATCTAAAAGTCATGCTATTTTGAAAGCCCAAAAACCGGCCTTGAATTTCAAAAGTTACAAGACTACAGCGCCTTTAAAATACCTGGGGAAGGTGTAAACTTTAAAGCTAGCCAGTCCATGGTCCCAATCTCGGTTTGTATGGATTGCAACTTGGGCCAACCCATCGAGCAAACAATGCAAGGCCCAAAATACAGGCTTAGTAAAATGCACTGTGTAATTTAGCGTACGTTTGCTACAATTTTTTTCTAACTTTTTTATTTATTTACTTTCGCTTATAAGTAAAAAAAAAACTAAATATATGCTTAAAAGAAAAAAAAAAAAAAGCAAAAAAGATCGTTTAGTGTGTATATATATATAACTAGCAAAAAAAAAAATGCACTGGGCGCATCTCATGCGTGTGTATTACTTCTTTTGAACTTTTGAAAACGGTTAAAACTAAAACAATTTCTTTGATCGTGGAGAGATATAGATGTGAATTTTTGCAAAATAGATTTTTTTTCAATTGCATAAGGAATTTTGAATTGTCAAAATTTTCCTTTATTGCTTTATTTAAAAGACACTCCAGAAGGATTTATGATTTGACCATAGATAATTTAAGATATTAAAAAATATACACAACTTCAATTTGAGGGAGTCACCAAACTGGAATTCTCATTTTTTTCTACTATTATATAGATAGATAGATGGATATATATATATATCAATACCTTTAATAAATATAGGGGATCGCTCAATGGTTAATTGGTCCTTATGTTAAGTATGAGATCTAAAGTTTGAACTCTTCTCATAATTTTCTATGGCCCAATGGTAATTAAAAGCATGGACACTCTGTAAAAAAAAAAAAAAAAAAAAAAAGAGTTTAATTTTGATACATTACCAATATAAAAACTTTTTCACACTGGTGGACACCAGAATGTGATATGTGTTCATCAGTCTTGTTTCTTTATGTTATATTTAAATTTTAAAAGACATGTGTCGTACTCTGGTGCTCTGCTTGTATAAAAATATTATAAGTTGTTAATGCATCAAAACTAAAATTTGAAAAAAAATTCATGAAACTTGAAGTTATATGCAATCAAGGCTTAGAAGAGGCAAGCTATCCCGTCAAATTTTAAAAATTATATTGTTACATACATTTTAGACGGATAAAACTTATTTAATTTGTGTTAAAAATATGAGGTTTTAAGTTAGACAGTAAGGCTGCGATTAAACTTCTTTGACCCTTAGTACGGGCGCATATTTTTATAAAGATCAAAAGGAAAAGAAAAATTATAAAGCTGTGTTTTTTGCACATAAATTTTGTTTGAATGATGTGCAATGGTATTTTAAAATTATAAAGTCAAAAAGTAGAAGCACCTCAAAATTAGGCAAGTAGAAGATATTTACCTTCTTCTTTTAGTGAAACTTTTAAATACATGTTTAAAAGCTAGAGTGGAAACCTTGACCTTTCACTATGGGGTTTGTCACACTAGCTTATAAGCTATAATTTATAAATTACTTTTAAAAAATTATATTTCAAAATAGTTTTTTTAAAAAAAAAAAGTAATTAGACATAAGTTACTCATCCAAATATAATTTAAAAAAGTCATAAGTTACTAAATAAGTTACGTCCAAACATCTTATATTTTAACTTGAGTAAATCATTTTTTATCTCGTGATAGAAAATATTAAAAAATGTGAGATTTATAATTTTTAATATCTTATATATCTGGACAAAACATGTTTAACATGTTAACATTGTCTTTAAATTTTAATACAGGTTGGTCCAGGAGACTCAGGCCCAACCCGAGCCCAGAAATAAATAGTATTGCTCGGTTTTTTAATGTAGTTTAGTCCTGACATCGGGTCGGGCCAGGTTCCATTCGGCACTTCATCCTCCATATAAAAGGTAAGCCCGACCCAAGACAGGCAGGGCCGGGCCCTGCCCAGAGTATGTGTACTCCTATTAGGCTCCATTACCCCACCAGTCTTAAAAATATCAGTCCCATTAGTAATTAAGTGGGACCAAAAGACATTGCAAAATGCAAACAATTGACAATTAATCGTAAATTATGACAAGATTAGTAGTCTATCCACAAAGCCCTTTAACTGCGGAGTCTTTTGTGGAAAATTGATTTTGAAAGCGAAGGCCTGTTTGGGCTAAATATCTTCTTCATTTCTTTCTAGCTCATTTCCTTTTTCATTTCTTTGTCGAGGAAACATTTCAACTATCTTTTCTATATTGACTTTAATGCGCACGTATGATTTTCTACAATCCTTTTCAATCTTGACTAGAACAAAAAAAAATCATAAGAGGAAAAAAATATTTATTCAATTCATAACATTGTGTCAACATAATAATAAAAATAGATGAAGACAGTACTGAGACTCGAATCCAAATACATGTCGAGTTGTAATATTTTTATTTTTGTCAGGACATATTTTTGTTTTGCTTTTGACCTTGGTTCCCAACGTTATAGTGATAATTTTTCGTAGTCACTGTATAATAGTTGCATTCAAATCTACCTAATTATCTTTTAACTTTCAAAAAGAAAAAAAGCAAAGAGAAAAACACTCTACCTAATATATGACCAGAAGGGGACAAGAATTCCACCTAATACAACAGGTAATTTTATTGGATAAGTCACCTCTTGATCAACCTATTTTTCATATAAATTTGAAATAAACTAGTAAGTAAGAGCATGCATTGTTTAGTTGGTCAGAATTCTAGATTCATTAATGTCTAGAAAATTATATTATGCTAGAAATTCATCTCTCCAAGAAAATGCAACCACTATGTCAATTATGTCTATATTGACAATTACATCCACCCTCTTAAGAGACTCGAATACAATACCTCAACAATTAAGATGCGAATTTCATCAACTAAATGTCACTGAAAAAAATGGAGGATAGAATGTTCAAATTCAACATTTTGGTGGTGCCAATCAAAATTAGACAACTCCTAGATTACGATACTAGATGAGAGCTAGAAATAAGGCTCAGCTTCAACATTTTGGTGGGGGTTGCGATCAAAACCAGTTTGATAGTGCCATATGTATTTATATATATATAGTTGTAAATGGTTGTCTTTGAATAATTGTATTTCAAATGAAAAGGAGAGATGAGCAACCCAACCAACACGGAAACCCCAACACACCACGCGATGGTACCACAAAGTGCGACCATTAGACAATGACATGGTTTTGATACAATGTCTCGAAAATTGACATTATGCTAGAAAGACATTAATGCTGAATGGAGCTATATATATATATATATATATATATATATATAAGTGCTATATACAGTTGTACACTTTTTTTTATGGAGATGATTGTTGTTGCGATTAGGGGTTTATAAAGAAACCGAAAAATTCGAGAACTAAATTAACTCGGCCTCAATAGGTTAGTTTAGTTCGGGTGTATTAAAGATTCGGTTCGATTTTAAGTCTAAAAAATATCAAATTGATTAAATCGGTTTGGTTCCTGAATTTGCATTTTTTGAACCCGACTCGATCCAACTCGAGCTAGACTCGAACCAACCCATAAATGAAACCGAACCAAATCAATTCGAACTGGCTCGGATTGATTCGATTCGGTTATGAGTCCAAAACCTTAAAACTGAGCTAACGCTGGTGTTAAGTTTACCACGAACTCGACCCATGCACAGCCTAACTTGTGATTGTCTATATTATAATAAATTGAGTTCTTTTCTTAATATACTAGGCCCTCTGTTTGCGGGTACCGAATTCCGAACGATGGCCATTCATACGACTGTCGTACTGAAAATTGACAATGTCTTTTATGTATCTCACGGTTCTACAATCTGTCAAAACAAAGAACTCCGAGGCAGTAGATTTTGCTTTACCTAATAGTAAGTTATATTAGCTCCATGATTAATAAAATATCAATCATAGAACCACGAACCCACATTAAATCATTGTAATTCAAAAGATGGGTTTTAATTTCTTGCAGAAGTACTTAAGACTTTTGAAGTCAACCTCGCCATCACGTTAAGTGATCTCGACGATATTGATGTCAAGATTATGACTAACATCTGGAGGGGTTACTTGGATAACTTGGATTATCAACATCTTTCTTTATTCTGTTTGAAATTTTCTAAAAAAAAAATATTTTTCTGTATATATGTTTAGAGTGTCACTCATTACAATTAATAACGTATTCCTTATATATGTATATGCATACATATAAACATATATGTTTAGCTAGGAACTAGATATATTTCTTTCCGAGTTTCTGGAAGGGAAACGCGTATTTTTGGGGCAAGTAAAAGATGGAAAAGGCAAAGATTGGGCTCACCAGCAATGAAGAAGCAGGATGACAACAACAAAAAAGAAAGATGTATTCATGCTTTTCCAATCCAACACTAATGCATGGCATGGACCAAGTTTCTCCTCAAAATGCAACTCTCAGAAAAGGACCACACATCAAAGTAGGAGCACCAAAGTTTATTCGGACGAACAAAAAGGCCCGGGCAAGAGCATTCGTGATGGCGATGAGGGAACCGCGATTTGTGCTCATTCGATCTGCGTGACGTGACTTGGATGCGCACGTTCAAGTAAAGTGAAACACACGAGAGGCCATTGAGGCCAGTGGCTTTGGAAGAATGTTTTAGTACTGGACTGAGTTAGAAGCCTTGTGTCACAAGCCCACCAAGATGGCCCAAAAATAGGCCCATGAGGATGCTAAAGAGCCCACTAAGTCTAGAACCTTCTAGGCAATTCTTGGGCATTCCAACACATGGGGCAATTTTGGTAAGCATTCTAGATCTTTCTACACTTGTGTAGATACTAGAAGGGTGTGGGAGATTCTAGAACATAGGGAAGGCTTCCTTGAGAAGCTTTGTACATAAATATCTAGATATTTGTATAGATGATTCTAGAGGGGGAATCCCAACCGTTGGATCAAAACGATCCCCACCGTCCATTGAGGAGGTGGACAAGTATAAATAGGGGGTAGCCCCTCATTTGTATCCATCCAAGTTTCAAGTAATACAAAGCATTCTCCAAGTTCATTCAAAGCTCTCTTAGTTCTCTTGTTGCTCTCTTATTCTTAGCCTTGTTCTTTCGGTGTTCTAAGGCTTACTTAGTATCTTTTGTAGCCAAAGGTGTCTAAGGCCGCACGGGTCAAGGTGTTCAAGATTCAAGCCCGTGACAGTTGGTATCAGAGCCTCGGTTCGTGAAGGCTAAGCATGGCAACAACTGGTTCGGATGTCACCGAGCATGGAGGTGTTCATGAGAGGGATCCCCCTCCTCCTACCGGCAAAGGGCGGAAGGACAAGTCAAGGGACGCTTTGTCTTCCTTGGAGTCAAGGATCATGCGGGTGGAGCTTGCCGTGGCCGATGGACGGGACAAGTTTGAGGAACTAGACCAAAGCATCGAGGGACTCAACCAACGTGTCGAAAGGATCGACAATGGGCGTGAGGAGTTCCAAGGGGAGGTGCAAGGTGGCCTCAACACCATGGCGGAGCTCGTGAGGACCCAAATGGATGCTCTCAAGGAGATGGTCCAAGCCGAGATTGCCGCTATAAGGGAGGAAATGAAGGAGATCAAAAGTGATTGGTCCTTGTGCAAGATGGCTATCACACAAGGTACGGTTTCTCCCTCTCCCTCTCCTAAGGTTGACATTCCTAGGCCCAAGTCTTACAATGGGTCAAGGAATGCTAGGGAGTTAGATAATTTCTTGTGGAGCTTGGAGCAATATTTTGAAGCCACTAGCATAAGTGGTGATGACAAGAAGATAAAAACGGCCCCTCTCTTCCTCTCGGATGCGGCCACACTATGGTGGAGGCGGCGGCACGCTGATATGGAGCGTGGCTTATGCACTATAGCCACATGGGATGACTTCAAGAGGGAAATCAAGAAGCAATTCTATCCCGAAAATTCGGAGCATGAAGCAAGGGCCCGACTAAGGCGTCTCTCCCACAAAGGCACGGTGCGAGAATATGTGAAAGAGTTCTCCGAGCTATTATTGGAGATACCGGACATGTCCGAGAAGGAGTCTCTCTTCACTTTCATCGATGGGCTACAATCATGGGCTAAGATAGAAGTTCAACGGCGGGGACCCCAAGATCTTGCAACGGCCATCTCTATAGTGGAGTCCCTAACCGACTATAAGCAAGGTGAGTCCTCTTCTAAGCCCAAAAATCAAAAGTATAATAAAGGCAAAGGTGGGGGAGAGCATGCAAGCCAAGCAAAGGAAGGTGGACATAAGCCATCCTCATCAAGTCATGGCAAGTTCAACAAAGACAAGAAGGGTGGTGATAAGCCCAAGTTTACATGCTTCCTTTGTGATGGAAATCACTTTGCTCGCGACTGTCCAAAGCGGGCTAAACTATCTGCTCTTATCCAAGAGGAGGAAGAGGAGGACCGGCCCCAACGGGAGGAGACCAAGATGGGCTCTCTAAGGCTACTCAATGCAATCAAGGCCAAAGTGGACATGCCAAAGGCCGAGAAAAAGGGGCGCATGTACGTGGAAGCAAAGGTACGTGGTTTCAACACTCGTGCTTTAGTTGATACCGGTGCTTCTCACAATTTTATTGAAGTCAAGGAGGCCAAGAGACTAGGTCTCCAATTCAAGCAAGAGCAAGGTTGGCTAAAGGCCGTCAACTCGGAGGCACGGCCTATCTATGGAGTTGCTCGGGACGTGCGGCTACACATCGGAGATTGGTGTGGCCAAGTGGACTTCTCGGTGGTGCCAATGGATGACTACCCCATTGTGCTGGGGATGGAGTTCTTGGATGGGGTGCGGGCATTCCCCATCCCCTTCGCCGAGACCATGTGCATCATGGGCGAAGGTAATGCATGTATGGTGCCACTTGCTCGAGAGTCTACCTTGAAGGCCAAGACCCTGTCTGCCATGCAACTCTCCAAGGGACTTAAGAAGAATGAGCCAACATTTCTTGCAACCTTGAAGCTTAACGAAGACTCTTCTAGCACCATGGAAGGCATACCAAGTGAAGTGGTGGAGGTGCTTGAAGACTACAAGGATGTCATGCCCCCGGAGTTGCCAAAGAGACTTCCGCCTAAGAGGGAGGTGGATCATGTCATAGAGTTGGAGGTAGGTGCAAAGATTCCGGCCATGGCACCCTACCGTATGGCTCCCCCGGAGTTGGAGGAATTAAGGAAGCAGCTAAAGGACTTGTTGGATGCCGGCTTCATCCAACCGTCAAAGAGTCCTTATGGTGCACCGGTCTTGTTTCAACGGAAGCATGATGGGTCCCTCCGTCTTTGCATCGACTACCGGGCACTCAATAAGGTAACTATCAAGAACAAGTACCCCATCCCTCTTATTGCTGACTTGTTCGATAGGCTTGGTGGTGCAAGGTGGTTCACCAAGCTTGACTTAAGATCGGGGTACTATCAAGTGAGGATTGCCAAGGAGGACGTGGCCAAGACTGCTTGTGTCACAAGGTATGGCTCCTTTGAATTTCTAGTTATGCCCTTTGGCCTTACCAATGCCCCCGCTACATTTTGCACCTTGATGAATCAAGTGTTGCAACCGTTCTTGGATCGATTTGTCGTAGTATATTTGGATGATATTGTCATCTATAGCTCATCTTTGGTGGAACATATGGATCATCTACGGCAAGTCTTCCAAGTCTTAAGGGAGAATGAACTATATGTGAAGAGGGAGAAGTGCACCTTCGCTCAACCGGAGGTAAACTTTCTTGGCCATGTGATTGGAAGCGGGACTATACGCATGGATAAGGCTAAAGTTCAAGCCATCCAAGAATGGGAGCAGCCAAAGAAGGTGACCGAGCTACGATCTTTCCTTGGCCTTGCTAACTATTATCGGCGGTTCATCCGAGGATATTCGGCTATAGCAGCATCTTTGACGGATCTTCTCAAGAAGAACCATCCATGGGAGTGGACGGCTAGGTGTGAAGATGCCTTCCAAGCACTTAAGAAGGCCATCATGGAGGAGCCCGTTCTAGCATTACCCGACCACACCAAGCCATGGGAAGTACACACCGATGCCTCGGACTTCGCCATTGGAGGGGTGCTGATGCAAGAAGGCCACCCCATTGCTTTTGAAAGTCGCAAGCTTAATGACACCGAGAAGAGGTACACGGTGCAAGAAAAGGAGATGACCGCGGTAGTTCATTGCTTGCGCACGTGGAGGCACTACTTGCTCGGTTCCAAGTTCGTAGTCATGACGGATAACATCGCAACAAGTTACTTCTTGACTCAAAAGAAGTTAACTCCCAAGCAAGCACGGTGGCAAGACTTTCTTGCCGAATTTGACTACACCTTGGAGTACAAGCCGGGCAAAGCAAACTTGGTGGCGGATGCACTAAGTAGAAAGGCCGAGCTTGCCGCCATTAGCCAGCCCCAATGTCCATTGAAGGATCGAATCAAGGAGGGGCTTCAACAAGATCAAGTGGCCAAGACTATTATCGATGGCGTCAAGCAAGGCAAGACGAGGCAATTTTGGCTTAAAGATGATCTTCTCTTTGCCAAAGGCAACCGGATCTATGTGCCCAAATGGGGGATGCTACGGAAGGAGATTCTTAAGGAGTGTCATGACTCCAAATGGGCGGGACATCCGGGCGGGTTCGCCGCACATTGGCATTATTGGAGGATGCCTACTATTGGCCACGAATGCGGGACGATGTGGAGCTTTATGTGAAGACCTGTCTTGTGTGCCAACAAGACAAGGTGGAGCAAAGTCATCCCGCGGGCTTACTAGAGCCCTTACCTATTCCAGATCGGCCTTGGGAGAGTGTCTCTATGGACTTCATCACTTGTCTTCCTAAGTCCGAAGGAAAAGGTACCATCATTGTGGTGGTCGATCGGTTTTCTAAGTATGCCACTTTCATACCGGCCACCAAAGATTGCACCGCGGAGGAAACAGCTCGGTTATTCTTGGCTCATGTGGTCAAGTATTGGGGAGTTCCAAAGATTATTGTTAGTGATCGGGACTCTCGCTTTACCGGGCGCTTTTGGACCGAGCTTTTCAAGCTTCTCGGCACGGAGCTTAACTTCTCCACTAGCTTTCACCCACAAACCGATGGCCAAACCGAGAGGGTGAATGCTTTATTGGAGCTATACTTAGGCAGGCACTATGTAAGTGCCAACCAAAGAGATTGGGCCAAGTTACTTGATGTTGCCCAATTCTCTTACAATCTACAAAGGAGCGAGGCAACCAACACTAGCCCGTTCGAGCTTGCTACGGGCCAACAACCTTTGACGCCTACCGCTGTCGCTACCGGGTATACGGGCAAAAGCCCTGGAGCTTATAAGTTTGCCAAGGGGTGGCATGAGCAAACTGACATGGCCAAGGCCTACTTGGCCAAGGCGGCCAAAAGGATGAAGAAGTGGGCAGACAAGAAGCGGCGGCCGAAGGAGTACCAAGAAGGTGACCTTGTCATGGTGAAGCTTCTTCTTCATCAAGCCAAAGCATACAAGGGGCTTCACAAAGGGCTAGCACGACGGTACGAGGGACCATTCCCTATTACCAAACGAGTTGGCAAGGTGTCCTACCAACTTGAGTTGCCTCCAAAGTTAAAGATTCATCCGGTCTTTCACGTAAGCCTTCTCAAGCCTTACCATGCCGATGTGGAAGACCCAAGCCGTGGTGAATCAAGTAGAGCTCCCACATCCATCACGGCGTCCTTTGATAAAGAAGTGGAGACCATCCTTGCTCACCGAGTTATCCCAAGGAGGGGCGTGGCACCGAGCTCTATCGAGTACTTGGTCAAGTGGAAGGGGCAACCGGATAGCGAGGCAAGCTGGGAGCACGAGGAGTCCTTGTGGCAGTTCGTGGACAAGATTGCAGAATTCCAAGGAGCTGCGACGAGGGCGTCGCCAGATTAGGTGGGGGAGAATGTCACAAGCCCACCAAGATGGCCCAAAAATAGGCCCATGAGGATGCTAAAGAGCCCACTAAGTCTAGAACCTTCTAGGCAATTCTTGGGCATTCCAACACATGGGGCAATTTTGGTAAGCATTCTAGATCTTTCTACACTTGTGTAGATACTAGAAGGGTGTGGGAGATTCTAGAACATAGGGAAGGCTTCCTTGAGAAGCTTTGTACATAAATATCTAGATATTTGTATAGATGATTCTAGAGGGGGAATCCCAACCGTTGGATCAAAACGATCCCCACCGTCCATTGAGGAGGTGGACAAGTATAAATAGGGGGTAGCCCCTCATTTGTATCCATCCAAGTTTCAAGTAATACAAAGCATTCTCCAAGTTCATTCAAAGCTCTCTTAGTTCTCTTGTTGCTCTCTTATTCTTAGCCTTGTTCTTTCGGTGTTCTAAGGCTTACTTAGTATCTTTTGTAGCCAAAGGTGTCTAAGGCCGCACGGGTCAAGGTGTTCAAGATTCAAGCCCGTGACACGTGGCACACTTGAGGTGCCTGAACGAGTTTATTGTTTCTTTTGGGTAAGTAAGTGTGAGATATATAAATATGAAAAAAAAAAAAAGTAGAGATACATGGGGTCATACCCGACAAAGATACAAGAAGATGAAAGTTAGTCAAACACGTGAAAATATTCAATGGGTAGACAGTGAGATTTGAACATAGAACCCTATTATATTAAATTGTTGACTACCAACTTATCTAAAAGCTTAAGTTAATAGAGAGCGACAATTTTATTATTTATTTCTTAACGGCCTCTCTACAAGAAGTTTCCCTTTCCTCATTTTGATAGAGAACCAACCAAAGAAATTTCCAAAATGAAAAATAGCTCAAGAATGCTCTACAAAACAATGACATAGCTGGTATCTCAACCACTCAACATTGTATGGGTAGGAAGACATTTTTTTTTCTTATTCTGGATTTGAAAACAATGAGAAGATGAAGAATGGCTTGCATAAGTTTAAGACCCAATAACTTGCTAAAAATGGAGAAAATATTCATAAGTTCCAAAAGTTGAAACATAAGCAAAGAGCATGGAATCCCAACATCCAGTTATGTCAAAAACAATCCCCTAACAAGAATTAGTACAGCACTGAATTGAATTCACTCTGACTAGCTAACTTTTTTTTTGTTTTTTATCTTTATTTTTATTTTTGCTATAGGGTCTTTAGGCTTTGATCAACTCCTTTGTTAGGCTTGTGCAAGATTATTGTCTATACAAACTATGTAAACTATATATATTTTTATGAATGATAACTGGTTACAAAAAAAACATAAAAATGATTGAACTTGACCCCTCATTATTAACATGAGCATCTGTTAACCATTAGTTCACCCTTCATTTCTAAGAGATTGCTTCTTTAAAAGTTGAGGACATGAATTGGGATTGGAGAGGAGACTTTGCCTGTCATGATTCAATTGATCATGAATTTGACCTATTCAAGTAAAACATTTTGCAGGAATTACAGCTCATCGCAACCATTGAAACTGAAGGGGCATCCAATGTGACAGCTGTGAACTAACATTCAGGGAATAGAAAAGAATCAAAACCTTGGGGTACTCCTAGAGTAGTACAAAAGCCCTAATTCCTTGTCAGGCACTCCATGCCCCACTTTGCAAACACCAGACTGAAAGCTTATATGGACTTTCACGAGAAACAAGTTGGCAGTGGGAGAGAGGGTGGGGTAGAGGGTGTCCTTTGGCACTGATTTTAATTGCATGTCCTTTGAGGGAGACCTTCCTAATTGTATCTATGTGACACTGATAGTCCATTTGCTATGCCTAGAAACAACAGATGAGTCCCTCTAAAATCCTAATCTTTGAAATTTTTGGGGTCTTAAATGCCCTAGCTAGTAAGTATTGTCGAGATTTTGAAGAAGTTTCAAAAAATTTTAACAATCACAACCCAAAAGTCATACACTTTCATCAATAGTTGTGACTTTTAGAAACAGCCACTTTAAGTGTTTATAAGGCCATGGCATTAGATTTTAAAAATAACTTTCACCATTTACAAATTTCTCTTCCTCCCTTCATCTTCTTTAATTTCATATTTTTTGTCTTCAGATTTTTCATTGTACATGAACATTGAAGTGGCAATGATTGTGATTAAGGTTAAACCTTGGAGTTGTTTATTGTCTATTAATACCTTCGTGTAGGGAGGTAATAAAATCTTTAAGACAGTAATCTCGCTCCTCTCTGAACACAAAATAGTTTGTTCTTTATTATTTTTATTGTATACAAATTAGAATTAATTCATTTTTTTTTTCTTTTACTTCTATGTAGATTTTCCTACTTATCACTAGATCATTAAAAGGACTTCAGTTATCTACAAGAAGGAAATTGAAACACTATCTAGGAACTTCCTTGCCCTTGGAACCAAATATGGTTGATAATGTACTAGCTACTAGCAAGTTGGGAGGAAAGAAAATTACTTCCATGAAGAACCCCTAATTCAGAATGACCACACAAAGTGCCTTTCGGCTTAGTTCTAGACTAGATTAGTGATGGACCAACCTACATCCAACTCATTATGTGTGCCAAAGCCAGGGATGCAGCATCTGTGCCATGGTTGGCTTTGTTGCTGGTCCTTCCACTGTAACCAATGCGTATAGCAGAAAAGATTCGTATATAACTGCAAGTCACGAACCTATCTATCCCCAAATCTAAATGAGGGACAGAGCACTGAATTGTGGTGGTCCAAACCCTCAAAAAAAAAAAAAAAATCCAATGATTTAATTGTAGTAAGGATTAGTAGCTAGGGGTCCATCACATAATAATTTCACGTGTATAAAAGAAAAATCAGAGACAAAAAAGAAAAAAAATTAAAATATTGGGAAGCTCGTTTTTGTCCTCCATTTGAAGGGACAGCACTTTAGGTTGTTGCACTCATCTTCATTAGGTCTTATGGACAGTACCCCAACCCGTTTTAACACAATCTTTACGTAGTCTATACACATATGTATATATATACATTCATATATTTAGAAGGCGCCCCTCAACATGACGGCAAGATTGCTCTATTACGATTTAAACATCATAGATTCAAACATATAAACATATAACTTCAGAAAATGGGAAAAAGGTTATGAAAATAATCGAAGAAAAAATAAGAAACGTTAGGAAAATATCATTTCTTTTTTTCCTAAGCTTATACATGCATACATCCAAAGAGGTGATCACTATATCACTGTCACAGTAATACTGAAGGGTTCATTCTAGCCCAACCCATATAAGTGTATGAGGACAAGAAAGAACTGGGTGCATGGAAGTTGGCACCAAGTGAATTTTGATGGGTGTGGAAGATAAAATATGAATAAGCCAAACAGGGAACAAATGTCAGGCTCTTTCAAAGTCCTGTTTCTCTACTAGATGGGTAACAAGAACGGGGTGAGAGATAATGTCCATGTCCAATAAAGAAGAGACAACTGTACCTTCAAAGGGTGCAATGGACACAAAACCAAAGTTACAAACAAACCTCACTTTCATTTCACATCACGGAGAGATCAGTATCAGCCAACCACACACATATTTATCCCACTCTGTGTGAAAAAGAGTTAATGTGCGGTGGGGTCTAGCCCTAGCACCATAGAGAGCCTGCAACTGTTGATGTGGTCCATTGATGTTTCGCTAGTGTGGACAAGATCTGGCACCATGCATCATGCATGATGAAGGGGTCAACTGAATATATTCCCATGCATCAGGCATCATGCATCGTGTGGCTGAGATGACTTGTTGAAATATCATTTTTCTCTCTTCTTTGAGGAGCACTGAGCATGACTTTTCTCTCCTTCCAATCATTCGGTCATGGTTGGAAAAGAAAATTACTATTTGGAAGAAGGAGGTTCAAGTATATATATACGTGCAAATGAGAACTACTATTAGTAGCCATTGGTATAGGACTATGTTATTTGGTTAGATACTGAGGAGAAGTAGGAATTAAGAAAAAGGTGAGAGGGGGAAGAAACAAAGGGAAAGTGAATTTGACTCATTCCATGATAATCACCTTGTGGCCTCAATAGGTTTTTTTTTGGTCAAAAGTACAGCATTCATAAGAGGACTAGGTGATTCACGACAAATGTCTGATCTCAAAAGGTAGTCAAGTTTCGAACTTAAGATATCTGAATTTACAGTTTGTTTATATTTTTACTAGGCTATCTCTTGGAGTTAATTACATCATCATGGTGGCTTTTAATTATCAAAATCGTCTAGTTGAATAAGAGTCTTTTTACTTTAAAATAAAACACTCATCATTATAGCTTTTAATTACAAAACAAAAGTCATTATCAAATCATTCATCATGAGACATTTTTTTTTTTTGAACAACAAAAAGAAATATATTGATAGAAGAATATTAGAAAACAATATGAAAACTCTATAAGGGTTTACAGAGCAAAAATACCCAAATACTATGTGCACCAACTTCTAATTCTAGTTTTGCAAAGGTATCAGAAGAATGCTTGCTTCATTCTTCTTTGGGAAGATTCTATATATCACTTCATTTACAAATTTTGATTGATTTGAATTCAACAGGCATAACACGTTGAAAGTTTAACAGGTTTATTACACACAAAGGATGGATAATGCCCTAAGGGACCCTATCATTAATTATGACCTTCAAATGTGTTTTTCTCAAACCTACCACTTGATTATACCTTTGGTTAAGGATTAATGAAGATCTATAATTAGTTTACTGTCTCACTCAGTCTTCACAGTGAAATCTTCCCTTTCATGATTGTCTAGGGTTAGTAATTATACTCATTGACATAATGAATCATATACTGTATATTCAACATTAAATTACATGGGTCACACTATAAAAGTTCATTTGTCTCACTGCAAGAACTTGGAATGATTGAATTTCAGAGTGAACTATTGAATCAACTGGTTGCAAAAAATAATAGCTTGGTTTTATTTCTGATATTTTGAATTATTTGCTTTACTGTTTTCTTTTATGTGGGGTACTTTAAATATTTTTATGGAATTTAGAATACTTAGCATTATGCAAACAATCGACTGTCCCAAAAAGCGAATTTAACCAAAATTGAAACTAAAAATAAAATAGAAGGACAATCACACAAAATTCTAGCTTCATTAATGTGCATTGCCTAGCAGCACTTGGCAAATATATGCATGTGAAACGGGTTTCTTACACTCTTTCTCCTTGTAAATATACTAATGCTTCCCCTATCTATCAAGAAGAGTAAAAGAAAATAAAATAAAATTCTCTCCAATAAAAATAAAAAAGAAAAAAAAAACACATGCCGGCCAAATCACACCATGTTCCCGGAGAGAGCCACAGTACTATTATGTCATGTATATAAATATATATATATATATATGTATTTCTTGTACCATGATTCTCTATCCAGCAGGTTGGATCCATTCAGATCACCTAGCATATGTATTTTCTTGGCCAATATATGATCATGTATATCATTATCTATTTTCATATACGAAGAGAGAGAGAGAGAGAGAGAGAGAGAGAGAGAGAGAGAGAGAGAGAGAGAGAGAGAGTATTCATTATGAAATAAGCATATAAAGCTAGGGTGTGCAAGAGAGAACATGGATGGGCCCTAGCACGAGAGAACATGGATGGGACCACGACTATCAATTAAAATAGGGAAATAATAACCAAAAACAATAATATTACTACCGAACTTTGTTGGGAATATCCATGGAAGGGGTGGATGACCCACTACTGGTAAAACCTTCTCCATGTGTCTGGCTTTGTTAGAAGAGAATGGGGTCTACGAATATATAAATATCTTTGGAAAACATTTTTCTGATGATCTGGTAAATTATCATTCAATATAGAACCTATAGAAACATCTCAGAATTTATAAAAAAAAAAAAATGAAAATTTAGTCGATGTTAAGACTAGAGTACTCATAGTCTCTTTTATATTGAGTCTCCCTTCGACCACTTTCTTCTGTCTCTCCACAGAGAGAGAGAGAGAGAGATGTTTGGAGGAGGAAAGCAGCTTTGTTTCTACTGCAACTGGAGGAGGCATCCAAAGGGATCGCATTGATCCCAACTCTCTTTTCATAAAACCTAGCTAATTCTTTTTCTTCTAAGATCATAATGAATTTGGATCATGCTATCCCTTTGGATTCGTCCTTCAGTAGCTTCTAAGCGCAGCCTCATTTCATGCATTGACATCCTTCGGAACTCATTGCCGAAGTCAACGGAGGGAGAGATTCGGCCATCAAACTCTCCATAGATTTTACAATGAAAACATCTCTATTTAGACAAGTAAGTCTTCTTGTAATCCTCCTACCTAGGTAGTACCTATTTACTTCTGTTCTATCTCAAATAACTTTGTCAACATCGATGTTCAATTCTCTAACTATGAATTGCTTTTATCTCATTATAGCTTTGGGCGCAATTCTAATTAATGGCCTGAAAATATAAAAAGTCTCTTTGGCTTTGGCTTCTAAAGTTTCATATAGTAAATATATTTTGGGAACATTCATAGTATATAGGATGAATTTTAGTGCTTTTACTTTGCTATTTTTGTATGGAAGTTCAATTCCTAACTCAAAACCCCATAAAACACCATGGATCTGATTCCAAGATCATAAGAGACATCCCAAATTCCTATGTCACGTCCCTAGAAAATGAAGATTATCTCCAAGAAAGGTTTCAAGGGGTCACTCACCATAGAATTCTTGCTCACAGTTGTCATGAAGATACATTTAATTTTAGTTTCATTATAGGATTCAATAAATATAATTTTTTGTTTTTTCAAAACTAAAGCTGAATGTTGCATTCTCTTTAATCCTTACTTTCGCGCAACATCTAAGAAAATCGCATCAGACTACTTATCTATTGAAGATCCGTTAATCCCGGCCTGTTTCTTCATCTCACTAATCTTTCCCTATTCTTTTGACAGATTAACGAGTATGCAAGTACGGACACAAAGCAGATATGACATGCATGCTTAACCCAATGATCAACAGGTAATCAAAGTTTAATTGAACTAGCTTTTGGCATCTATGGCAAATGAAACAGTGCCCGATAGTGGAAAATTTTGATTTTTCCATGTGTTGGGTAACAAATTATTCAATCTTAGTACCTTTTGATGAATACAAACTCCAATGACTGATAGTGAGGGAAATGATTTTTACTTGGGTCAAGAGTTAATTTTACCCCATGTTAGAACCTTTTGAATCTTGATCATTACACACACTTCCATTGCTGATGTGACGAAAACAAATCTTTACACATGTTAGGTAAGGTATTGCTTCCATTTGGAAACTTTTGATCATTACATAATCCCAACAATTTGATTTGCCTTTTGGAAAAGTAACTTTTGTAATAACAAAAAAATGTTTTAAAATACTAGAATTAGGTTGGCCTTTGTGTTCTATTAGTCTCCTCAATCCACAACCGATGCCCTAGGAGCTGTTTGGACAAAACCCATTATGCTAATTCATGGGAAAACCACTCCTAAGACTCGAGATCATACCTCAAATGCATGTGTTAAATTTTCTGGAAAACCTAAGCTTCATTGGCATTACATTCTCTTGACCAAACAGCCCCTAAAGCTAGAACTCAAAGGTCCTAGAGCAGACTAGCATGGCCATACCTGTGGCCCTGGGAGAAGACTCCAAATCAAATGCTTTAAGGACTTTCTTTAGAATCCAAGGCAGTGAAAGGTGATCATATTTAAGGGCTTCTTTTTCTACTTTGCTACTCACATTGAGTGTCCCAAAGGCAAAAGAATCACACATATTGTGGTTGTAAGACCTTAAAGAAGTCCTTTAGACACATGCTCTAATTTTGAAATTAAAGGGTCTCTTTATGATTCCCTTTACCACAGGACCCCAACTTTCAACCACCTCTAAGCATATGAACCCTCTTCTCACATGGCCCCAACCAGTGACAATCTCCTCCAATTTTATCGGTTTTAGCCTTACGCACTGAAATATCATCTAATCAACGTCTAAGGGAGCCTTGAAGCAGGAAAACAAAAATCAACAAGGCATGCCAGCGGATGGTTTTCCGATATGTAGCACTACCTTCTGTATTCTTCAACAATAGCTTGCACATTCCATATTTTCCCTTAATTTTTTTTTTTTTTTGCCATATATGAGTAACTTGTTCACAAGGTATTACATAGTTTATAAGTCTCAGCATCAGCTTACCTCCTTTTGTTACTTGAAGATTCACAAGTTTGAGTTACAACCTAATCTGAAGGTAGATCTTAAAAATCAGAAAATTCAGCCACCTAATATTGTTCATTTTGAAATTACAAAGAAATAAATTTTGACCAGTACCCATGCAGAAATTCAGGAAATTTAGGAAAGGTAGCATTGTAAACGAAATAGTGTTTTTCATATATAGGAGCATATACTATCTGGATTTAAGTGTTTGCAACTCAGTAATTGAATCTATATTTATGGTCAAGATTTTGATTTACACACGACATAAAAGGGAGGAAAGAGAAAAGTAATGAATAGCTGAAATCTAAACTCAAGTACCAAAATCTCATTAGTTTTCTTCAATTTATTAAAGAAATCTGAATGATCATGATGTTTTCTGGGCATGAATCTGTGCTTGGATGATTTTCTCTATTGCTATAGAAGACATTGGTTTTATTTTATAGAAATAAAAAGGGATTTCATGGTACAAGGAGATGGGGTCTAAGGGGTCAGATGGAAGAAATAGTGGACACTAAAGAGTGTACAAATTGTCTTCAACAGTGAAATATGTACTCCAAAATGTTCCCCTCCTGGACTACACAAGCCTTTATGAGGGACTCAAGGACACATAAAATGCCAAAAGAAAACTGGAAATGGCTATTCAATTCCAGAAGGATTAGCTGCTCCTTTGCTAGGGGACCCAAATCTCTTGACCTGCCTACAAATTCAAACCCCCCTCAGCCCCACCCACCCTCTGTCATCAAATCCCACTTTGTAAAAAACCCAAATTTTTAGCCGTGAATGGGAGATCAAGAAAGATTTGATTGAGATCTACTAAAAGTCTTGTAGCCTCTTTTGTGTATCATCTAGATGATTAGCAGAGGTTTCTTCTCCATTAAATATTGAAAAAAATATATAGAGATTATTTTTTCTTTTACCTGTATCTATCAGTTTTATTTGGAAATCACTGAGGAAATGATTCTCTAGGTTTACCTGATTTCATTACTACATGGGGGCTCAGCCATGGCCCTCCATTCCCGACAACCCCCATCAAGATTTTCCAAATGCCTCGTTAAGATCAAGAAGGGCCAATGCAGGATTTCCACCATATATGAACTGGTGGACCATAGTAACAATACTCTTTTCAAATTAAACAAAGGAAAAGGGCAGAGAAAGATAAGGATATTCAAATAGCAAGAATCCCCAATACCATGGAGTTTGCTCCTTTGTTGGTGAAAACAATGAAATTTTTTTTTTTTTTTTGGTACATATCAAGCTGCTGAGGTTTTTTTTTTTGTTTTCCCCAAGTTCGACAGAATCTACATAGAGTCCTCCGCATCATTATAGTGTATTTGACCAACCTCTCTACCATATGACTATAAACACTAAAAGTGGGAGTGATATTATGGGGACAACTCCACAGTTGGAACCACACAAACCCCCTATCAAATATTTGACCAACTCCCCACCATAGGTTGGGCACCTGTGTTGGATTGGAGAAAAATTTGAAAGTGTCAACCTATAACATGCGTCCAAAAGTAGAAAGATGCATGACTTGAAACTTTGAGTAATTTTAGGGGTAATTACACTTTATTTTCTTGTTGTTTAAGTTAAAATCAGATGACTTTTCTATAGTTTAAAGTGAACACATGACTCACTGTGGTTTAGACTTATCTGCAAAATAGCTAGATAAAAACTGTTAAATTTAACAGAAATTCTACCATACTAGTATTTTTGTCATTTTATTTCTCTAAATTAGAATATGAAAAAGACGATTTGATAAAATAATAAATAAATAAAAAAACCTTGATAGACAAGTCTTTATTTTGGCATAAAAGGGCTAAATCATCTTTTTCATGTTCTAATTTGAAGAGATAAAATAATAAAAATGCCCCTATAACATAATTTCTGTTAAATCTAACGGTTTCCATTCATTTTATAGATAAGTCCAACTTATAGGGGATCATATATTCACTTTTAAACTATAAAGGGGTTATCTGATTTTGGCTCAAACCAATGTAATTACCTCTTAATTTTATTAGTGTAGGGGCACACACACATCATGGGATGCAGTGAGAAACCCCCCAGACAAGAGGGGGTCATGGGCCGAAGAGTCCGATAAACTCACCCAAGTTCGCCCATAAATAATAGTGTTTAGCAATTTTTTTAAGTTTGATTATTTTAATGGGTGGGCTTGAAAATTAATTTTTTTAAGCTTGATCATTTTAATAGGTGGGCTTAAAAATTGTTTTTGAAGACTGTCTCGGCCCGACCTCAAATATATATAAAATAATATATTTTTATATTTTTATATTTTAATATTATATAAACGTATATCTAATTAAATTTTATGTCATTCAATATTATTTATAGAGAAGAATATTATATATAAAGCAAATTTTACATGAAATAAGCGGGTTTGGACGGGTTTAAAAATGCAAATTTTTTAATTGGCCGGGCTTGAAATTCTGTTTTGGGCGCGATAATTTTTTTTTTTTTTGTAGGGTTGGCCTGCCCAATATCCACCTCTAATTCGGACTCACATCTTGTAAGTAAACTACTCGGAGGTCGGTAAAGACCCACACTCATGGACGAATCTAGGGGTGGCCTGGCCCCTTTATTTTCAAAAAAGCCCCTTTGATTTAACTCCTCTTCAAAAAAAAAAAACCCTTGCAAAAACCCCTTATCTTCAATGATACCCTTGCTCTTGGTCCCCCTCAGCATAAACTTCTGGTTTTGTTACTGCCAACAACCCACCAATCTAACTTGGGTAGCATATAGCTACCCTGAGAGTGATTGGCACAAGTGTAGCAATTTTCTCAAGAGTACTTTATGTGATGTAGAGGATTCGAACTCGCGTAGTACTGACATTGCACATGCAATATATTTCTACTTCACGCTCTTTCTTAATTAAGTAAACCGGGTGAGGTTTTTTCATATATGCTTAAATTTAAGGATTAAGCATTTTTTTTAAGATGTTAAGAGGAGATCCCTTAACTTTTCAAAAGTAGGAGAAAGACCGTGAGCAACTAAGCAAGCCCAGTTAACGCAACAATACTAGTATATAGCCATGAAGGAATGACTCTAGTGAGTGGGGTTATACAGCAGATGAGAATTGACAGAGTTAGCAGCAGAAGGCCACAAGTGGAGTTTATTTCGGCAGTGGCTGGGAGAATCTATAGATGGTGGCAGTCCTTGTTGGAGTGTTGGGTAGCTGTAGTTGCAGAATTGGAGGTTTGAGTGGCGGACCGAGCCAAGCAAGAAACAGAGCCGGGCCGGGCCGGGCCCGCCAAATTTACGTGCCTGATCGTCAGTATGAAAAAGCTTTGAGGTGAATCTTTTTGCAAATAAAGAGAATTGTTGTGTAATAATTGTTACTTGTTATTTGTTAACTAACATCATTATCCTATAATTCAAGTAAAAGGTTTTTTTTTAGCTTAAAAACATTTTTTGAAAGAAAGCAATAAAATATTGAAAGGGGTTGTCCAAATACAACTTACTGTATATTGAAATGCTATATATCCATTCAAGTGTTTCATTGTAGATTCAAGTACAGAAAAATAGAGGGATTGGAGAAATTTTCATCATTCTGTTTCATTGAAATTTTCATTGATACTAAATGAATATACACATGATTTCTTTTTTTAAGTGGGCCTATTAGAACTAATTTGAACTCTGCTTGGTTGCCAAGAAAATTAAAAAAAAAAAAAATTTGAGTTTTGGGATTTTCATTATCCAGGACCTCACATGAAAAACAAAATACTGCACTCAACTAAGCCTTTCTAACTAAGATCAGTTACTTCATTTTTTTGGAGGTCAAAAATACATGAAACATAAAGAGATCAAGATATTTTCTTTCTTATATTTTTCCTCAGGTTTCAAAACAACCAAATGGAGGGGTAAGTGGGTAACAATTTATGGTAACATTTTCCACCGTAACAAAACTTCAATAAACTATTAGCATCAAATAAGACCTTGACATTATAATGTATAACAAAGACAGTTTAATGCATAAGACTCTTATAATCATGTAATATGATAAGGAACACAATCTTATTTTGCGTGCAACCAAATTATTTTTATATTTTAAACCCATTATATCTAAGTGGCAATAAAGCAAGCTTATAACTGCGCCAAGGATAAACGGACATTCGAAAATGATGAGTGTTATTTATGGAAATCAAATACGACGCCGTTTTCATGATGACGCGGCTAAAGTTTTGGGCGACTACGGGAGTAAATTGGACCTGTCTCCACCATATAGGAGCTAAATACCTGAACTTTTCGCAGTGTCTTCGAATCCACGAACCCTAATTTGAGTCTTCAGAGCTCTCGTTTCAGAAGAATCGAAGTAAGTCAGACTGTCAGTGACCGTCAATCATGGAAGCAATGTACCTCCTGTTTTTCTCTCTCCTAACCCTAACCTGGAAACCCATTTTCTCACTCTCTCTCCGGACATTCCACAACCACCCTAGGTTCGGCTCCGACATCGCAATATTCGGCGACGCCGAGATCGTCAATGGCGGTTCGTCTGTACAGCTCACTCGTCCGATTGCTTCGAGCTCCGGGCTTCTCGTGTACAGAAAACGCTTCAAGTTCCTCGAATCGAACCCCATTAAGCCGACGTCGTTTTCCACTGACTTCTCGTTCTCAATCTCGCCTCATTCCGGGGACGGCCTCGCTCTGGTAATCGTTCCTACTGATTTCCCCCAGAAATTTTCCGGGAAATCCTCGTTCGGGCTTTCCCGGGGAATTAAATTCCTTGGCATTGAGTTCGACACTTCGATGGACGCGAATGTTGTTGATGAGAATGAGAATCATGTGGGGGTTGATGTGTGTAGTCTTGTTTCTGCTAGGGTTAGCAACGTTTCGTCCCTCAATTTGGTCCTAAACAGTGGAGTGATACTACGGTCATGGGTTGATTATGATGCGAGCTCAAAACGGTTGGAAGTTAGGTTAAGTGAAATGGGGAATGCGAGGCCGGATGATCCGTTGATGGCTTTTCCGATCGATTTATCGGAAATGTGGAAAGGAGAAGAGGTTTTCGTGGGGATAAGTTCGTCAAGTGGCAATTCACCACAGACTAGTAGTGTGTATTCATGGAAATTCAGGGTGAAGAGTGTCCCAAATTGGATGCATTCTCAACCGGCAGATCCGCGGCTATACTCTGACAAAGGGCGGGAGCAGAAAACCGAGTATAAGAAAGGTCCTTGTCTCTTAACCATGCTTTCTGGATTGCTTCTTGCGATTGGGTGTGGAGCGTTGGTGGCTTTCATTGTGCTGTTTTTGTGGGCAATCTTTGTTAATAGGCATGCACTGATCCCCGCAGAAAACTCTTTGCACCCGATGGATTTCAGGTATAAAAAGGTCAGTGTAGTGGTGGAGGATAGCTCGGAAAATGTTAAGAATTAGACCATTACATATGTTTGTGTTTGTTTGTACTGATGTGCATTGTTATGCAATGAGTTATGTAGTTTCTGTAGTATATTCTAATCGATGGAAGTCCCACTTCTTATGTGTAGTTATTTGTGTTGTTGAAATCATATTAATGTTCAATGAATAGAATTCTTGACCGCTCTGGTTGGTAGAAATAGTTATATTTTACCTGTAATAATTATCTTTTCCAACAAAAAAAGAACCGTGCCTGTTTAAATAGAAGCTCACTAGCTTAAGGATTGGAAAACTAACTTAGTCGACCTTCTCCATGACTAAATTCAAGGTACATTGAGCAGCAAAGTCCACACATTGAAGTTAGTGCCTCCAAAATTAGGCAGGAGAGTGCAAATTTAGGGCAGTCCTGTTGCCAGACTTTTTCCAAGGCAATTTTTATGTGATTTGATATAAAAATGTCCTCCTGTCTATTAGAAGCTCTTAATTAGCAGTAATTTTATCAATTCATAGAAATTTGACTTGGTAATACGGCCACCCCAAACTTATTTACCAGCTTTTATTTTGCACCTAATGAAGTTGTCCATGGATATAGTGTACAGAGAGAATTTTGCAATGCTCGGCCTTGGCACTGACCTTAGCTCTACTGAAACCTTCTGTGAAACATTTCCTTGGGATGTGTAATCTAAGCTTGTAAGTACAAGGGTTTTTTGCTACAGTAAAATAGCATCATCCTTTGCAGCTTTGCCTATTGCAAAATCCTAAGTACTTGGACTTCAGTTCAGTCCAAGCTTTGGTTGGGACCATTAATGTCTTTGTTTGACTTTTATTTTCTTGTTTTCTTTCCTTTTTTGCCCCTTTTTTTTTCTCGAGAATACAAGAAATGGGGTGTTTGAATCATTGATGACCTATTGTGTGGTTTCCCTAAACCTGCTGTGTGGGTTCCATGCCAATTCATCAGGTTCACAAGCATCTGCATTTTAGTTGAGTTTTCGGGTCTTGGTCATCACCAGTGAATTATTTTGTAAAACTGTTGGTTGATAGCAACTTCATAACTTTCTCCTTGCTCCGCTCCTAGTTGATGAGCGCTTATGACTTTTGTAAGTGAAATTTTTTAAGAAGGTTAGGTCGAACTTTCAAGCCCCAAACGGATGAGCCCAAACTCTTTCTGCAAGATAAGAAGGTTAGAATGGGTCGACACTTAGTGGGCCGATTACACTCCGAAGATTAAGTCAGTAAGCTTAATCGTGATAAAAATGAATGAAAGTTGTGAATACTTAGAATTAACTCTCCATACCTGGCTTTCGATGCCTTGGGTATTTATAGAGTCATCGATGGAGTGTGTTTTGCTTTGGCTTATCAGCAAGCTCTCATGGCCTGATGGGTAAGCATCATCATTAACACCGCCTGATTACTTACAAGGTCTGGTGCACCATCGCCGGGGATTCCGGCTGACCGGACGTGCACGTCGACGTCGCGTGGGTAGCTGCTTGTGCATTTAATGCAAGTCAACTCTGCATTTAATGTTCGAAGACCGCTAGCTGTTTGGACCCGCCTTTTGCGGTTTGGGCTACAATGGGGAGGAGGTCGGCAGTTAAGGCCGACCCTCCCTCTATTTCTAATTTGGGCTGCCAAGCGACTCCAACTTTAATTTGCGTAGATTGGGCCTCACCCATTGGGTTGGGCTGGGGGTTATTACCCCACAATTGCCCCCAAGCCTTTGTGTCGTTTTGGCTTCTGAAAAGGCCAAAGGCTGTAACGGTCACCCGGCCACATAAATGGCGGGGATTTTAGAAGATTTACTGTGGGGTATCATCGAATCGACGGCAGATGCGACGTTTCGGCAAAACGTCATGATTACTGCCGTTTTTCCGTGCACGAACCGACGGCACTGATGCGTATAAAAGAGCGACGCCCTGCTTAGTTGAAAAAAAAACACTTGGTCTTTTTTCCTTGCCTCTTGAATAGCGTGTGTGTCGGCTGTTTCGGCACCCACCACTGTAAGTGTCTTTCGAGACCGCAACTCTTTTACTCTTCGCTGTATTTTTTGCGTTTTAACGGTTGCCCCCTGATGGCATCCCGTCTCCGTAAAATGCTAGATGACCCGTCGACCCTTGCTTCGTTTAGGGCGAGATTTGACATCCTAAATGAGATCGGCTTAGAGCTGGTCGATCCCAACGACTACCGTATGGACGAGACCAAAAAAGGGGTGCCATTCCCAGTCATTGCCATCGTAGAAGGGGGACTCAGATTTTCCCTTCACTCTCTTCTTCGTAAGTTCATAGTAAAAAATAAAGTGTTGCCCTCCCAGTTAGCGTCGAACGTATATAGGATCTTTTTCGGCATGCTTGAAATAAATCGGCGACTGGGTGTAAACCTGAGCCTTGCCGAACTGGACTATTGCTACATGCTTTGTAAAGTCGGAGGCAGTTACAAAGTCTACCTCCGGGCCGTAAAGAAGTCCTTAGAGTTAGTGAAGTGTCTGCCTTCCTTGAGGAAGGGCGTCGACGACGTTAGAGTTTGGGTAATCAGTTCCTAGGAGTTCGGCGACGTTCCTGATAAAGATAGACCGGCGATTCGATGCCCTAGAGAGCCTGTTGAACTAGGTTTGATGCCGATCTCTCATACTGTGCATCATTTTAAATTTTGAGGTGCATCAAATCTGACTCTCGCATTTTTGCAGACAAGAAGGGGAGGCGGTCGAAAGCACGTGACTGGTTAGTCAATTCCGACGACCTCAACAAGGTTTTGAACTACGTCGGCGAGGGCAGATTAAGATACGTTGCTCGGGCTGCGCACATTTTGCTCTCCTACCCGTTGCGATATTCGACCTTCACTATCGATACGGGTGTTCCCCAGAGTACTCTTGCGAGGTTGGCGAAGGAAGGTACCGAGGGAGATTTCGAGGAGATCCCCACCAGCATTGCAATTGAAAGGGCACACAGTCCTACTGATGTGACAGTCGCGGTTGCTCCTCCATCGGAGCCAGTCGGTGAAGGACAACACGAAACGTGATCCAAGTCCCACAGCTCGGCATCCAGTTCATCGCCGTACACTGTTCCCGACCACCGAGTTAAGATTCCAACAAGAACACAGGATTCCACCTCATCCCCCGAAGCAAAGGTCAACATGAGTCTGAGGGAGAGAATGTTTGCCGCTAAAGTCGGCCGCTAAAGTCGGCCGCCACCACTTCCACCAACACTCCGCCAGTCGAGCTGGTGATAACTCCTGTGGAGGAAACCCCTCTCGTGCAACAGAGGTCGGAAACTCGTCAACAAAAGAAAAGGGGGCCTGAGATAACAGCGTAGCCCCCAGCGCCCAAAAAGCAAAAAGGGAAGGGCGCAGTGGACGAGGTCGGCGAGACTGTGACCATCACACCAGACATTTTAGGTCGTCCTATGATGACGGCAGACTCGATGATTGACCAGACCGAAGTAGCATTCGGCGTCATCAAGAGCGTCCTTCAGAAAAAAGACGTGGCCAAGCTGGGCAAAGCAAGCGACTCAGCCGTCTTTATGGGTGCCTTCCATGACTCACTGCTAGTAAGTCGGCACTGACTTTTAACTGATTACAGATTCTTTTGGACACTCGCTCTTATCATGACCTTCTCTTTTCGGTTTAGGGTTGTCTGAATTCCTTGAAGGATATGATGCGTTTCCAGAAGCTTGTCGAGATTCATCAAGAACTCATCGAAGAACATAGCCGCTTAAAGGTTGAGTGGATCGATGCCAATAAGGATCGGATCACTTTCAAGAAGCAGGCCGAACAGTCGTCTGTTGAGCTGCTGTTGATGAAGGCTAATTTTGAAAGGAGGGATAAGGAACTGACCGATCTCGAAAATAAATTCGACGCGCAGTCTGTGGATCTGCACAAGGCCAATACTGAGGTCGAGGCGCTCAAAACCGAAGTGACCAAACTGAAGGTTGATAAGGAGGTGTTGCTGAAGAGGGGCGAGGACAGAGCGGCCAATGAACTGGCCGTTGAGATGGCGGATTTGAGCCGTACCATATTTCGGCAAGGCTGGAGTGGAGCTCTCCATGTTCTCGGCACTGACAATGCTGCTGACATTTGGTGTCTATGCCCTGACTATTTTAATACAACTGAGAACGGTGTCGTGGACCTGAAGAAGGTGATTATCAATGTTGAGCATCAGAGACAGATTACTTTGGAGATCGCTGCTGAAAAAGATAAGGCAGAAAAGGAAAAAGCAGCGGCCGAGCAATCGAAGTCTGCCGAACATGCTATAGATTGCACGATGGAGCCATCTGTTTTGCCAGAGGACAAGTCGGCATAATCTTTTGTAGTCTTTCCTTTTTTCCGGAACATGTTTTGTATTCACCGCCATTTGCAATGAAAGTTTGGTTTTGCCTTATTATCCACTATTTGATTTACTTTTTGGACTTTAAGTTTGTATGACTTCCCTTTTTGGTCAAACTGTTTAACTCAGTCAGCACCAAACTTTACCTTTGTTCTTCGTGGAATTCATAGGCCAAGTTTTTACACTTGGTTTTTGTGGCCTTCTTTGACCAACCTGCCCAACTTAGACAGGACCAAGCTTTTACACTTAATTTTTATGGTTTTCTTTGGCCGACCTGCCCAACTTGGACAGGACCAAGTTTTTACACTTGATTTTTGTGGCCTTCTTTGGCCGACCTGCCCAACTTGGACAGGACCAAATTTTTACACTTGATTTTTGTGGCCCTCTTTGACTGACCTGGCCAACTTGGACAGGACCAAGTTTTTACACTTGGCTTTTGTGGCCTTCTTTGGTCGACCTGCCCAACTTGGACAGGACCAAACTTTTACACTTGATTTTTGTGGCCTTCTTTGGCCGACCTGACCAACTTGGACAGGACCAAGCTTTTACACTTAGTTTTTGTGGGTTCACAGAGTGCTTCGAGTAGGTTTGTTTGAATAGCTTCATTTTCATTGATTCTTCAAAAAAGCTTTACACATTTGATGAACTGTTACATCAAACGGGGTTTTGCACTACTGGTAGAATTTCTTGAAGTTGCTTGCATTCCAGGGTCGCGACAATTGTCTTTCTTCTTTAATAGTCTCCAATCTGTATGCGCTAATGCCGACCTGGGATGTCACTCTGTAAGGGCCTTCCCAGTTTAGGTCGAGCTTGCCATCTGCTGCGTTCTTGGTTGCTCCCAATACTTTTCGTAAGACTAGGTCACTTGGAGCAAAGTTTCTCGGGCGAACCCGTTTGTTGTAGGAGCGTGTTAGCTGTTGCTGATACTCCGTGAGCCTGATCAATGCGGCTTCCCTTATTTCTTCGACGAGATCCAGGTCTTTTGCAATCGTCTGGTTGTTAAGACCGGAGTTAAAAGCTGCCGATCTGATAGTTAGTAGTCCGACCTCCAAAGGGATTACTGCTTCTACCCCGTATGCTAAGGAGAACGGGGTTTGGCCGGTAGACCTCCTTGGGGTTGTTCTATAGGACCACAGAACGTTGGGTAGCTCCTCTGTCCACTTCCCTTTGGCCTTCTCCAGTCGTTTTTTGACTCCGTTAAGCATGGTTTTGTTTGAAATCTCGGCTTGCCCGTTGCATTGAGGATAGGCCAGCGTCGAGTAATAGTTTCTAATCCTCAATCCTTCGCAAAATGATCTGAACATATTACCATCGAACTAGGTGCCGTTATCTGGAACAACGGCACGAGGTAACCCGAATCTCATGACTATGCTCTTCCATACGAACCTTTTGGCGTCGATTTCCCTGATGGTTGACAAAGGCTCTGCTTTTACCCATTTGGTAAAGCAGTCGGTCGCTATGATGAGGAACCTTTTGTTGCCCGGAGCTCGGGGCAGAGGTCCGACAATGTCCAGTCCCCACTGAGCGAAAGGCCACGGACTGGTGATGGTTGCGAGATCTTTGGCTAGCTGGTGGATGATGGGAGAAAACCTTTGACACTTGCCACATTTTAGGACGTACTGGGCTGCATCTTTCTGCATGTAAGGCCACCAGTATCCCTGTGAAATGGCTTGGTGTGCTATCGATCTTCCGCTGACATGGCTTCCACATATCCCCTCGTGGATTTCGAATAAGACGCCCTGTACTTGGTCCGGATGGACGCAGTGCAAATATAGACCTGTAAAGGAACGTCTGTAAAGCTCCTTACTCGGTGACAGCCAATACCTAAGAGATGTATGTTTGATTCGCCGAGCTTCAGCCTTATCTTCTGGTAGTTCGTCTTTGTCGAGGTAGGAGATAATTGGGTCCATCCATGATGGTCCCAGCTATTCTACTATTAGGGCTTCCTTCTCCTCCTGAAAGATGCTGGGCTTGGCAAGGGTTTTCACATTGATCGTCCTTATTGACCCAGACTTCAGAGCTGTGGCCAAGGTTGCCAAAGCATCCACATGTGAGTTGTTGTCTCAGCTGATCTGTCGAAACTTGTACCTTTTGAATTGGCCAAGCAATTTCTTGGCTTTAACTAGGTACTGCGTCATTCTATCGTTCTTTGCTGCGTATTTTCCTGTAATTTGGTTGACAACAAGCAGAGAGTCCGAATAGATGACGATCTCAAGAATTCGAAGTTCGATAGCTCGGCGTATTCCGGCGAGCAAAGCCTCGTATTCAGACTCATTGTTGGAGGCAGTGAACTTGAGCTTGATGGCTTGTTCGATGGTTAGACCGTCTAGTGTGATGAGTACAATACCTGATCCTGCCTCCCGATCATTGGAAGCTCCGTCAACGTACAGTTGCCAATGATCAGTTGTTTCTCAAAGATCCAGGGGAAATTCGTTGTGTGTTTGGATAGTTGTTGGGGTTTGTTCTACCTCTGTTGGTAACTCGACAGAGAATTCGGCAACAAAATCTGCAAGAACCTGCCCCTTTTCTGTCGATTTGGGTTGAAACTTGATGTCAAACTTCTCTAATTTCACGGCCCATTTTGCCAATCTTCCAGGGAATTCGGTCTTTCTTAGAAGAGGTTTGAGCTGGTGGTTAGTGAGGACGTTGATGACGTGAGTTCTGAAGTAATGCACCAACTTGCGGGATGCTACTACCAATGCTAGCGCCAACTTTTCAAGGGGTAGGTACCTGCTTTCTACTCCGAGAAGGGTTTTGCTGACATAGTAGACTGGTAACTGTTGGCGGTTTTCTTGCCTGAGTAAGACGGCATTGATCGCATGATCCAATACTGCAAGCTAGAGGAAGAGTTCCTCGTGCTGAAAGGGGGTGGAAAGCAAGGGTGGTTGGGTCAAGTATTCCTTTATATTGGCAAGGGCAGAGTCACGTTCTGGGGTCCACTCGAACCGTTCTTTTTTTGGAGAAGCTGGAAGAACGGTCGGCACCTGTCCGATGAATGGCTGATGAACCTGTTGAGTGCTGCGGTCATTCCTGTCAGTTTCCGCACTTCTTTGGCATTCTTCGGGGCTTGGATGCTTTGGATTGCACTGATCTGCCGTGGATCTACTTCAATGCCCCGATGCATGACCAAGAACCCCAGAAATTTGCCCGAGCTGACACCGAAGACGCATTTTGAAGCATTTAGCCTCATTTTGTACTCCTTCAAGATGCAGAGCACCACTTTTAGATATGCCAAGTGGGAGTCGCTCAGTTTGCTTTTTACCACCATGTCATCGATGTAGAACTCGAGAGTTCTGCCGAGCTGGGTCTTGAACATCTTTGTGACCAATCGCTGATACGTGGCTCCGGCGTTCTTCAAACCAAAGGGCATAACCCTGTAGCAGTATATACCCCTTGGAGTGATGAAGGCCGTCTTCTCTTGGTCGTCGGGGTGAAGGGGAATCTGGTGGTATGCTCGGTAAGTATTTAAGAAACTCATCCTCCCGAAGCCAGCAGTTGCATCCACAAACTGGTCAATTTTGGGGAGGGAGAATGGATCCTTGGGGCATGCTTTGTTGAGATTAGTGAAGTCCACACAGACCTTCCACTTGCCGTCCTTTTTTTTCACGACCACTGTATTTGATCACCAGCTTAGATAGTTGATCTCCCGAATTGCCTCAGCTTCCAAAAGTTTCTCTGTTTCTTCCAGAACAGCGTCCACATGCTGGGTAGCCGCCCTTCTCCCCTTCTGGACAACAGGTTGACAATTTGGGTCAACATTCAGTCGATGACAAGCAACATCGACGCCAATCCCAGGCATGTCATAAGGGGTCCAGGCGAACACTTTCAAGAAGTTCGTCAATAATTCCATCAGGGATTTTTCCTCTTGTTTGGACAAGGAGGAACTAATGACGAAGTACTTGTCTCCCTGCCGATCAATGTATATCTTTTTCAGATCCTCTAGGGCTTTATTCTCAGGAGTCATCCCCACATCCTTAATGGTAGGAGTGTACTCGTGCAACTCCATCATTTGCACATTCTCAGCTTTCGTCTTAGTTGCGCATGCTGTTAAGAAGCATTGCTTGGCAACCACTTGGTCTCCTCTTATTTCCCTTACTCCACCAGGGATTGGAAATCGGATTAGTTGGTGGTAGGACGAGGGAACGGCCTTCATAAAGTGTAACTAAGTCCGTCCTATGATGGCATTGTAGGGGGAGGGCACGTTGACTACCAAGAACTCGGTTTGCAATGTGATTCCACCGGCTATTACCGGAACCATCACCTTCCCCATGGGTCAAACCGGATCTAAACTGAATCCGACTAATGGGTTGAGTGATGGTTGGAGGTTGGACTCTTTGAGTTCCAATTTCTTGAACAGGCTGTAGTACATAACTTCAGATGAACTCCCTTAGTCAATGAGCAATCTTTTGACGTCACAGTCTACCACTTTTAGTGTTACCACCAGTGCGTCATTATGGGGAACCTACACTCCCACGAGATCTTCATCAATGAAAGCAATGGGCGTATGGCCATTGCCGATCTTGATTTTTTTGCTGGACGGTTGTATCTGCATTACTTCCCTTAAGTGTGTAGCCTTTTGCATCTTGGCCCGGTATCTATGTGGGTCGACGGTTCCTGACTCAGTTGATCCGTGCAACACATTGATTACCCGGACCGGCCTTACCTCTTTATCCTTCTGGGCCGTGTCTTCCACCCGCGGTTGCTCGGCCTCCTTCTTCGTCTTTTCCCGATCAATAAACTGGTCGAGATGGCCAACCTTGGCCAAATCTTCCAAATGGGTTTTGAGATGCCGACATTGCTCCGTTTTATGCCCCTTTTCGCGATGGTATGAATAGGACCTCTTCTGGTCTCGGGTTGCTGGGTCTCCTTTTAACTTTGGTGGCCACTTAAAAAATGACTTGTCGCGGATCTGGGGCAATATTTTATAGATGGGATCTTTAAAGACTGTATAGACCCCCTCTGTTACCCTTTTTCCCCGGTTGCTATCTTCTGATCGGGGTTTCTTGGCATCCTTCTTATTTGCCTTCTCTGCAGCAATGCCGACCTTGGCCAATGCTGGCTGGGACGTGTCTTCATCCAACCGCGTATAGCGCTTGATCCTCAGCATCAGTTCCTGTATGGTGAGGGCTAGTTTCTTTATCAAGGATTGTCGCAAACGGTGCTCCCTGGGAAGGCCGATCTTGAACTGGGTTACAGCCAATTGCTCGCTGCACTCGTCAATTTCGTTGTAAGCCTTCCAGTATCGTCGGGCGTACGCTCGCAATCCTTTCCCTTCCTTTTTTTGCAATGTCAGTAAGAAATCAACCTTCTTCGGCTACAGGATGTTTGCTATGAAACGAGCTGTAAACAGCTTGATAAGTTGCCTCCAGCTGGAAACGGACTTAAGTGGCAACTTGTCA
The DNA here is from genome assembly GCA_033060915.1 of Euryodendron excelsum. NCBI lineage: Eukaryota > Viridiplantae > Streptophyta > Magnoliopsida > Ericales > Pentaphylacaceae > Euryodendron > Euryodendron excelsum. The sequence continues at coordinate 30,528,249 of CM065396.1, forward strand.
AACCACCGTAAAGCCACACTTCCTAGGCTGAAGGGGAAGATTCGACACATCAGCATCTGGTTACCGCACCACACTACCATAAGCTGTTTATAATGCCGAATATGGTTAATAGGGTCGGTCTTCCCGTCATAGAGGATGAATTTTGGTGGGGTGAATTTTCGAGGAATTAGGTGGGACTCGATCTCCTCTGTGAATGGCGAGAATGCAATTTGATCTAGGGCCTTTTTCATCAGGTCGTAGGCCGTGCGCTCCTTAGTTTGCTGCTTCCTATCCTCCTGCTTTTCATTATACCATCTCTCTCAGTCCTCTCTCCGCCGATCTCCTTCAGCAGGGTCATTATTTGGTGGGGTTTCGCTCCTTCCCCTCCGCCGAACTGTGCGCCTGTTGCCGCAACGCCCAGTACTAGGGGTATAACTCCCTCTTACTCGCGACGCTGGATCGTTCCTGTCGCCAGTAATTTGCTCCTGATCAGGGGACCTTTATCTCCCATGCTCATTTCTTCCAGAGAATGCCTCCCTCATAACCCAAACCTAGGAGGTGAGGTAGGTTATCGCTTCTCTGCGCTGCCGAATTTCCCTCTCCGTCGCGTGGAGTGTATCTTCACTCGGGATTCGCCCACTGGAGGGCTACGGGGCAAGGTTCCGATGGTGGTTTCTGCGGAAGTTTTTGTCCCTGACGTAGCCCGTATCCCTCCGCATTTCATCCGGTGCTTCCTAGTGACTTTCAACAGGCGTCCGTATCTCCGACCTTAGTATTCGCCTTCTCTGCCGATCTACTGGTGTAGACTGGCAGTGCGCCGAGTTAGTCTAATCTTTACTGGAGGAGGCTCCGATACCTCTCCCGTCGTGGTTCTCTCTCCTATGTCTCCGGTTGTTTAGACTCATAGTTTTTCTAAGCCTTCCCACAGACGGCACCAATTGTAAGTGGGACTTTTCGGGAAGGCTGGGCCGAACTCTCAAACCCCAAACGGATAAACCCAAACTCTTTCTGCAAGACAAGAAGGTTAGAATGAATCGACCCTTAGTGGGCCGATCGCACTCCGAAGATTAAGTCAGCAAGCTTAATCGAGATAAAAACGAATGAAAATTGTGAATACTTGGGGTTAACTCTCCATACCTGGCTCTCGATACCTTGGATATTTATAGAGTCATCGATGGAGTGTGTTTTGCTTTGACCTATCAGTAGACTCTCATGGCCTGCTGGCTGGGTAGGCATCGTCATTGACACCGCTTGATTATTTACAGGGTCTGGTGCAGCATCGCGGGGGATTCCGGCTGACCGGACGTGTACGTAGACGTTGCGTAGGCAGCTGCTTGTGCATTTAATGCAAGTCAACTATGCATTTAATTCTCGAAGACCACTAGCGGTTTGGACCCGCCTTTCGCGGTTTGGGCTACGGTGGGGAGGAGGTCGGCAGTCAAAGCCGGCCCTCCCTCTATTTTTGATCTGGGCCGCCAAGCAGCCCCAGCTTTAATTTACGTAGATTTGGCCTCACCCATTGGGTTGGGCCGGGGGTTATTCCTCCACAACTTTCATAGGACAATCACTCTATCATGCAGAATTGTAGATTCCTTGAAGTCTTTGTATATCTAATTTAATAGTGGACTATGAGTTGTTCTTTTTTTTTTTTTTTTGTTTTCTTCCCCTTTCTAGTCTTATGCATTTTACTAAATATTAACTTTTATTTATTTATTTATTTTTCTATTTTGGTTTCATCTCCTCTGAGTTCTGGTTTCTGAATTTGGATATAAGTTTTTCTTTTTCCCCCCTATCATGGGGGGTGAACAATTCACCTCTTTGTTTGTTTACTTCTTTGTTCTCTGGCCGAACATGTACGTTATTAGTAATCTGCATTCTGCATACCTAAAATCTTATGTTTTCCTTTTCCTAATTGTTGATGTAACCTTTTTGCATAATTTAAGACAAGGATGATTCTTTCGCATGCCCTGAGATCTAATCTGTGCGTGTTCACGTAATGACCGAGGCATCTATGACGTATTATTGTTTTATTATGCTTCCTATTTCTGTTGTTGGGTTGAATTTATGGATTTCACCTTCAAGTTAATTTTTAAAGACTCTAAATTAAAAATGTGACAAATTCCATTTAAGTCTCTAGAGGGGACCTTACGTACTTTTCGGATGTAATTGAACCTTCTTCTCTAACCCCGGAAAGAGGCTGTGCACTTAAACCTTCCCCTGCTTTCTCGGACCCTAACTCTATTCATGATCAATGAGTATTATTGGGGATAGAACTATCATTTCCTGAGGTAGATGCAGATATAACACACCAATTATTTGTCTTGGCATAATGGTAACTGGAAAACTACTATGGAACACGCATTAGAATTCAACCACTTAAAAAGGAAATAGAATGAAAGATGCGGGGGTGGCAGGCTACCGCTCACCATCCCATGAAGACCCAGACCAGACCCTCACTAATTTGTAGGGAATTCCCTTGTTGGAAAAATTACTCTTCTCCACTAATTATCCCTTACCAACCATCTTCAACCTAAAAGCTTGATAAAGGTCCTTGGAATTAAGAAAATAGATACAAAGAAGAGAGAAAGGGATTGCCAGTACGTTATTCTCCTCTGCTAGCTGAAGTGTTTACACCACCACCCCCCCTCCTCCCTCTCTCATTCTTCAAGCTAACCTTGGCAATTGGATTCCTATTAAGGGCAAGAGTGAGACTTGTCTGTCCCTGCAAAATGGAAGAGGAGTACCAGATATGTGATTGGTTAGAAAGGCCTTTCGAGGCTCTTGGAGATGTGTGGGGGCAGGTCCCCAAGTTCCAGACAGTTTAATTAGATCCTGTTGAGGACTTGTTATGTAGGGATAAGTTTACTACTAATACCAAGGGGACTTTGTTATGTAGAGATGTGTGTTATGTAGGGATAGCTTGAAGCATTGAAGCCGCTAGCCACGTCTCCAGTAGTTTTAAAATGAGGGGATTTATTACCTTCATCAGGATTTGAAGGGCTCGTAGTTGGCAGCGAGTGTGACCCTCATTCGTGATGTAAATTATTCTCTGGTACAAAAATAAATGATACTAAGAAGGTTTATCGATGTTTTAACCTTGTTCCTTGAAACACGGTGTTGGTTTTAGTAGGAGCCACTGTCCCACCAGCCTTTTTCTTGCTGTTTTTTGTTGGCTCCATGAGTTCGCCTGTATGCACCAGATACTAACAGGTGCTATGCCATGGTTTTTCCTTATGCGGATGAAAATAGATGTCTTCTTCTCCACCTTGTGTTGGAAATTTATGAACTTGAGCCAATTCTGTAATTTCCTTCACTTAAAAGGTGAGAGGGAATTCAAGAAGAAAACAATCTGAAATCACAGGATGTCTTATGATTTAGCCACAAAACTTGTATGAATTTGTGCTTTCCTTCTTCTTCTTCCTTTTTTTTTTTTGTTTGTTTGTTTCTGTCTCCCTGTCCGTTGGTAATAGGGTTTTACTGTGTTAAATAGAGGATCAACCTGTGGACCAAAATCGGTATATGACCAATGTTGACCCATGTTAGATCAGCAGATGGTTAGCATGCTAATACGAGAGAGCTCATCTGGAATCTCTTGCCAGGGATGAAAAAAAAAAAAAAAAAACATGTCTTTTAAGGCCGCATGCACAAATGTGGCCTGAAATCCTCAACATCTCTGTCTCAACTTTGTTGCCAGATGCCAAATATAGACAGAATATTTAGCTGCTGCTGCCTTAGTTGACATACAGACAATACTCTTTTTATCTACCAAAGAACATGACACCGAAGAACTGGGATACCTCTGGCTGTTCCCCAAATAATATCAAGGTTGAAACAAAAACCAAAGGCCACTTATGTTCTTCGGAATCTGTCTCGCCTTTCTTTTATTTGGTTGCACAAAAAAAAGGTTGGGATAAGCAATCTGAAGATTCTGAACAGTGCGTTTAACCTAGTTTACACGAGATTAAATAATCCCAGTGATGGGGCAAGATAAGTGATCCAGGGATTTAGGAATTGAGACTAAACTACAAAATTATATTCTGTCGAATTTTAATGTCCCGGAATTCCTTATCATCTCATACTTGATCAAAGAATCATTCCTACAGTGGACTACTTGTATGTATATAATAATCCAAAAGACATGCAAAACAGCCTCACAAGCATCCTTTTATTTAAATATTAGTTACTTTATGAGATTCCCATTCATTCCCTTTTATCAATAATTGAAAATTTGGCATTATTCTCTTATGCGCTCAGGGCACAGTGGTAATCTGACCCCACCCACCCACCCACCCTAATGAATGGGTAAATGCAATTTTGCAAATATTGCTTTTTACTTTCTTTTTTTTTAAAGTTCTTTTCATTTTATTAACTCAATGCTTTTACATTTTTTTATTAATTTAAATGCCGCTGTTGGGATGAAGATTTTTTTTTTTTTTTTGGGTAAAAATTAGAATTTTATGAGAACAAAGTGTTATCGAACCCAATAAAATGATTAGAAGAAGGGAAAAAGATTAGGAGAATGCCTTTTCTATAAAATATGTAGATATATCAATCAATAAATAAATAAATAGGCAAAAGAAAAAATTATGGTGACATTCGTTATGCTTTGAGCGGGTGGATGCAAATGTAGCTTTTTGCTTACTTATTTATTTATTATTATTATTTGAATATTATAAATAAAAATGTCATATTTTATTTAATGGCGTGATAGTACTAAGTGCTAACTACTGCCACAATCATTTAGACTTTACCGTGAGTAATCAGCAAATACACCAAAGAAAAAAATTTGTAACCATGATTTTATCAAACCCCTATACGATCATTTCTCCTCAAATATCAACTTGGCACCATTCGAAACTCACTTCAACGCTGATAGAGTTTTATATCATTAAGATAGAAAGGGTGTTTACAAAGATCAGTTGAAGTATAAAATTGATGATATATACTTGTAGGTTGCAATTGAGCCCCTCCTGGTCTGTTTCATAAGATTGGTGTTGAGCTTGATTTGAACTTTGAAGCACAATTTCAGTGCAAAAATGGAAGCATGTTGTGAAAACAATAATTGGAACTTATATTAGAGTATTAAAAACTAGCAACCTGCTTTATCCTAATATTATTAGGGTCTAAGCGCCCCCTAATTTATAAATACTAAGTTTTGGAGTGAAAGACTCATAGTAGAAAAACAAAAAAGTGGCAAGACTTCAAAAACTAGTTTTCACCTAATTTGAGTAGTGCTTTATTATTATAATAATAATAATAATAATAATAATAATAATATCACCATCAAGTAGATACAATATCGCGAGCAAGTATCTACCCTTTCTTGACAAAGTAGTAGCACCACCACGATTAAAACACATAAAACAACAAATAGTAGCTCCATTATTAGCAGGCACGAAAATTAGTTAGGAAAAACTAATAATATAAATGATAAATTACATTGACCACCCTTGAAATTTTATGAAAAAATAAATAATACTCTTTATTTTATGATAATTACACTGTATACACCTATCAAAGTTTGTCAGAATTAATATTAACAGAAAATATTAAATGACTTTTTTACCTTTACCAACTCATTGAATTTTCCTTTTAATGTCACTTCCTTTTAATGCCACAATTTTAGGTTCTTTTACCAAAATAAGTTGAACTTTGAAATTTATTCTCCAATATCAAATTGACAAACTTTATACCCAAAATAAGGTAAAACGCACTTCAAAACTTCAAAGCTGCGTTTCTTATTGAAAAAGCTGAAAAAACGCAGTCTAGGACTGCGTTTTATAGAGAAACATAGTCCCAAGTTGCGTTTCTCTATAAAATGCAGTCCAAGACTACGTTTTTCCCCCTTGTTAACTCCCCCCTATCTTCTCAACCACTCTCTTCTCTTTTCTCCATTTTTCTCCTCCTCTACCAACAACAAACTTGTTTCCTCCTCTAAGTCATTTTGGTCTTCCTCTACCTTGCTCCTCTCACTGCAATAGGTAACTTGTTTAAATATATTATTTTTGAATTATATTATAATGTAGTTTAAATATCATTAAGTTTGGTATTTTTGTTGGTAATAATCCTCGTTGGTATTTTTATCGGTTTGCGACAAGTATTAGCAAACCTTAATGCTTGTATTTTTACTTCATGAAGTTGTAATGTCATGAACTATGTTTGTATTTTGAAATTGAAATATGTACTTTGCATTATGATAAAAGTCAAGAAAGCTTTTATTACGAAGTTCATAAAACTGCATAACTTAGTAAACAAACATATATGACCATGATATATAAAACAATGTACCCCATATATAAATGTCATTATGGATTTTCATCTTAATCGGACATGTCAATGTCAAATTAATATTTGCCATCATTGCTAGCACGTATATAAAATTATGCCTTAGCCATTGACCCTTCTTCAACACGCTCAGTCACCAACATGCTAAAGGAATATTGGAACAACTGCATTTGCAGGAGTATTAGTAGACATATTCATTGCCAATCCACGAGGGTGATAACTCACTTAACATTGTATTAACAGTGCTACGTGTGTAACGCTTATTTGAATCCAAAGGATATTCAAAAACTTCCTCATCGTGTGCAACCCAATGACTACCAAGAGTCTTGAAAATGTCATCAACGATTATTTCATTATTACTCTTCAGACTATGGGCACAATTTGAGAGTTGAAGTTCCTCCCTTGTATGAGAAGTATTTATAAAGGACAATCCAAAAACCCTTAAGCCTTCACGTGAATGACTTTACTACTTCCGTGTCCTTATGAAAGCTGGAGTGGTTCTCCTTACAAGCATTCACATGAATACTTGTCTTTAAGCCTCCACATGAATTAGTTGTCATGTCTGAAACCCAATAAATTATAGCAATGTCATGTTTGAACCTGTCACGTGAAGTCATTAATGTTGTGATCCCATATATTGTGATTACGTGACGAACTGCTAAATCGTACCTCCACAGATGTTGAAGCGAAAAGCCAAGGATGGGGCATCATCAAGTCGTTCGGTTCCAAGCACCGATATTGATGAATACCAAACCTCAACTATCTATATGGTGCGTACATACACAGACCCAATCAGTAACAAATGGTATGACCAATAATGTTGTTTACAACCACCTCGCGGGGTGACTGTTGACGAAAAGAAGTTGATGTGAGAAGACTTATTCTATAAACAGTGTGAACAAGAGTTGTATTGCCGATGGCATGGCCTCCGTGTCCCAAACGTCTGGTCAACTAAGCTGTTTGGCAGGAGATCACCTCGCAACTTATTTTGACAAAAAAACTACAATTTTAAGTTATGATTTTTAGGCAACAAGTCACAAGTCTCTCTCCACCAACCAACCAAAAACCCTGTCTTCCATGGTTAAAGATGGCCATGGCTCATTTTTCTACCTCCCATCCTTCTTGTCTTTCTCTTTCCTATTTTCCCTACGATGACCAAAGCACACCCACATCACAGACCCAAACCTACAAACCACCTCTCTCTCGCTCTCTGTGAAGAAAACCCAGGACACTACCTCCTTTGATATTCTTCACCAAACCCATCACCATGCACCAAACAACCCAGCAATACCACCACTTAGCATGACGAAAAACAAGTTCACATGCTTACACCTATTCACTAATGCCATGACCAAACACCAATACCCACCAACATTAACCACTCAAATACTCAATCAGAAGTTAAGATCTACATTAGATTATTCAGTCTTAATATATATATATTGATGGGGACCGATCGGGAATACTCTTGGTGGGCTGATCAGGAGTAAGCACATATTGGCTGTAGCACATATGGACTGTTAAATTCAGCTGATGACGTGCTGCGCATTACAATGGTTGAGACTTCAGTACCAAATATGTTGATATCTCCAAGGGTAGATGGGATCAAAAGAAAGATCAACCTTGATAGCTCCAGCTGACTAGAACATGACCGAAAAGGCCATGACTGAACAGATCAAGGCCTAGCAGTCCATGACCGTGCACGACCGAGTAGACCATGCCCGAGCAAACCTTATGGGATGGTGCCAATTATTTGCCCCACCTACCACGCCAATAGGGGCCATCACTGACTACCCAATCATGATAATATGCTCCCAAGGACTTTACGTGTAGCAGGAGGTAGTCACCTTACTCGCTTTGACAAAAGCCTAAGGGAGCTCCACATTTGGGGTTGGACAACCACTCCCCCATTACCCTACCACCAGTCAGGACCTCCAATGGCGCACTACCACTTGGAGACACAGTCGTCTCCCACTCTCCATGCATGCAATGCCCTTCTAAGGCCACTAGGATGCCTACTCATATAAAAGGAAAAATCATCTTATCCAACAAGGTACGCAAACATAAACCCTAACTAAAACTCTATTAAAATATCTCCAAAAACTTAACTTTGGTATCGGAGTACCCTTGGCAGGCATCACACCGGTTCCCCATTCCTTTTCCCTCTCAGATTACCGAAGCTGATCGTCGTCGACCTGGAGACTGACTTACTATGTTATCATATATATATATATACATGTATGAATAAGAAGATAGAAAGACTTATTTACATGTATTCGTATATATAACTATCAATTTCGGTTTTACTAGAAATTGATCTCCAAATTCCACAATTTTAGGATTCTCTCTCCATATCTTAATCTCAATCTCAATCTCAATCTCTCTCGATCACTATCTCTTTAGCCTTTCGCTCTCTGTCTCTAAGTAGGGCTTATTAGAATTTTACAAAAAGTTAAATACTGTATGTAGTGGCTAATTACAAAGATAAGAATCAGAACACAAAGATAAGAGAGAGAGAGAGAGTTAAGGACTGTGAGGTGAAAGAGTGTTACAGAGCAGATAGGGCTAGCGACAATAACTAGAGATAACATCAATTTTCCAACCAATTTCCCCAATGTAACCCCATTTTTAGACCTTAATCAGTACAGGCAATGGTTAATGCTCAATCGAACTTTAATGGTTTATGATTTCAGTGGTGGTTGGTTTGGAGCAGTGGGGTTTCAGTCATGATTTCGGTAGTGGCCGTGGTTGGGGATTCCAGTGGCCACCATGGAGGGGTGATGCCGAACTGGTTGGAGTGGTGATGTCAAACTGATTGGAGGGGATTTCGGCTTCGGCCATCGTGGCCACTGTCAATGGTGGTGTAGATCCCGGGCTGGAAAAGAGAGATAGGGGGTTGACAGAGTAAGGGGTGGTAGAAATAGGATATTTCTTAATGTGATTTTTTAGTTATTTATATTATCAAGGGCAAAGTAAAAATTTTAAAAACTTTACCATTTAGGCCCCATCTGATTTGACTTAAAATGTTTTACAACGAAAAATATTTTTTTATGTAAAACAATTTTACTTAAAAAAATTATTTCCTCTTCATTCTTCGGTGTTTGACAAAGTCCATAACCAAGTAACAGAGAGTACACATAAAAATCAAATCACTAAATCAAACGCAATCAGATTAATACTAGACAACATGTTATCTCACTTTTTCACTCTTAGCAGCTCACACGATCGCCTATTGTTCCTCTGTAACTATCATTCAAAAATTTTCAACAAGCCCAACAAACTAGTTAATTTCTTCACATTTCCCTACCCTAAGAAAGTAGAAGATAAAAACAGAGCAATCAAATGAGGGACATGAACTACTAAGCAATTCCTTCCACACCGAGACACAGCCGCTCTCCCCCACCTTTTCTCTCTCTCTCTCTCTCTCAAATCTAGTAATCACCCATACCCTTCAATGGAACCCATGAGAACTATGGAAATCAAAAGATGTGGGGGTTTATAACTACAGTGAAAAATAAAGAGGAGAAATCGTTTGGAGTGAATGAGATTGAGATGCACAATCCGAAAGCAACACAATAGAGATGCAAGAGATGAAGAGTATGCTATACACGTTCTACACCTTTTATGCTCTCAAGAGTTATAGAACGAAGTGTCGAAGATAGAACTCAAAATTGACTTACCAATTTTAAATCTGTAAGTTATTTTTGGGGTTTTGGACCAAAAATAATTTTTAACAAAAATATTTTACTTAATTTTTATCTAATCAAACAACGAAAAATGTAAAAAATATTTTTAAAAAAAATATTTTATATAAAATCAAACGGAGTCTTAATAAAGCCAGCTTCTGTTAGTCAACTAACGTTAGAGTAAAGGGAAAATCTGTTAAAACTTACAAGGTTTTAAAAACAGGGGAGCGTAGCCTGGGTGTTAGGATGTAAAGGGTACTTGCTTTATTTTTCTTAAATCTTAGGGTAGTCAGTGTAATTTATCTTAAAATTTCAAAAATAAAAGAAGAAGAAACTAGCACCACCACAATAAAAACAACAAATAGTAGCTCCATTATTAGCATGCACAAAAACGAGTTAGAAAAAAATTATTAAAATAAAAAGAAGAAATCATATATCAAACAGCGTCGAATGGTGGGAAGTTCCGTACGTCCGTTTTACAGATGGGACGACCCTCGAATCATTAATCGAAACCTCAGCGCCGTTAAAAACGACCGACCAATGATATCTACAGTCGTCGCCGACGAGTTTTCTCTGTTGCAATTCCACAATCTATACTTACACGTACCCCCCAACACACCAACATTCCAACATCCACACTCTCCGCCGTACGATCACCCAGATCCTAAACTGAAGCTACTCAATCAACGGCCACAGAGCCATTACCGTGGGTCGCAGAATGAGATCCCATTTACTGACACGCAATTTCAATTACCTAACCAATTAGAGCACACCAAACTTTCATGGGGCTGCCCGCCACTCTTGACCCTTCTCTCTCTGCGCACTCGAGCTAGCTCTTCTAGTCTTCTGAGTCGATGTGGGGTCCGTCGATATATATTCACATGTAGATACATATTAATCAAAGCAATTTTCTTTTCTTAATTTTTTTGCTGGGCATTTACAGCAATTTTCTATTCTGAAATTGAGTCGCCTGATTATCTGCTCTCGTTGATCCTTAAATTTGCCTTTTTTACTATTTTTTTTCCCCTCTCTTTCTGGGCAGAGAGAGCATTATAAGAGGGAGGAAGAGAGGAGAGAGAGAGAGAGAGACGCTGGCTGTGACTCATCTCATATCGGAGGAGGAAGTGTCCTCGCTCCTGGGAGAAGAAGAGCAAGAGGTGGTGACAATGGATGTCCACGACGACGATTCTGGCCCTCGCAAACTCTACTGTGAAGAACAGTTAGAAATTGAAATTCCCGAAACCGCCCACCAGATCAGCCATGGTCTCTCTCTCTCTCTCTCCTTCTTCTTCTTTTCCTTCTTTCCCTATTTCCATTTTTTCCATTTTAGTTTTGTTTCATTACATTATACATACTTATCTGTGCTCACATATATGACTAGTGCAGATTGGATTTTTAGAATATTCTCTTTGTCTGACCGAGATTGTTGTATATTCTGTACAGTGAAAAATAATGTTTCTCTTTTGCTAATTTTGGGGTAAATTGAATCAGTGATGTTGAGTGTAAGGAATGAAAATTAGGAAATTTAAAGTGCAGAACTTCGTTTTGGGTTGAATGTTCATCAATTTCTCTATGTAGTAGGATTTGGGGTCTACGAGAAATTAATGGTTTTTTGTCTTGTTTAATGAGTATTTTTAGTAAGAGGGTATACAACCTTCTCTTTTTTTTTTTTAATGACAAAATAAAAAGGTTAACATCAGGCCCGTTAATAGTTTGCACCCTCGGTTATTCTTAACTATAATGGTTCTTGAGAGGGAAAGAGTCCTTTGTTTATGGGTAATCTTTATAATTTGCTACTTCATTGTACTCGAGCTACGTAGTATTGTTATCATTCATGTTTTTTTTTTTGGCATTTTCTTGGAATTTTGTAGATTCATGGTTTCAAGTGGGTTTTGTCCTCACCACCGGTATCAACAGTGCTTATGTACTGGGCTATTCCGGGACAATCATGGTTCCTCTCGGATGGATAGTGGGCGTAGTTGGTTTAATTGCAGCCACAGCGATTTCTCTGTACGCAAATTCTCTCATTGCTAAGCTCCATGAATTTGGGGGGAAGAGGCATATCAGATACAGAGACCTTGCAGGATTCATATATGGTATGAGCCGACAAAAGAAAGAGCATTAAAATGAAACTAAAATTGGAGCCCTACGCTTTAAATCAATCTCATTCCAATTTGTTGCTCGAATGATTTACTTTGTCATAGGTCGGAAAGCTTATTCGCTTACATGGGCTTTGCAGTATGTGAATCTTTTTATGATTAACACCGGATTTATCATTTTGGCTGGTCAGGCTCTGAAGGTAAGATCAATTTCACTATGAAACTTTGTTGTATGAATTTAAAAAGATTGGTAATTTTATGATTTGAAGATGTCTGAAGCTTTTCCCAAGTTTTTTAATTTGTACAATTGCTGTGCAGGCTATCTATGTTCTTTTCAGGGATGATGGTGCCATGAAACTCCCATACTTCATTGCAATATCTGGGATTGTATGCGCCATGTTTGCCATTGGGATACCCCATTTATCAGCTCTGAGGATTTGGCTGGGCTTTTCAACATTTTTCAGTCTAGTGTATATAATCATATCAATTGTTCTGGCAGCTCGAGATGGTACAATTTAATAATTTTCTAATGATAATCTCAACATGTGAGAGTCCATTTATAATACTACGCACTCTGTTTTTACTCTCCGAAGAAGAAAAAGTGCTGATTTAGTAGTTAACACCGTGGCAATCATTTCTGGTGTCAAATTAACATTGCCATTTTCTATGTTTTTACAGGAACTAAAGCTCCGGCAAGGGACTATAGCATCCCGGGAACGACAACGAGCAAGATATTCACTACCATTGGTGCAGTTGCAAATCTTGTTTTTGCATTCAATACAGGAATGCTTCCAGAGATACAGGTGCCGTGAAATATTTTCCAATAATGATCGAAATGCTCTGTTAATATGTGGAATCTAGAATATCAAGCCGATAATATTATTGGAAGATCTCTGTTTTCAGCTGTTCTCGAGATAAAAGATCTCTGTTTTTGCATTCGGAATAAATTTAATGACATTTGTTTTTGAAACAGGCAACTGTGAGACAACCTGTGGTGAAGAACATGATGAAAGCTCTCTACTTTCAGTTCACCGCCGGAGTTTTGCCGATGTATGCTGTGACTTTTGTGGGTTACTGGGCTTATGGATCTGGGACATCAACTTACTTGCTCAACAGTGTAAATGGTCCAGTTTGGGTGAAAGCAATGGCCAACATTACTTCCTTCTTGCAAACTGTCATTTCTCTCCATGTATGTATCTTCTTCACTTCCACTCTATGTGGTTTTTTATCATGTTGCCTAGCTTGTTTAGAATTTTCATTCTTCTTCTGCCAGATATTCGCAAGCCCGATGTACGAGTACTTGGATACGAGGTACGGGATTAAAGGAAACGCGCTGGCTTTTCGCAACTTGTCATTCAGGGTTCTGGTGAGAGGCGGTTACCTGGCTATAAACACGTTCGTGGCGGCTTTGTTGCCATTCCTCGGAGACTTCATGAGCCTGACAGGGGCCGTCAGCACGTTCCCGCTTACTTTCATCCTTGCAAACCACATGTACCTGGTAGCTAAGGATAACAAGCTGAGTTCTGTGCAGAAATCCTGGCATTGGCTCAATGTATGTTTCTTTGGCTGCATGTCCCTTGCAGCAGCAGTTGCAGCCTTGAGGCTTATTGCAGTGGACTCCAAAACTTACAATCTGTTTGCTGATCTATGATCAGAGTTTTTATACCTGTTGGGAAATGGGTTCCCATGGTTGTATTTCGTTTGACATTTCAAGCTTTAGATTTAATTAGTACATAATATATTGCCTCTTCGATCATTTCTCTCCTCTCTTGGATTCCCCAATTAGTGGAGACAAGGAGTCTCTCTTGAAGGGCTTTAAAAGTCCTAGTTTTCTTTCAAATTCCAGTTCAATCCCATGAGTTGGAGCTATGGATGGGCCTTTACCTTAGTGGTAGTATCCTAATATGCTCGGACATGATAATTAAAGTATCCGATACTTAGACACATACCTACAACGACAGGCATACCAAAGTAACATGGGGTAAGAGTGTAGGACACATTCTTGGGGTGATGAGGTTGCTCCTACCTAATCTCGAGTCAAATATTGTTCTAACATCTCATATCTGGGACATGCTATTTTAGATAAGATGCAGCAAGGATTAGCATATAGAGACAATGAACTAAATTCTTGAAAGTTATTTCATGATTTTCATCAACACAAATTCAGTTAATGTTATTGAAACCAATTTCACTACCACTTCATTCTCCCAAGATATAGTATGCCATGGGAGCCAAGTATATACATATATATATCTCCTAAAGTCGACAAATGGTTAAAAAGAAGTTTCTATAAAAGCATTTGGTTGTTTTTTTATTAACAAATGCTTCTCTCCTTCCATAAAAAAACCTATTTTCTGCACAATTTTAATTAATCACAATGAACTTTCAAGAATCCCTGCAACCATTCAACTCATCTGAAAACAAAATAATAATAACAGATTCAATACCACAACACTTCATAACATACACCTGAATTCCTTACCAAACACCAGAAAAATGGACAAGAGGAGCAACTGTGAGAGAGACAGACACAAAGACGTAGAGGCAAGTCTACCATTAATCATTGATATCCTCATAATCTATATAGGAGCAACCAGAAATATAGATACCATTGATCATTTTGATGAAAAGCAAGGGCAAAGCATGTCATGGAAAACAACACAAACAATAATTTTTGTTCAATTGTTTTCAATGTTGAGTTGCAATTTACGAGTTTGGATGACATAAGTCATTCAAAAGGCATATGTGCCCTCAATTTCCAGCCTAGTGCATTATAGATGTCATTCAAGCACCACCTACAAGAAATCACCTATAGACTATCTGTGGGATCACAAAACAAAGAATCTGTGTGGATAGACTCTTAGTTAATAATATGAACTCCTAGTTCTATATAAAAGGGAGCCTCTCAGTCAGTCAGTCACCTAAACTTTTAGTCCATGGATTCAATACCCTGTGCAAAGGATGGATTATTGGATCATACCATAAAAGCTGAAATTCTAGTAGTGTTGAGAAGCCGCAGTTTTCAAAATCTAAAATCAACATAATAAACTGATTATATTTCACATACAACACATAATTTCCCTTCCAAGCTTCATATATTTCACAGTTACTTCCTAAATAAACATTTTCATCGATTAAGATTTCTGACTGTATGAGAGAAAAAATATGGACTGCCAGATCCAGGTTAAACTCAATATACACATCCCAACCAATAAAAACAGTGCAAGTTGTTGGGCAATGACATACCAAGCAACATCACCCAGACACCAGCTTCACAACAATGACAATGGTATTGGCAACCACAAGAGGAATTCTCATGTACTGGACTGCATAAATAAGACCTATCAACTGCCCCTTCAGTGAATTTCTTCTGGCACCTGAAAATTCTTGGAAGCTCCACCCTCTGGGCACAAGGAACCGCTCCTCATTTAATATTGCCAGTGCATTAGCAAGAAGTAGACAACCTTCAAATAGCGTCCAAAAACCCATTCCCTGCAGCAGGAACAATAGCTAATCACTTTCAATAGAATCCAAATCTGCCAAATTTCAAATCAGAAAAAACTGCCCAAAATTTTGGAATTGTAGTCTAAATTCAGGAAAAATTGCATCAGCATTCAAGGGAAAACAGCAATTTAGTATTTTTCTCAATTACTGGACGCAAAATTTAGTGAAATGCAGATTGGGACAAGAAAGCAGAATCTGAGCAGTCAAAACTTAGATTAAAAAAGGGGCAAAATTCTTGAAATTTTGAATTCGGAATTCAGAGGAAGTGGCTATTGTAGTATTTTTCCAATAACTTGACTGAAAATTGTGTTGAATTTTGGAAAAAATAATCAAACTGAGTCAAATTTGCAAATATTCGGCCCCCAAGGTTAAAAAAAATCTAAATTTTGGAATCTTTGAGTTCGGATAAAAAAATTGAAAACCTTGCTTAAGCACTACCCTAAAAACCAAAATATATCGCATTTAATACTATGAAGACATATATCAGAATCAGAGTGTGACTATAGTCTTTATCAACATGTAATGATGCTAATAACAAATCTGTTAATAATTTTATGCTTCATTTCGAAGACCTAGTTCTGACAGTACAATCACCGTATATATGTTCTTCAACAGTTATTCCATTCAGTGTATGAGGATTACACCAGTAAGCCGTTTAGCTTCACCAAATCCATAACGAAATCACAATCAATCACTATATCAAATGGCGAACTTCAAACCCTAAGCTGGAGATGCAATAAGAACTCATTTTCACACAATATTAAAGAAGTGAAATATGTTATGAAGATTAGATCTACAATACAACGGCATATACATACCTATCTATATATATATATATATATGTAAGTCCTAAAACGGGAATTGGAGAAGAAAATGGGAAGACTAAAGATAAAACTGACCTGATAATTTTGGTGAAGAACACACCCCAATCGATCGGAAAGCTCACCGAAACGACTTTTGCGTTGGAAAAGAACTGGTTTGATTGGGAACTCGCTTGGCTTGGGTTGTTACGACATCGTTAGCCCAATGGAACTAGCGTCTGTAACCTGGATCTATCAAGGACAAAAAAATAAAAATAAAAGAGAAAGGTGACGAAAAAATGACAAAATGGTAGATTTTAAATTTTTGCTTTTTTTTTTTTTTTTAACAACTAAATAACATACGTTGTAATTATATTATATATATATATATATATTTTTTTCCCTCGTCAAATTTTTTATTCAAATACAGTGTTAGTAAACCGACAACATTAAGATATGTTTTGGGGAATAGACTAGATTCAATCATATATATTTTTCTGCTAAATAAATAAAAATTACATTATGTTATTTACTAAGCCTATAATTACTCTATAAATCATAATTATCAGTCTCGTTTTACGACACTGATTTTATTGTACCGAATGAAAAAGGATGGCCAAATTTGTTTTGTACAATTCCTCAACATGCACTGGATTTTAGCGGGTTTGTACATTAATATTTTTTTTGTTATTTGTATTTTACATGACTTATTTTTTATTATGTTCTTATGATATATATCAGTTAGAACTTATGTAGGATATATACTAGAAATTGATGTATTTTTAATTTTTTTTAATACATATTTGTGTTAAATAACATGTTTATGTTATACTAAAATATTTTAATATTAAATAATTGTTGATATAAGTAATAACATATTCTGTATGTCAAATTTAATTGATAAGTATTGTATGTTTAAAATTTTATAAAGAGGTATATATTTTTATAATTATGTAATTTTTTAGTGACGAATTCGAAGCTGTATGCTTACAGATGAACCACAAGGCCCACAATCACCATTGACTTTGGGTTTTGGTCTCCAATGCTTAGTCCAGCCCATTGCTAATTCTCTTTCACAATTGACCCATTTACACCTACAAGGATTGTGGGCCATCTGGCCCACAGCCCCTCCAAAACATGACTCATAGATCCATTTCGCCGTCTATCAATGCCACCCTACATATAAATACGCTCGTCTCTGCAATCCGCAATTAGGGTTTTAGGTTTCTTCTTCGCAGGTGTCTCCAGCAGTGGTCGAGCCTCTTAAGCCTCCAGTGAAAATGGTGAAGGGACGCCAAGGAGAGCGTGTCAGGTCTGAGATCTGTGCAAACCTTAGTTCTTACACGTCAAATTCCATCAAAATGATGTATATACATACATGTACACATATATATACACACACGCATATATGGACTGACGCTTACGATTACTTGATTTCACGTTTGTATTCAGACTATACGTCAGAGGAACCATCCTCGGATACAAGAGGTGAAATATAATCTCTAAGCTCTTTTAGCATTTACTCCGATTAGGATTTGTTCTGCTGATTGGTTCCGGAGCTTACTGTTGTGTGTTGATTGGGTTTTTAGGTCGAAGTCGAACCAGTACCCAAACACGTCGCTGATTCAGATCGAAGGAGTGAACACGAAGGAGGAGGTAGCATGGTACCAAGGCAAGCGCATGGCGTACATCTACAAGGCCAAGGTGAAGAATAACGGATCGCATTATCGTTGCATTTGGGGAAAGGTCATCAGGCCCCACGGTAACAGTGGTGTCGTTCGAGCTAAGTTCAAGTCGAATCTCCCTCCCAAATCCATGGTATACAGTTATAGTTAGTGCTGACAGATGATATATGTATATACGTATATTAATATACTAAGGCGTATGGCACAATTGAATTTGTCGCTATTGAGGTGTGGTTTTGATGGATGAAATTATTGTTATTTTGCAGGGAGCTAGGGTTAGGGTCTTCATGTACCCCAGCAACATATGAGGTACCATTACTGTACCTTGATATTCTTTTTTGTCGTTGTGATTGAGAAATCTGGTTTTGGTTGTGTGTGTATTTGTATGAGTAATCTGGGTGTGGTGGTATCATTTTTAGCATTGTTATTTGTGTTGGTTTGGTTTGTTTATTTTGCATTTCCACTGTTTTTGGGTAAATAAATGTGAGCTTCGTGCATGAGGGTGCACAAGTTTTTCTGGTGAGACAAAACAATCGCCAGCGTGGACTTTCAATGACTGAATGATGCTCCTAATGTACCATGTATTGTTGGATTTATGGGGAAGCATGCTACTTGACCATTTATTTTTAGAGTCAATGATTTTGGGTTAATGAAGATTTCTCTTAGCTATGTTTTCAATGTGAATACTGAGGAAATAATAAATTTTAGGTGAAGAAAATCAGAGAGGTGATGTGTTCAATATAAGAGATCTAAACATGATCTTCATTTTATTTTGGAGATATTTTCTGCTGAAACGAGAGGAACTAGGAACCCAAGAGATGTCTCCATTAGCTCGTGTACATGGTGATTGATTGCATTTACATAGATAAACCCCTGTAATTAGGTTATTTATTTCACTCATAAATGAATATGTTTGGAGCTTATAGAAAAATAGATATGAATGTTCGAAAGCTTATATAAGTTGTCCAGGAAGTAGATTTCTGTTATTGGTTTATGGCTTAGAAGCACGGACGCCTATAAGAAGGTGTTGTGTACATGTCGGACACATTTCTAAACGTGTCATATTATTATTATTATTCCTTTTTAGAATCGAACACTTAGGCCCTTTTTACGGAATAAGAAAATGGAGGATATGTAATACTATAAGATAAGGAGAGTGATGATAGGTTATAAGTAATATAATGATGTGATGAGTGATTACTCATATTATGTTTGGTTAGGACGGAATAAGTAATATTATATTTTGATATTATCAAGTTATTTATTACAAAGTTAATATTAATAATATATTATATGGTACTATACTAATATAATATTATATTAATCTATTCTGATATTAATAGAAGGGTACAAATGAGATTTTCCTTTTATCCCAAGGAAGGGGATATGTAATGCCACCTCCCCCATTTTGAGTGATTACATCTCCGGAGATGTAATCCAGTACTTTTTTTCATTGCCACATGGTTTTTGTGGGCCCATGGATATCATCTTTAATCCCCCACTCTTTTATCCCTCAAACAAACATGGCCTTTGGGACATGCGAATCTATTAGTTGGCACCCGCATGCATCACTTACACATGTGAACACATTGCAAGATTAAAAATAATAATTTATAATCCAATTGTAAAATAAAGCAATATGATTTTATACTTAATTTGATATTTAAACTATAGAATATATAGTTTTTAAGTTTAATTAGTGTTATTCTACATTTTTTTATTATCTGTGAGTAAAAATATTTCTATATATGACATAAAATATATAATTTTGTCTTGTCCCCGCTGTGTTATCCTGCATTTTTTTAAAATCACTGTGTTGGGTGTCCGTGTCGTGTTTTTGTTGTGATTCCGTGTCCATGCTTCTTGGGTTTATGATTCCTGTTATCATTGCACCTATGAAAAAGAAACTGGTTTTGTTGCATATACTAGTATGCCCCCTTAGATGTGACATAACGGTCTGAAACAATGAACACTTTATGTCATGATATCAGATGTTTGTTGGTACAAACGGCCACTGAGAAATATGTCCTGTTAACTGTAGGATGCATCGAACTTAACCCATTGTATTGTGTTGAGATATTCATGCTTGCGCTTCAGTTTTTAGGTTGGATAGTTGTATGAGCTTTGGGAAGACCGCTTCCTCTGTTTTGTCAAAGCATGTCTGAAACATAAATGTTGTGGAGTTCAAGTAGACTCTTGGATATATATATCAAGTTGTACGGTTAATAGAAAATCCTGTTTAAAGCAGGAGAAATTGGAGAGAGGAGGGACTGGTTTAAACTGTATGATTTGTAACTATCATTAATATGACAATTGCTTGTTATGTATGTAATCAAACTCATCAGTAGAACTTTTTTTCATGTAGTTTCTATTTCTTTTATTTGCTTTCAGAAAAATATATATATTTTTGGTGCTAACAGTCTGATCATCAGTGCTTTCTGTAAATAATATAATGGTTACTTATAGGTGATGTTCTGGCATGATTTGCAATTTCAGAAGGTTTTCTCTTATCATAAATTCTTGTCTTTGGTTTGCCTTACTATACCTACCTAAAAGAACCTGGAAAGCAAAGGTTGTGGTTCCTTCCTGCAAAATGTTGACTAGTGCTCTTATGTTTGGCCGTTATATATTACCGGATGCTTTCTTTTGACACTTCCTTACGTAGTGTTGATTGTAATTCTTTCTCCTTTTCCCGCTTGCAGTTCCTCCAGAAGATGCAGATTGCTATTGGTGATTTCAGAAGTTTATGAATTCCAGATTGAGATAATTGGGTGATTAAGAGCATCTGCATTTCAGTTCAATAGTTAGAAATAGAGAGTTGAATTATCTTGTGTTTTCTGGAGCAAAAATAGCCTCTTGTTTAGGCATCTTTTTGTTTGTTATTGTCAAGGATAGTATATTTGAAAGATGTTGCTTATTTTGATTAACTATTTACATTTATGCACCATTTGTTCTTTGAATTGCACGACCTGATTACCCTAAATTTGATTCAACTAAATATGTTTGAGGGGTGCTAGCATCAGTTGCTGGTGTCTGTCACTCAGCTTACTGATAGTCATCTCAGCATGGGCCTACATGCATCTGGTGGGTCAGAGTTGACATGGCTAATATCAGTTGCTAGCATCGGTGAGTGACCAACACTTGTGCTACTGATGCTAGCATTCTCCAATATGTTTTTGCTGTATTTTTCCGATTTTGGCTTTTGATTGTTCCTGTGAGATATGTATTAGATTGTTACCATATCCTAAGCATAAGAACACCAATTGTTGTGGCTATGCAGTAACTCGGTGCATCAGATTATCAATGGGTGAAATTAGCACTTGAATTAGTACGTAGCCCCTTCAAGTTTCGATTCGTTATGTAACATCTTACTGTCCAACAACCACCTCAGTTTATGTGCCATCTGTCACCAAGTTGTATTTCTGGGTCCCAACTATATTTTTACTCTGATTACTCAAAAAAAACAAAAACGTTTTCTTTGTTTAGTTTGTGATTAGAAATAATTGTTTTTATTCAAACTAGAAGATACCTAAACGTTGGTTTTGATGAAGTTGAAACTAAACGACTTGGTGAAAGAGGTAAGCCAATTGAAGTTCTGTGCTTCTCTTTTACTCCCACAAATATACTATTCTATCATCCTAAAAAGTTGTAATTTGGATACCTTTAGTAAGAGACTAGATTATGTGAAATATAGCTGTTAAAGAGTGTTACTTACCAGAGTATATATCTATATACAGGCGGCCATACTCATCAGCCCAGCCTCTCTCAAAGAGGCTTCAGCCAAGCAGTGAGCTTTGTGTATTTGGCAAGGGAGATTGGTTTTGCTCTTCTCCGAAACTAGAAGCAAAGGGGATAACTCCAAAGAGTATTTCTTGGGAGGTGAGAACTGTTAGCTTAAAGGGCTATATCCTTTCATTCGGCACATGCCATGTACTTCCACAAATAAAGGAGATGTGAAGGCAGAGTTGCCGGTGGAGTGAACTTTTTTGGGAAACAGAAGGAAGAGAGCTTGCTTATAATTTGACCCACTGGTTTACCAAGTTCCCAACCAAAAACAAGGGTAAATTAAATGGATACCCCTTCAATCATGACTCAATATCACTTTACCTCCTTCGATTAAAACCGTAGACATTTTGAATCTCAACTATTAATTTGTATCAATTTCACTCCTTCTATTAGGTTGCAGTCATAAAAATTAATAGAAAATAGTTACGTGACTAAAAAAATAAACCAAAATATCCTTACACCAAGATAAATGATTTTTTTTAGACAAAATTGTATTGATAAATATTTTTTTTTGGCTCAAAATTGCCTTAGAAAATGTATATATAAGTATATATAAACATGCAGAAGCCAAATATATAAACACACATATATTGCATATGTATAGATATTTATCTGAATGTCAAGGTACTTTGGTATATTTTTCAGTTAGGTGACTGTTTTCCATTACTTTTTCAAACGGTAATTTGAAAAAAGGGTGAAGTGATATAATTGTATAATTGAGGGGTCAAAATGTTCACTTTTTAGTTAAAAAGAGTAAAGTGATATTGTGCCATAATTGAGGGGGTGCTCGTGTAATTGACCCAAAAAACAATAGCATATACACGTACATATATACAGTTTAACTGTATAAAAAAATAAGTTTGATAATCTAGTGATTTTTATCTTTTCATTTGAAGAATTATTATATTTGTGATAATTAAATGCGACTATGTGAAGAATTGCTAAAAAAATAAAAGAAAATTTTGTAGGCAAGTACTAAACCAAAACATTCCTCCTTTGATTTGTCTCTGCTAAATTGGTACTTAGTTTTAGGAAGATGAAGCATAATATTCAATGAAGTTTGCTACTCCTCTTCTCTTTATGATTGTTATTTGTTACCTCTTGACTATAGTTGACAATGTTCATGGTACCTTTGTGCAATTTGAGAGGACACTAAACTACTTAGGTAAAGCTAATTTTAAAAGGAATTACAAATATTCATTGATTACATTCTAAATGGGATGACTTCATTTTTTTTTGTACATCGGATTAAGAGAGAGAGAGAGAGAGAGAGAGGGAAATTATACCCTTCAAAAGAGATGTCAACCATATTATGAGGATCTTCAAGGACTACTCCTAACCCATTTTGGCCCACTCCCATATTGATTTATAAATCAACACATTGGTTCTTTGCGCTCAAATACCCCCGTAAGGTGGGAAAATTATCTCGTAGATATATCAGATAATAAACCTTACATTTATTTGATATGTATGTTTCTCATAAGTCAAACATGTGTGTTCCGGATCAATGAGATAATTGCTCGGGTAGATGACCTTTTATTATGCCATGGGAGAACATTACACTGTTAGTCGAGAAGTTTGGCAACCTAATCACTAATGGAAACTAGGCATGGTGCTCCTTGGTGGACTTCATCAAACTAGTACTGGCCAGATTCACATAATCTACTGGGCTCCATTTGGACTGGTCTTTTTTTTTTTTTTATATTATTCAATCTACTAGAATAAATATGTTTAGTTGACTCATTCTCTTGATTTCCAGCAATAGAATGGCATGTGGGTTGGGTTGGTGTTTCTATATTCTCTCCACTAGGATGAATCAACCTTAGAAATAGATATTTAGTGTGTAAGGAATGCTTTTCTTCAGATGAAGTCATACAACAATAACACTCCTCATATTCTAATCAAAGTCAATAACTTTGTGGCTACTTTAACCAGTCATTTTGAACCAGTCTTCGAATATTCTAGGTTTAAATTCCTTGTACCAAGAGAAAAAGGAAAAAAAAAAAAAAAGAAGAAGAAGCTAGATTTGCCAATTCTAAACAAATTATTCTACTTAAACTTTTCAGCAAACTCTACTTTCATGGTTGGCCTTCCTTCCTTACCTTCAATGGTCAGCTCTTCCTTCTTCTCCTTCATTCTTCCACCACTATAGGTCATTCTTCCACCACTATAGGTGATGCGTATGAACCCAGCATCAAATAGACTTTACCAATTAAGTTGATTGGCACCTTCACCTATAATAAGAAGTTGGGTAATTGGCTTAATTGGTAGAATTTGATTAAAATCACCAAACTAAGATTTGTTAGTGTCCTCGAAATTCACAATGCATATTAAATCCCATTATTAAATTTCGTTTAAAATGGTAGGTTGCACTTATCACAAAGGAACGTTTTAATTGTTCACTAACGCTCCGTTTGCAACTTAAATTTTCAGTGAAAAAAAGAAAATGTGAAGAAAAAGAGAACAAAATGATAGAGTATTTTTATTCTCTTTTTCCTTGCGTTTTCTTTTTCTTTTACTTTTTCAAATGAAAATTCGAATTCCAAACAAAACATAAAAAAAAAATTGAGAACATTTTCTTTGGTTTGCAAAAGTTTTTCTTTTTTTTTCACAATGGTAAAAGGTATTTATTAGAATAAAAAAACTCAGTATATGTTCACCAACAACTAGGAAAAAAGCTACTGCATGAGCTAACTGATTACCATTTCTGTGAAAACTAAAACCTATAGCACCAAAAAATAAATAAAATATGAAACATATAGCAACTGAAGACTAAGTATATGCTACCCATTGCTTAAACTGTGCACCACCATAGCCCTTTGCTTAAATTGTACACACCACTATAGCCTCGATAAGAGTTAAGGTCAAAAGCTATAACTCAAGTTTGATATGAGCGTAGCTTAAGTTTGATTTGAAAGAATACTTGCAAATTTGGAGGTTGTAAAATGAACTGAATTATTTGAATTCGACTTGTATTCTGATAATTTAAATAAAAAAAGTTATTCAATGTTCATGGAGCACTATTCTTAATAATTTTATTTATCAAGGCTCATCATAATTTATGTCATTCTTGTTTCTTCTCAGTGCTTCAAAAGCACATTCTCATGAATAATTCAGCTTAAACACATTTGATGCTATTTTTCAAGTTTAACCCGACAAACTTTTCTACACTGAAAAAAAAAAAAAGAGCTATTAAAGATTATATAAAAAATTAAACAAAGATAAATTTAAACATATTTTAAATTTTGTTAAGTTTTTAAACTAAAATTTAATAACATGTTACTCAATTCAGCTCAACTGATTTACAACCTTCAACAAATCTACTGCAATCTAACCCCTATCCAGCTCGCGAATCGGATAAAGAGTTATTGATTGTCACGCACTGATCGCTCTCTCTTTTTATTTTAAAAATTGTTAAGAAAAGCAAATAAATAAATAAATAAATAAATTATTAAGTGGCATAAGGAGGATCGAAGCCCAGTACGCGTTTACCTCTGGTTTTAAAACTCTCTCTCTCTCTCTCTCTCTCTGCTTGCAGAGGGCATAATCGTCGTCGGTCGTCCTCAAAACGCGACGCTCCTTGTAATTGAACACAAACAAACACACACACACACGCACTCTCTCTCTCTCTCTCTCTCTCTAAAAGTCTATTTTCTCTCTCTATATTGTTGTGCATGCCTTGCACACACACTCTCATGAAATGCTGTCCGATCCTTGGACGGATGTGATCTCTTTCTCTCTATAGACTCACGGATGCTCTTGAGATCTCTCTTCCTCTTCGTCTTCCTCTTCTCTCGTGGTCCTCCCTCATTCATTTCTCTCTCTAACCCTAGCAGATCTAATGCTGTCCTAGCGTAAGATAGCCTTTTCGTTCTCTCTCTAAGTTTCTTTATTTGAATTTTGAAGACCTAGGATAATAGGATTGGATTCGATTGAATTATGTCGACAATGAAGGGCTCGAGCCGGTTCTTCACGATCGGGCTCGTGACCGCCTGGTACTCATCGAACATTGGGGTTTTGTTGCTCAACAAGTACTTGCTCAGCAACTACGGCTTCAAGTACCCGATCTTCCTCACAATGTGCCACATGACGGCTTGTTCTCTCCTCAGCTACATCGCCATTGCTTGGATGAAGATGGTCCCTATGCAGACCATCCGATCTCGAGTCCAATTCATGAAGATCTCCGCCCTCAGTCTCGTCTTTTGCGCCTCTGTTGTCAGCGGTAACATCTCGCTTCGCTTTTTGCCGGTGTCTTTCAATCAGGCTATTGGGGCGACGACTCCATTCTTTACGGCCGTGTTCGCTTATTTAATGACGTTGAAGAGGGAGGCTTGGCTTACTTATGTGACTCTCATTCCAGTTGTTACTGGTGTGGTCATCGCCAGCGGGGTATGACGCTTTTTTTTCAATCTTCAATTATTTGATTTTGTAGCCAAATTACAATTTCTTTGTAGTGGAGTTGTGTGCGCTTAGTTTGGAGGTAGCTATTGCAATTTACTCGTGAATTATTATTTGAATAATTTGTTCATAGTTGCTGTTGTTGAATGGGTATTTGATAGCATAGGGAAGAATAGGACGGCAATAAATAATTTAGCCATAGTCTGCTTGCCGGTGAAGTGTGCGGATAAAAGAAAAGAAGAAAAATAGAAGATAGGAAACACAAATTGGAGTTTCTGACAGAATAAATTTATATAGTTACATCAAACATCTGATGCTTTAAAATTTGTGGAAACTATGGAACTCAGTAATCAGTCATTTATTCACTTAGTTGGTGAGCTCAAGTATCAATTGTACATGTAGGTAACTGAATTGGGACCGATGAATCTAAGATTGTAGCCTTCTGAATTAGTGATCTGGATATTCTGTTGTGATTGGAACAATATTCTTTGAGCAAAATTTTTTGCTTCTAATTCTTTTTCGCTCTTTCTTTCTTGGCTTTAGGGTGAGCCAAGTTTCCATCTTTTTGGATTCATAATGTGTGTTGGTGCTACGGCTGCAAGGGCACTTAAAACAGTGCTTCAAGGGATTTTGCTTTCTTCTGAAGGGTAATGATCATATACTGTTTTGTATATTCGTGTAATTTAAATTAGATAAGTCCGGGGGCATAATTTTTATTTTTGCATTTGAATTAATTCTACTTCTAGATATGAATACTGAACTGTTTAAAGTTTTGTTTCAGGGAAAAGCTGAATTCTATGAACCTCCTCCTGTACATGGCTCCAATAGCTGTTGTACTTCTACTTCCTGCAACACTCTTTATGGAAGAAAATGTTGTTGGTATCACCCTAGCCCTTGCAAGAGATGATATCAGGATCATCTGGTATCTGCTATTCAATTCTGCCTTGGCATATTTTGTGAATCTGACCAATTTTTTGGTCACAAAGCACACGAGTGCTTTGACTCTACAGGTTTGCCTCCTTTTCTGTTCCAAGCTTTTCACCGGTGTGATTCAATGTGGTTTCATGTTTGCTATCAGTACATGTTCAGGATAAGTTTTTTGAACCAAAAACCCAATAAGTATCGTTGGAAAGAAATCAGAGAAAGTTGGGATCAAATTGGTCCTATTTTATCATATGAAGTGTGAGATCATAGTAATATAAATTTCATTTAGCAGCCTTATTTAATGTTTGCACAGCCCCCTCTCTCACATTTTGGGGCCTACCCATATGAGAGTCCTATGTGAGAGAGAGGTATGTGGAAGCATCAATAATGGCCGTGCATTTAACAGTTTCCTATATTTAAAGTGGGAAAGGGAAGGAAAACCAGTAGATGATCACCATATTATGTGCCCCCAACCCAACAAAATAAATAAGTAAAGAAAGAAAGAAAGAAGAGCCAAAAAAAGCCTTTCCTATTTTGATTTTTGTTTTTGCAAAGCCACCTATTCAAACAGGCAAGGAGCCGCTTTGGTCTTTGAAGATGAAATTTTGTTTCCTAGGATGGCTCTTCGAAGGTCATCCTAATCTAGCTTACGGTTTTTCTTGGCCTACAGCATGGAATAAATTCAATGTCAATGGATTGCCTTATCTGAAGGAATTAGTACAGTGCCAACAAGTGTATGATGTGAAGTTGCTGATAGTGTATTACATTGTGCTCTGGGTGGTGGCTGGGGAGGTGTGGACTGTGGAGCCATTTTTCATCTTTTAACATCTTGGGTCATAGGAGAACAGATTTTTCTGTGATAAGTAAATATATTATATAAAGAAAGGGACCAAGGGGTAGCCATCCAAGTATGCTCATAGGAGGACATATGATTGATATGCATGATGGTTGAAGCTCCTAACAGTAAGAAGGCCTTCCTTTTTAGTAGAGAAACGGGAATGTATGGAGATAATGGTTATCTTCTCACTTAGGCATGCTTTTGCTATAATTTTTTCTTTTCTTTTTAAACCATACATTTGGAGAACTCACACACATTGGTGTCATAGAAAGAGCAAATCTAAGTTAGGAGGTCAAGACAGCTGAATTGAAAGTAGTGAGCCCTAGAAATGTACATTGCCATTTTGACAAAAGGATCCATTTGGTAGACCCCAACTTGTTGGTTAAGGTGTTTTTGAGTTATGTATCTTTTCGAATCAGTGTGTGGCCCAGAAAGGCTATTTGGACATTTTATTTTGCTTTTCTTGCATTTTGTGCTGGGGTGTGGCCCAGACTGGAACAGATTTTGTTTAGCTTATTTTTCTGATGGAAGGTGGAATTCAGGTAAATTGGTAATGTTCAAGACTTGTTATGTTTGGAGTTCGAAGAACTACAAAATCTGTTAACAATCAAAGAGTTTTAAACTAGCAAATAGTAGTTAGTAGTTACTTATTAAGTGAGGATTATTGTGATGGTACATATATGCCATTTGAGAGCTTTGGGGTTTTTGGTAGGCAAATGTGTCATGTTGACTGATAGAATAGCTCACTTGAAAGTCAAAACACAGTATGAAATATTTTATTATGCATAAAACTAACATAGCCATCAATTGACATCACTTGTCACATCCGTGACAAACCTCTTATCCAGTCAACTAGTATATCTCCAGCAAATTTCTTAGGGGGATTGGCTTTGGAAATCTGTACTAACTTTCATGGTTCATGAAAATTCGCACAATTGCTCATCATAGCATGCTCAATAATTAAGTTTCAGTTTAGTTATAGTTTACGTTGAGATTGCACTATGTTTTTACCTTTTAGCAGCAATTTTTTTCCTTGCTGACTGGAGTTGCCTACAGCATTCAAATTGTGTCCTACAATTGGATAGGTTAATTTAAATAGCAATCATCATATTGTTACTGGTATAGCCTAGTGATATCAATTTTTTTACTTATTGTGGTCCTCTAGTCCAGGACTTGATGCGTTCAAAAATTCCCAGTATGTTATCTCCTGTTTTTCATTTTTGTAAGTTTTTACTCCTCAAGGATAATGTTTTGATGCTTGGTTTCTGCTTGATAACAAATGGTTGGTGGTCCTTCCAGGTACTGGGAAATGCCAAAGGGGCTGTGGCTGTGGTCGTCTCAATATTAATATTTAGAAATCCTGTCTCAATTACTGGAATGCTTGGCTACTCACTTACAGTCTTCGGAGTTATCCTATACAGCGAAGCCAAAAAGCGTAGCAAGTGAAAGATCAGAGTCTGGAAAAGCATTGGCTGCAAATTCCATCTGTTTTGTTTTCTTTACACGAGGACAGGAGCAACCTTCCGGGGGCAAGTTTAGATCATATACTTTCAGCTGGCGTCATGGGATTCTCCCTCTAAATTCTATTTTTTGCCTGGAAATCTAACCTAGGAAATGGGTTTCCATCTATATCAGCAACAACTACCACATTAGCTAGAGTAGAAAGTTTCTAATAAATGACTGATTCTTCTATCTATTCTTCACAGCTTGGGGATATGAGGCAGATCTTCTTTTTATATTTGATTCTTTCTTTCAGGTTAAGGATTGTAGAATTGGAGACAGTATGCTAATAACATTTGCTCATATTGATTACTTAATTAAAGACACAGCAATTTTACCATTTTATTTTTGTCACTTTTAGATTGTCTGCTTGTACTTGGGACCAAGCTTTTCAGCCTATTTATGAGCAATAACACAGTATTAACATTTTTCATACCAATTGCTATTAACTTTCATGTTTTGGCATTTTAATTTGAAAATGCCCTGTTTATGATGTAGATCAGTAGAAAAACTAGTTCCTGCAGTGGGCAATCCTCCTTTTTACATTGGCAATTCTTCTACAAATTTTTTTCTACCTGCAAACTTTGGACAGCTTTTGGCTTTTTTTAAGTGAAAAGATGCACAAAAAGCCATCCCAAAATATAAGTTGATAGCAAACAGGCCCTTGCTTTACAAAATTTGAAAATTTCCACACAAGGCTCCATATGGCAGACAAAAGCCAGAACACAAAATCTCGAATCGCAACATTATTCTCACTGAACTGAGAGTCTAGTAGAGGATAAAACTACTCGACATCCATTACTTCAACTTTGCCATTAGTTTCCATCTGAGGGTTGTTTTGCAATCGAGGCTTGCTTTCCACTTCAGTCTCCATGTTAGCCTCCTCAGCTTTGGGCATAGTCTCCACTTCAGACTCCATGTTAGCCTCCTCCACTTGTGGCATGGTCTCTACTTTAGGCTTGGTCTTCGCTTTAGGCTTGGTCTCCTCCTTAGGCTTGGTCTCCACATGAGCCTCAGCTTCCTCCTCTTCTATCTTAGGAGCCAAAAAGAACCTGAGGTAACCCATCTCTGCAATTTTGTACTCAACCACCACAGGTAGCTCCGAAGACAGGCTGATCGTCACTTGATTTGCCAATGGGGTGGCCTTTGCGAAGAAATTCATGTACCTTAGTGCAAAGGTCAGTGTAACAGTCTCCTGCATTTCTATAATGGTAGCTTCTTCAGGCTGCAAATTACAATAGGCAAAAAGCAAGACTCAGCTAAAGAATTATAGTTAGCCCGAGCTAGTTGTTATTTTTATTTTCCCCAGAGAAACAAAAGCACAAATATATTGGACACGAGAAACAAACATTCTGCCTCAACATCCGGCATAGAGAGGAAGTTTTGGATTTGAATATATGTCGAAAAGATTCAAGCAAATTTGAGCAATGCACAGCATCAAACCTTGTCTAGTGACTCATTCTGCCTATAGACGATGTTAGCTGTGCCAATATCACCTCTAGTGGAGAACTTTATGCCTTCCTTTGTCACAGATATAACAACTGCAACGACACTTTGCATCCCACAATTAGAATTCTTAACTTCTATCCTTGTGAGGCAGAGGGAGTCAAAACTAGAAAGGAACTAGAAAAGAAAATAGGAAGCTAAGAAGAGAATGAAGAGTAATGTTGAATCTAGTACAGTACCGGTATCACCAATAGTGCTCAGATCTTTGCAAATCCTTGCAAACTCAGCTGAAGGCATCCTAACAATGGCTTCATATTCTGCTTCTGGAATCCCAAGATGCTCGCTATCAATGTCCATGAGCTTCATCTCAAAGTCCGCAATCTTATCTTGGGCTTCAATAAACGAATTTGAAATTTTGAATCAAGAATCAACAAATAAATTTCCAAGTCCACAAAGAAAAGAAAAAAAGTTCCAAGTTAATTGGAAAAAAAAAAAGAAAGAATATCCCAACAAATGAAAATCCAACAACCGCAAATTTGATTTCCATGCAGATTAATTAAACAGCAAAACTCACGAAAAAATAAAACGAGGAAAGGGGCCTATGAATTCTTACAAATGTGTACTGAAAGAAATATAGAAACTGAAAGGATCAAAGAAAGATGCAATAATTCATGAGAGCAATTTTACATGTACTAACGAATAAAATATATGAAAGGAACACATAAATTAGAGAACAGTTTTACTAGAGCTACCAAAAAATCTGTAGCAAAAAGCATTACAGGAGACAAAATATAAAAATGATGAAACTCATTGATCCTATTTCTATCAAATGGGGAAAATGTGCAAGTAAAAGGAATAGAAAATTTCTCACACTGTTACTAGTTCCTTCAAATGTGAAGGTTCTTAAAAGATGTAGGATAAAACCAACCCATATATTTGATATGCATTTGACATGTACCCAGAGTAACAAATTCGAAATTCATGACTGAAAATCCAAGAGAAATGAAATGGTCTTACTATTGCTTTCAGATTCAGAATTTTATAACCCACAATTTAATCTATCACATATTCACATATCCGAAGTCCTACAACGTCCCTGTTTTTCCACTATTTCCCTTCTCTTGATTATCTTCTGCTGATGTCTCCTTTCTTGAGTCCAAGGAATAAAGAGTCCCCCCAATCACCCATATTTCATCGGTTTTGAAGTCATTTGGAAACAGGTGACTCAGTTATGAACTTATGATTGTTTTTTGGCCACAAGGATAAAATATTTACACACATGGTTGTGAGTCAAAGAAAACCCTACAACGCACTAATTTTATTCATGTATATGGTTGTGAATTGAAAAAAAATATAACTGGAGGAGAAAAATGGGAGGGGTTAGGTTTTGCATACTAGGGCTTTCAAACATGAAGGTGACGGAATCGCTGCCATCGTCAGCCTTGATGGTGACAATATCGTCATTGCCGGCGCATTTGAGCATCTTGGCCATGTTGCCGAGGTTCATCCCCATGGAGATGTTCCGGTCGCACCGATAGTGCTCGAAGCCCTCCGATCGGAGAAGCAGCGCCACCAGCGCAACGTGGCTCGAGTCCATGGCTTGAAGAGAGAACCCTGTGGCCGAGCAATCGAAGTTGGCATCGTTCACCAAGTCTTTAACAGCTTCCAGAACCTTCTTCAGAAGACTCCCCTGTACCAACCTCAGCTCAAACATTTTCGTTTCTTCGTCTTCTCCTGTTAAACTTGCTAGGATCGAGAGAGGTTATCGTGCAGAACTTGCTATAGGGGAGAGAGAGAGAGAGAGAGAGAGAGAGAGAGGTGATCGTGCAGAGGAAGATTGCGACTAACTACTGCGCTGTATATGAGGAGAGAGAAAATGCCATGGCGTTTGGCGGGAAATTGCTACACTCCCGCCACAAGACAGCTAGCAAACGCCGTCGTTTGGTTAGAAGAAACGCAGTGATAATGATACTTTGTTATTAGTATTATTTTCTTTAACGCTACGTTCTGAATCTCTAATTAATCAAAGAAAAGAAAATTAACAAAAATTAAATTGCTTATACATATCTATTTTTTTTAAGTACTCAAATAGAAAAATAATTTTTGACAAATGCTTATTAATTTTTTTGTCATTTTTCTAACCTACATAAAAATAAATAAATTTACCTTCTTTTACGCCATTTTTTCTATCTTCTTTTCTTTTTCCTCCATAAAGTGTGAATTTACACTGTCTGTAAATTATTTAAAAAGAAAATGGCATCGAAAGATGGAGCCTTTTTTTTTCCTTTTTTGACAAATTTCTTTCTTGCAATTCACCTTTTATTTTTCAATGAAAAATTATCACCTTGAAGGCCATATGAAAAATCTTTTAACAATGAAGATTGGTATGTTTGGCAGTTTTCACTTTTTCTATACTACCAGTTGAACCTTGCAATGCATGATGTATACAGAACACGATATTTTTTAAAAATTATTTTTTAGTAAGTATATATTATTACATTGTCATATGCCAATGATACTAATACATACACAGACAATTATAACTGCAAATTAATTTACAGTTTATAAAACAATCAAAAATAATTTCTTTTTGACTAACAGAGTAACAAAGTGAGGATGACCCAATTGCAGCTATTAATTTTGATATGTTTCATCCATTCTTTGTCCTTGCAGTCAGCGAGGCAATAGTGCCTTTTTCCAGGGTTAGTCCTTTCATTTAATCAGCTTCCAAATTTTTTACAAATAATTCCCCTTTTTTTTGGCGTACGTTTTCCCTTTTTGTTTTCTTTAATTTGGTTCTCCTTGATATTAAGATCAATGCTTTACATCTAAAAATTTCAAATGAAATTTGTATACAAAATAATATAATTGAATACGAATTAATCACTTTAAAATAAAATACTTACAAAAATACTATTACCACATCCTTCTTGCAAAATTTTCCGTATAAATTTAAAATAAAAATAGCATTTTCCACTGCAATCCCATGGGAAACAAACACAATCGCCACACTCTTGCCAGGTTGCTCTTCAGAATTTTTTCACAATATCCAAACAAGGATGGGAAATTTCGCGTTTTCAAATCACCAATTAGAACCTAACATCATACGCAGCGTGCAATAGTTACAGTTCGTAATCTACATTTCTGTCCCATTAAAGTACACAAATAGCTGACAGCAGCCAAAACAATCACCCTACTGACCCTAGTACGAGTGCACAAAGGCTACAGCACTACGGTTCTAAATGCATCACTAATTCGTAGGCTGTGATTGCAAGTTTCTGCATATCATGATAGAACCATTTGGAAACAATATAAACATTTCATTTTTAACTTCTATTAATAACCAAACCACTATTAGAAAGAAGGAGAAGAGGCCAATAACAGCCACATTGGCAGGTTATTCCTGCCAAAAATCACGTCACAAATATGGAAATGTGCATCCAGAATATCAATCAAACAACAACAAAACGTGGACCTAATGGCAGAAAGTTAAGACACAGAAGACCCAAGCAATCAGTTTTCCAGCATAGAAATCAAAGAGAAATCACAAAGACACACATTCAAACAATCCGGGTCCACGCAAAAATAGATCATGATTTAAGGATATAGAGTTCAGGCTTCTGGAACAGAGGCTGTTGGGCGCTTAATTGATGCAGACTTGATGAGATGGTTGTAGCTCCCTTTCTCCTTGAAAAGCTGGGAAAAATGGTGTTTGCAGTACAAAATGCCCTCAAGGGCTGCATAATTTGATGGAGATATAGAGCAGCCACCATGAGAGCACTTAAAACACGACTTATGATAACTCTGGCTCTCCACAGTTACCTGAAAAATAATTATTCAATCAAACACAATTGTCAGTTAGCTATATTGACAAGACCGCACAAGCACGATAACAAACTATAGCTTTCCACAAGACTGTAAAGTCTGGTATACAGGTGACACTCATGAATAAAATCCAATCTCAGCAGCCATGGCAACAATATCACTTAATAGACCAAGGTAAACATTTAAAATATGGAGGCCTCCTTTATTGAAGCAGAAGTGGTGGTGTTGGTGGTTGAAGCAGCCAACAACTTTAAACTGGTGAGCTGGAGACCAAGGACATGACCTCTCGAGTATATACATGCATGTATAATCTTTGAAGATGTAAATGCATGGTTGAAGACTACTCCTAGCTATACAAACAAAGAGAAAGACCGCGTAAATCTCTTATACACCTCTCAAATTCCAGTGGTCTTAAGAATTTTTCTCAAGTAAAACAAAATATGAAATTCTTCACCTGTGAGGGGAATTGAATTTTTCCTT